>JXTB01000061.1:654226-704093 GCA_002914805.1 Parasponia andersonii
GAAAGAGGAGAAAGCTCTACAAGAGGTCGTGGTAGAGGTCGAATGAACTCAAGGCTTGAGAAGTCTCAAGTTGAATGTTTCAATTGTCACAAGTTTGGACATTATGCTAGAGAGTGTAGAATATCCAATAGCAGAATTGAAGAGAAAGTCAATTACGTTGAAGAAAAAATGAAAGAAAATGACACCGTGCTACTAGCATATAAAGACAACAATGGAGGACAAGACAACACATGATATCTTGATACCGGTGCTAGCAATCATATGTATGGGGGTTGATCAATGTTTATAGAGCTTGATGAATCAATCAGTGGGAGTGTTTCCTTCGGTGATGATTCAAAAGTAGCGGTAAAAGGAAAAGGTAAAATTCTTATCCGCTTAAAAAATGGGGGGCATCAATTTATTTCAAATGTTTATTTTGTACCCACAATGAAAACAAACATCTTGAGTTTGGGACAACTCTTAGAGAAAGGCTATGATATTCACTTGAAAGATTATAGTCTTTCTATAAGAGATAACAATATGAACTTGATTGCTAAGGTGCCTATGTCAAGAAATAGAATGTTCTTATTGAAGATTCAAAATGATATGGCAAAATGTCTGAAAGTATGTTACAAGGATTCATCATGGCTATGGCATTTGAGATTCGAACATTTCAACTTTGGAGGACTAGAGCTACTGTCCAAGAAAGAAATGGTGAGAGGCTTGCCATGCATCAATCATCCTGATCAACTTTGTGAAGGATGCTTACTCGGGAAACAATTCAGGAAAAGTTTTCCAAAAGAGTCGAATTCAAGAGCCAAAAAGCCACTAGAGCTCGTGCATACAGATGTGTGCGGTCCTATCAAACCAAGTTTTTTCGGTAAGAGCAACTACTTCTTGCTCTTTATTGATGATTTCTCAAGAGAGACTTGGGTTTATTTCTTGAAGCAAAAATCAGAAGTCTTTGAAGCTTTCAAGAAGTTCAAGGCTGCTGTAGAGAAGGAAAGCGGTCTTCAGATCAAACCCATGAGATCTGATAGAGGAGGAGAATTCACTTCAAAAGAGTTCCAAGAATTCTACGAAGCAAATGGAATTCGACGACCTTTAACTGTTCCAAGATCCCCTCAACAAAATGGTGTGGCAGAAAGGAAGAACCGAACCATCCTCAACATAGCTCGAAGCATGCTGAAAAGTAAGAGATTACCCAAAGAGTTATGGGCAGAAGCTGTTGCATGCGTAGTTTACTTGTCCAATCGATCTCCAACAAGAAGTGTGTGGGGAAAGACACCACAAGAAGCATGGAGCGGAAGGAAGCCTGGGATCTCCCACTTGAGAGTCTTTGGAAGCATAGCCCATGTGCATGTGCCAGACGAACATAGAACCAAGCTTGATGATAAAAGCGAGAGGTTCATTTTCATCGGCTACGACACCAACTCTAAAGGATATAAGTTATACAATCCTAACAATGGAAAAGTAATCATCAGTCGAGATGTAATATTCGATGAAGAAGGTGAATGGGACTTTGGCTCTCAAACAATTGACTACAATTTCTTTCAACAATTTGAAGATATGGAAACACTAGTAGAGCAAGCAAGAGAAGTGCATCAAGAGGCTATTACTCCACCTTCCTCATCGACATCTTCCACTCATGAAGATTCACCTCCATCTTTCTTAACTGAGAGGCATGAAGAATGTACAAGAAGTCTTGAAGATCTATATGAGGTGACTGATAGACTTGAAAACCTCACTCTATTTTGCCTATTTACTGATTATGAACCAGTGAACTTCCAAGAGGCTGTACAAGATGAAAAATGGAGAAATGCGATGGATAAAGAAGTCAAAGCCACAGAGAAGAATGACACTTGGGAACTATCCACTCTTCCTAAAGGTCATAAAGCTATCAATGTAAAATGGGTGTACAAGATGAAGAAAAATGCCAATGGAGAGGTAGAAAGATACAAAGCAAGGCTAGTCGCGAAAGGCTATAGTTAAAGAGTCGGCATTGACTACGACGAGATATTCGCTCTTGTTGCACGATTGGAAACTATAAGACTAATTATTTCTCTTGCTGCTCAGAACAAATGAAAGATTCATCAGATGGATGTAAAGTCCGCATTTCTAAATGGAGTTCTTGAAGAAGAGGTTTATATCCAACAACCATTAGGTTATGAGATAAAAGGGTATAAAGATAAGGTTTTGAAGCTAAAGAAGGCTCTTTACGGTCTAAAGCAAGCACCAAGAGCATGGAACAGCCGAGTTGACAAATATTTCCAAGAGAATGGATTCATTAAGTGCCCTTATGAACATGCTCTCTATGTTAAGACTAAAGATGAAGATATTTTGGTCGTATGCTTGTATGTGGATGATCTCATATTCACTAGAAGTAATCCAAGGATGTTTGACGAATTCAAGAGAGTAATGACGCATGAGTTGAAATGACAGATATCGGACTTATGGCATATTACCTCGGCATAGAGGTCAAGCAAAAAGAAGAAGGCATCTTTATCTCCCAAGGAAGCTATACAAAGGAGATCCTGAAGAAGTTCAATATGGATGATTGCAAGCCAATAAGTACACCAGTGGAGTGTGGAATAAAATTATTCAAAGATGATGAAGCAGAAAAGGTAGATCCAACACTTTCTAAGAGCCTTGTTGGATGCCTTGGGTACTTGATATGTACAAGGCCCGATATTCTCTATGCAACTGAACTAGTGAGTCGTTACATGGAAACTCCAACAACTACTCACTTCAAAGCTGCAAAG
This sequence comes from Parasponia andersonii, assembly GCA_002914805.1. Lineage (NCBI taxonomy): Eukaryota > Viridiplantae > Streptophyta > Magnoliopsida > Rosales > Cannabaceae > Trema > Trema andersonii. The sequence continues at coordinate 656,968 of JXTB01000061.1, forward strand.
AGAATTCTCTGTTACCTAAAAGGTACGATCAATCATGGCTTATTCTATTCAGTTTCTAATGATTACAAACTCGTTGGTTACAGTGATAGTGATTGGGCCGGAGATACTGATGATCAAAAAAGCACAACTGGTTTTGTGTTTTTCATGGGAGAAACTGCCTTCACCTGGGTATCTAAGAAACAACCGATTATCACTTTTTCAACATGCGAAGCTGAGTATGTAGCTGCTACGTCATGTGTTAGTCATGCAATCTGGCTAAGAAGATTGTTGAAAGAATTAAACATGTCTCAAAAAGAGCCAACAGAGATTTGTATTGACAATAAGTCAGCAATAGCTTTGGCTAAAAATCCAGTGTTTCATGATCGAAGTAAGCATATCGATACTTGCTATCATTATATAAGAGAAGGTGTTGCAAATAAAGAAGTACAATTGGAGTATGTGAGATCACATGATCAGATTGCTGATATTTTCACCAAGCCACTCAAGTTTGAAGACTTTACAAGATTAAGAAATTTACTTGGTATTATAAAACAAGTTTAAGAGGGGGTGTTGAAAATAAACTTGTTTCTTAAACTTGTTTAAGCTTATAAGAAATATTTTAGCCCATCAACATGAGGCCCAATAAGTTGGAGTTAGCCCAAGTGCAAAACTCACAAAAGAAAAAGCCCAAGTCTAAATTGAAGAAGCCTTCCACCTAGAATCTTCTAGTGTTAGGTAGATATTAGCTTTTTACATGTGAATTATTTGATTATTATTAGAAGTGTGTAGAAGAAAATATGTGTGGTTTAAGGATTTTTGTAATTATTTATTTGTGTGATTCTCATTGTTTCTCATGTAGTATAAATACCCTTCCCCATTTGAGTTCTAAGCATCAAGTAAGAAGCAAAGCTTCTAAGAGTGAAGAGAAGAGAGAAAGAAGCATAGCTTCTAGTGAGTGAGTGAGCTTGAAGAGTGAAGTTGAGAATTTTCTCTTGTAAAAGTATTTGAGTGAATAATAAAGTTTGTTCTACTTTCCAACATTAAGAAGTATTTCAAAATTTTAAATCCCAATATAGTTCTGTACGTAAATAAACCTATATAAAATACTAAGTTATAATATATGTAAAATTCTCTATGAAAAATCATATTTTTTTGCTCGTACAACAAATGTGATTTAAGGGGCAATTAGTACAGGATATTATCCCAAGAATATCTCGTTTTGTGTATAGATCAGAATTTCTATGTAAAATGAATAATATAATGGATCCTGAATTCCTGATCAATGAGCTTAGTCAATTATAAAGATTAATATTTACGCCACATGGCAGCAGCAAATGAACTTTTTTTCCACATGGAGCAAGTAATTAACTAAAGATATATTTTTCACAGCAAAAAAATAAAAGAAAAAAAAGTAATCTTTTTTATTTTGTGTTTTTCTAGTGTGAGATAGAGCTCGAGTGATATATTGCCTTTTGTTTTGATGAGGACACAAATTTAAAACGTTTCTTTTTTTGTTTGTATTTGGTTTGGTCCTAAATTTCCTTGGCTTTTTGTGCTTATTCCGAGTAGGTATTCTTAGGATTTATTCTTCAGAGAGCAGAAGCGAGAGAGAGAGACAGATAAAATTGAAAGGAAAGAAATATGGCAGTGGACTTAAAGCAGATGGTGGCAACGGTTCTAATGTTCTCAATGTTTTTAATGCTGCTTAACATGATCAAAAGAGATCATTTTGATTCTCTTCAAGTAAGTATTAATAGATAATTATTATTCTTTTTGCCAAATGAAGTGCATATGTTTGTGTTGATTATTAATATTAATTGGCAAACACATCCAAAGATTTCTTCGTTCTAATTTTAATACTCAAGAAGGATTTCCCACTTGAGTTTCTTGTTCTACATATTAAGGGGATTATTATTATTAACTTTTAACTAGATTTATTCTAGTGAAGTGATTTCTTGAATAATTATTTGTACTTCTTTATGACATTGCATGAATTTTATAGTATAAATTAATTCGTTGCATTTGTTTTTGTTTGTACTTTCATCAGAAATTAATATTAATGAAATTAATCATGGTTTATTAAAAATTGAAATTATCTATATTATGAAAAAAAAAAAAAAGAAGAGTTGGACAGAGGGAGAAGAAGAAGCTTTAGAAACCCATTGGAACATGTATCATTTTCGTTTCTTATTTTTTCCCATTATTTTCCTACTATTAGTTTCTTATTTTTCCCATTATCTTCCTACTATTAGCCTATTATTGTATGTAAGAAGCTGATGAGAATATTGTAATGAAATGAAGGTAAATATTCCAATTACTTCAACTATTCAGTATGATCATGCAATAAAAGTGAGAGAAGGAAGGGTTGCCATATTTCCAGCTGCAAGTAAAGGGCCTTGGAAGGAAGATAGTGCACCCCTACTGAAACCTTGTTGGACAAGGCCTCAACTAATTAGGTTCATTTTCTTACGTTAGGATTGATGATTTTGTTTTGTTTTTTTTTTCCACACTAATTTAGAAGGAATAGTTAGCTTTTAGGTTAATCGTTATTAATCTGTCTTTGTACTAATTCACCGATTTATTGAAATTAAGAAAATACATTAAAAAAGAGGTTAGTAGAATGTCAAAAAGGGATTAATTATAGTTTCAGCCAATACAATGTAACTCGATTAAGAATATGAATAATTGGAAAGGTAAAGGTATTGACACATGTTAAGGATTCTTTTTCTTTTCCAATTTGATTTTTGTCACAATAACCTGGATGACTCTGGTGTGTGGGTATTGATCACTCCAAGTATTAGTCGATGACTTCGAGTTACGAAAGTCACTCTGATTGATTATATTTTTTAATTTAAAAAAGTGTTATCTTTTCATTCCTTTTACTTTGAAACAGATAGTAGCCTAATCCCTTACTAAAAGAATACATAATATCTGGTCTACTTTAAAAGTACTAGACTCAATCAATGGTATCCAATAGAGTGAGTCCACATCACATGAAAACACTTTGCCGAGACAACATTTGCTTATACTAGATACATCAAGATTAACCTAGATAACTTTCTACCAATTTAAACTCTCTAAATCCTAGTAATTAGAATTCATTCGCAGATATTAGTGAGCAGTCAAGAGGTTGCATTACGTTATCATTAAAAGGAGGTTTTGAGTGTCACATTTCACAGGTATACGTCTTATACCACCTTTTTTTTGGATAAGATTTATACTTTTTTTGGGGGCTAAAAATAAGATTTCTACTTTATTTGTTGCTTAATTTTAACTTTATTTCTTAGAAACACTATATAGTTTCTAGCATGTCACACATCTTAAACTTTGTTAGATGGACTGTACAGAGACTACATCGTATACATCATGGTCCAATCGACAATTTTATCGTCCAAGAGAAAACACTTAAATGATCATGAACAAAAGATATGCACGAGACCAAGAGTCTCTTTCTCGATGCAATTTTATAATTATAGTTACGTGATGTCGATCGTTGAGTATGCACTACATAAGAATAAGTGAAGTCATACACAAAGCAACAAATTCTTGGGCCGGCCCATGAAATTCACCTTTTACTTCTTGTTTATTTTTCGAGGTAAGATATAACTTTCTTTCATGTCTAAATATTGGTGTTCACAGATAGCTGATGCAGTGGTGGCTGCAAGATATTTAGGTTACATATAAAAGGCATTCTTTTCTACCTTACAAATTATAAAAGATCCAATTATAAATTACGTATAATATATATAAACATTTTTTACATGCTAAATAAAATAACATTTCGTGCATTTTTCTATATTGTAATGAGCTCATCCTTGCAACAAACATAAATATATATACTACCAAATTTTGTTTACTAAAAAGTATACCAATTGCAAGCAATGTCTTTCTTTTTTAAATAAAAAAGAAGGGAAAGTATCAAAACTCTACATGGGCACCCCAACTGGGTCTCACCCACTTGAAGAATCATCCTCTGCCCTGCCCTGGAGACCCTAAATATTATAAATGAAAAAAAAAAAAACTGCAGATCAGTCCGCAAACTAGGTTCGTAGTGTCATTAAATTTAGAGTTGTATGTATAGTATTTCAATAATTTGGAAAATAGAGAGTTAATTGTTATATTACTTAGTAATTTAGAAAACTGGCTATCAATTTTCGTAGTAAGTTAAATCATCGATCGTGTCATTTGTTAGCCCCCCAAAATTCTAAGCTAGATTTTCTAATGATCTTTGTGAAAGTCTCATCTTGAGGTCATGTGTCTTTCTAAGGCGAAGATGAATATTTCAGTGGTGCTTATTTAGTCGCCTACTATCTGTCTTACTCTAAACTACTTGACTGTTGATTTCAGGCACCTATTTGGTGATATTTACGACGAGGAGAAGCTTTTACATAGCCTCCATTGCCTAATTAGAGTGACAAGAGATCAACCAGCCGAAGTATCTACTACTAAAAAGCTTGCAATTGTTAGAGCCTCAAACAGAGTTTCTAAAGATCAGGCAAAAATTGCACCCCTATTCGAAAAGGCCAGAACTTTACGTCTAACCATGTACTGTCCTCTCACAGAAATGATCACAAACGAAGAGAGAACCCGAGATTTCGATTCATTAATGTGCTTGAGAAGGTTTGGTACTATTGTTTGTGTTGTGCAGTCTAAAATCCTATATATTGGTCAATACTGGGAAAAGTTGACCGAGTGTCAGGTCGTATGGGTAAAATTAAATGCGACCTCTTTCGAAAAAGTTATGTGCGACCTCCACCGCATAAGTGCGACCTCTTCTGAAAGAATTACGTGCGACCTCCACCGTATAAGTTGGTGCGACCTCCTCCAAACGAGTTTAGTGCGACCTCCTCCGAACGGGTTACGTGCGACCAGAATGAAAAGGAGACTAATGTACGCTTCATCAAATGAGTAACCTACAAAGAAAGGGAAATAAAAGTTTCTCCTTATAGATCGATCAGTTATCTCATTTAAGCGATTACCCAGTTATATTATTACTCAAATTATATTGCCCGATTGTACAGTTACCCATTCTCACAATTGGGAAATATTGAGCTATCCTCACCTATATAAAGGGAATTCAATATTTCAGGGAGGGATCTGGAACTTTTTCTGATCTTGGGATGCTGGGAGATTTTTGATGCTCTCTTGATCTTGGAAATCTTTTGAGAGCCTTTTAAACTCTTGCTTCTTTTTTCCGTATAAACACATTATAATTTTGAGCTCTTGTAATTCTCCAGAAAATAGTAAAAAACACTGGACGTAAGCTCATCTTTTTTGGGGCTGAACCACTATAAAATTCTTGTCTCTTTATTTGCTTTAGTTAATTAACTCTTTTCACACACAAGCCACATCTTGCAATTTTCCTAAATTTATTGTTGACAAAATCTCCGTCAAAAATTGGCGCTAGAAGGAGGGCTATTCCGGCAGAAAATTTTGTCCATTCCGCTTCTTTCAATAATGGCAAACTCCAGAAACACTACCAGAAACACTGGAACTAGCCACAATCATCCCCAAAGTACTGCTGCTGCACAGGTAGATCCTGCTCAGGATCAGCCTGCCGTAACCGTACCGGAAAATATTGTCCAGAGATAGGATCGTATGGAGGAAGCACTGGTGAACCTTCAGTAAATTAAAAGTCAGATTAATGACTCTCTATGACGACTTACTGAGAGACAGATGCTAACTTCACCACAGCACGAACGTCCCAGAGAATGTCCTACTCAACTACTTGAGAGAGGAATTCAAATTCTTGAGATAGGGGATCGCGACCAACCTAAAGCCCGACAAGAGAGTCGAGGAGATTGCATCTCTAAGGGAAAAGCTAAGGTAGCAGACTTGCCTCTGGTATCTGGTACCGAAAGTTCGAGTAATGATCATGATCATGGATAACCTTCCAGAGAGCAAACATCAATCGTGATTATCTTGAATATGAGCAAAAATGTCAATCGAGGAGTGTCTTTGAAAGGATCAGTAGGGAATCTCGACAGAATCCTATAGACCTGAGACAACATCTGGATCAGCGACGTAGTCAGGAGTGATCCACATCGCATCACAATGACCAAAGCCGATCTCATCACACTGTTTCATCGGAATCCCTAAGGTCGCAGCACACCCTACCAAACCAACTCACCTTATATCGTGACAACGATCAAAGGCCACTCCTACCACTAGTAAGAGAGAATGTTCTCCCTCTGAATGTCGATGTTCATAATCTGAGGATTGATTTAGATACACTTGCTGGTTAGGATGATGAGCTCGCTGATGGGTATAGTCAATCACTATTTAGCGAGGAGGTTCGAGCTGCTGCCTTACTTGCTGGATTTAAACTTCCCACCATAAATACTTTTGATGGGAAAACTAATCCGCAGAACCATATGGATCACTTCAGTGACTTGATGGAACTTCATCGTGTTGATGATCTCGCACATTGCAGGTGTTTTGCTGTAACTCTCACGGCTGCAGCAAAGAAGTGGTTTCGAAGAATTTCAGACTACATTCTTGACGCAATTCTAGACTGCGAAGAATTTCACTATTCCATTGGTCAGTCTGTCTGCTATTCGGCAAGGTCCAGAGGAAACTCTATGATCTTACCTAAATCGCTTTACCTCATAATTAACAAAGGTCAACAACCAACTTAAAGGAGGAGTTTTAACTCTAATGATGGCTGGGGTGCGATAAGACACTAAACTCTGGGAAGATTTACTTGAACGAGAATGCAGAATCCTTGAAGACTTATATCGAAGAGTTGGTCTGCATCTAAGGGTGGAATCTTCACACGAAAACCTTAAGACGACAAAGGGAGGAGGAAAAGATGTAGCCAAAGAAACGACAACAAACAACAACAACAATAATAAGAAGTCGAACAAAAGGAGTAGTGAACAATCGACTGAGAAGCAGCCCAAATAGAAAAAGCAGGAGATTCCAAGAGCTCCCATGAGATTCAATAATTAAACTGAATTGAACGCACTCATAGATCATATATATGCGGTCACAAACCAATAGGAGCAGTATCGTCAACCGGAACCAATGAAAAGAGATAGAACGAGGCATGACCCCAATAAGTTTTGTCGGTATCATAATGACAATGGACACGATACCAATAACTACTTTGCCCTGAAAGATGAGATTGAAAGATTGATTAAAGAAGGGCGGCTATGGCAGTACTCTAAATAGAATAATGAAGGGCGAGAAGAAAACCGACAGTGATCTCCAGAAATTCAGCACGAGATGCGAACTATTTTCGGAGAACCGCACGTTGGTGGAGATTCCAAGAGAGCGCAGGATAGGTATCCACGAGAAGCACGGCAGCAGCCGTTGACTAACGTTATGCACCTCGAGCAGCGACCACGAAAGCTTCAGCAAGTACCGGATATGGATATTACCTTCACAGACCAAGATACGAGGGAGGTCCATTATCCACATAATGATGCATTGGTCATAAAGATCAATTGTGGAAGCACGCAATTATAGCGAGTATTGGTCGATAACGGAAGTGCTGTTGACATCCTGTATTACGATGCTTTTAAGAAGATGGGGTTGAATGAAAGTGACCTGAAGCCCACTGTCACCCCACTCTACGGATTCACTGATAACAGCATAATGCCTATGGGCATGATTGAGTTAATGGTCAACGTTAGAACCTATCCTAGGGTTTCAATGGTAATGACCCAGTTCTTGGTTGTAGATTGCCACTCTGTATTCAATGCTGTACTGGGAAGACCAATACTGAGGGAACTTCAAGCAGTATCATCGATCTATCATCTCACTATGAGATTCCTGACTCAACAAGGAGTAGGAGAGGTGCGTGGCAACCAATATGATGCGAAGACTTATTATAACAACTCCTTAAAGCTCGCAACAAAGGATGCACACCTCGCACAATGATGGTCCAAAAAGAAACGTCAGGCAAAATGTCAGTCGAAGTGTCAGGCGAAACGTTAGTTGAAACGTCAGGCGAAACATCAATCAAAAAGACAAGCGAAGATCTCGCCCTTCGAGAAATCTATGGAGGTCAAAACTGGACCCATTGAAGACTTGGGAGGATTTGCTATTTGACAGGTCCTCCAAGATTTTAAAGATTGGAGCGAAGCTTCAAGAACATGTGCAAGCTTCATTGGTCGCTTTTCTAAATTCTAACCTGGATGTCTTCGGGATTGATCCGAATATCATGTCACTGCCTCAATATAGATACGACAATCTACCTATGAGCAAGATCAAAGTAGTGCACTGATGAGGATTGAGCTCGATCTCTTAGAAGAAAGGCGCGAGCAGTCTCATCTTCAGATCACATCATATCAATAATGCACTGCTCGATATTATAACCCTAAAGTCAGACGAAGAGGATTTGAAGTTAGTGACCTTGTTCTTCGGCAAGACCTTGTTCTTCAGGACCCTCTTGGGAATGACCGTATGTTATTACTGCCATCATTCGACCTAGGACATATAAGTTAGCTTGCACTGGCAGACAAAAGATCGAGCATGTCTAGAATGCAGGGACAACTTCGTCGCTATTATCAGTAAATTTTCATGCATATCTTCATGTTACTCGTCATTCATCAATAAAGATGTCTACTCATTCATCATTTATTGATCGTCATTCGTTGTTCGTCATTCGTCATTTATCAATAAAGATATCTACTCATTTGTCATTTGTTGATCATCATTCGTTGATCGTCATTCGTTGTTCGTCATTCGTCATTGGTTGATCGTCATTCATTGATCGTCATTCGTTAATCATCATTCGTTGATCGTCATTTGTCATCATTAATAAGGGTATCTCCTCATTGATCATTTGATTTGGTACCTTTTATAGTTTTATGGCAGTCTTCGAACACCATAAGACTCGGGGGGCAGTGGGATCAAAATATTATCTCCTACTTGTTTCCTAAGGGGCTATGCAAAACGTCCATTTAGAAGGGTCGGAATTTTAGATCGTCAAAAGATCTAAAATTCCTTAAAATCTTAGGATTTTATCCCCGCTTCACATCTTAGCATGTCGTATTACAAAATTTCCCTCCTGAACAACAAAGTAACTAAGCAAAATGTTCATTGTTCGATGTGATATATTGCTATATTTATATTTTGCCATAGAACTTTTGAAAAACAGTATTGAGTTTGCATCACTTATACTTGCTGTTTTCTTAAGTGACCTAACCTATCCTAACACAACCGTTTTAAGTGTGTTAGATTCAAATCGCAATAGTGTACCAATCAGTCACTTAGTGATTGATTACTTGGTTAAATTAATTATCTTCTATATTACAACTTAGTGTGTTGATTGTTTTGTAGGATTAAATATCTAATAAGGAAAGCATTTATTCATTGATAAAAGCTCGCACCTATATGCAAGCAAAGAAATACAAATAAGAGGGGACCAAGCCCGTGTTGTTCTGAAGTAAAAAAAAAATATTATTATTGTGCAGACATGCTTACCCCACCATCTCCAGTCTTGGTAGCTTCTTCTTCCCTCCAACTATGGACAAGCTCGACTACGTCTTCACCGAGGATGGAAAAGTCGAAGTCTGGATGCTTGCAGAAGATGTTGTATATGATGGTCGATGAGGCGATGTCACTGGCTTTGTCTTCGAGCTCCTTGACTTCAGTAGCTTTGAACTCTTCAACAGCCTTGTGAGCCACCTCTGTTGTTGCCTCCTTCATGCGATCCGGATGCTCAGAGTTAGTCTTTTCAAGATCTTTAATTTTTCCCTCGAGCTTCTCCTTTTCGAATTTCTCTTTGGCCAGACTTTCGAGCAGCTGCTGCCTCTCTAAATCGAAGGTTTTTTTCTCCTCCTTGCGACCCTTCTCCGAGTCCTCGAATGCTTGAGTTATCTCGTCGACTTTTTCGGCCTTCACCAAACACTCGAGGACTAGGTCATGCATCAGGACAGCAGCTGCAGCAGTCTGAAAATATAACACATCAATACTAGAAAAATGCATTGAAAAAGAAAAAAAAAAAAAGAAAAAAGAAGATACATTTGCCAACATCCTCATCGCAGAACCAAAGGCAACCTTGGCAGATTGTCACTTCATCCTCTCCCAGCCCTCTTCGGAAGTGAAGCGATCAATAAAAGTTACGCTCATACCAGCCTTCTCCAGTAATTGATTAAGGAGTGTGAAGAGCTCTTCGTCCTTATCAACTTGGTTTGGTTCCGAAGAAGTGGCAATCTCTTTGGATGGTTCGGGATGGCTCATAGTTTGAGGCTGTTGAGAAGGCGAGCTTGTCGGGAAATCCTCAAAGGTGAATTTTCATTTCTTAGAAGTGTCAACCTTCTCTTTCCCTTTTGATGTCGATGGAGGTGTGCTCTCTGACGTCTTGGACTTTGCCACAGACCTCAGAGTGGAAGGTGGTGCTCACAGTCCGCTACCAATAACCATTTCTGTACAGATGTGTCAGCAAGCGAGGTGACATAATACGATGATGATGAAAATATATATATATATGTATATATATAATTACCCTCTTGCTATTGAGAAGCTGGCGGTGATGCTGTTTCTGGAGATGATGGTTCCGAAGTTGTACGGGTGGCAGGTGCTTTTCGTTTCCTAGGTTTGGAAGACAAGGAACTCTTTTCCTTCTGCTTCCTCTGCTTCTTCTTTTTCGAGCTCGAGGGTCTGGTTGAACGGACGATAGGATCAGGGAACGCGGCTCCCCTTGGAAGCAAACTGCAAGCGACCAAGTTCTTGGAAGTCCGAAACTTCTTCCAATCGAATTTATCAATCGGAAGGTCGTTGATTTTGTATACCCTTACGAGCTGTTCTCAAGAAAGTCCAGGTCATTCCCTGTTGTCTGCGATGACATACGAGTGTGATCAGAATAAATATGATTATACAGAAAAGGCGATAAATTGAAAAGCTACCTACCAGGATTCTGAAAGAAGCCGTTATCCGCATAGTCAAAGTGGAAAAATGGATTTTTCCATTTTCCCATGTTGTTGCAAACCCCGTAGATAGTTTTTATTGCTTGGTTCGACCACTTGCTCGCATAAAAGAAGCTGAAATCTGACGAGTTTGATTTCACTTGGTAAAACCAAGCGAACTCTTCAGGTGTGGGTGTTTCTAAGCCTAATTTATGGTATAGTATATAGAGACCTACCATGTATCTGTAAGTGTTTGGAGTTAGTTGAAAAAAAACGACTCCGTAATAGTCGACGATGGATTTTATATAAAGATGAAGTGGAAGGTGGACCCCGCATTTGAGAACTGCTTTAGAGAATGAATTAATTCTGCGAGATGGTGTATGTGGTCGATTGAACTCCATGGGAAGACGAAGGGGGATGGCGATCTTGTAGTTGTGCAAGATTTTGCTGAGCCTATTCGTGGTACAGCTCGTCTTTATATTAGTACATGACCAGTCTCCCTCTACATATCGGTAACCCATTGCAAACGCAGGGGTATCTCTGATATGCCGGGACCATTGGTCTTGAGGTAGGTCGCCTATGCGAGGACTACTTTTTCTGACCATGGTTATCTCAACTTCAGGTTCTGGGTCAAGATAATCTTCGAGGTTTATAGAGCTAACACTGGTATTGGAAGATTCTCCTGAGAATGCATTCCTTTTCCTAAAATCCTCACTATTAGACATCTGAAAAGAAATATGGATAGATTTAGTCCTATGCAAGCGTCATGGATCTTAGCTATATGCGAGTAGTTTTGAGGTCTCATCTTAGGATTGCATCAATAAGCTACTCATCGAACTTTTTCTAATCGATCTACGAATTCAAAAAATTGTTCGAGCAGTTTGTTAAAAACAAAAATAAAACTCTTTGACGAGTTCATCTCTGTCAGTCATCTAAAAGAGGAATCTATAAACCAACGAAGGGGATCTAAAAATTTTCATTTTATAGTCCATCCGAATACGGGATAGGTTTATGTTCATAATATTTAGGCTCTACGGTTTGTTCCTATTTTCTACTCTAGGATCTATAAAAAAGAGTTCTGGAAAAATTGAAGAACAAGAGAGAGAGAATATATACTAACCTTTCTTCGAAGATAGAAGATGACGTGTGAAGGATTGTGATGATCACTTCGTCAGAGAAGATGACAAAGTTGTGCGAGCTGGGAAACAGAACGACGCTGGAAGGATGGCTCTGTCAATACTTCGGGTTTTGAGAGAAATAGCAGACGATAAGTTTTTTTGAAGAGAAGGCCGATTAGTTTTTAATATATATACCTTGAGTGTCATCAAATCACAGCTGTAGATCAAGGTATTTAATTTTTAGATCCAAAGGCCGAAGTTCACACAGGATTTGATTTTTCCGAGATTAAATCGGTATCTTTTCAAAATTTGAAACGATTTGATTTAAGACGACAGCTAGTATCATCGCTTTCATTATGCCTGTTTAAAAAGGAAAAAGAAGGGAAGAGTCTCCTCGAGTTTTGCTATTCTTCTTAGAAAAGGTGATACGTGGTTTCATCTGTCAGAAAAAAGTATGCATGATCTTGAAAAGGGTGAGATTTGAGATCTAGCGACTCTTCGACTTTTCTAAGGGTCTCTAGGTCATAACATCACATTTTTTAAGCTCGCACTTAATGAAGAAGGAAGCTTCATTTTGTCCTAAAGAACTAATGGAGCTGGGGGGCAATTGTTGTGCAGTCTAAAATCCTATATGTTGGTCAATACCATGAATAGAAAAGTTGACCGAGTGTCAAGTCGCATGGGTAAGATTAAGTGTGACCTTTTCTGAAAGAGTTACGTGCGACCTCCACCACATAAGTGTGACCTCTTCCGAAAGAATTACGTGCGACCTCCACCGCATAAGTTAGTGCGACCTCCTTCGAATGAGTTTAGTGCGATCTCCTCCGAACGGGTTAAGTACGACCAAAATGAAAAAGAGACTAGTCTAGGCTTCATCAAACGAGTAACCTACAAAGAAAAGGAAACAAAAGTTTCTCTTTAAAGATCGACCAGTCATCTCATTTAAGTGATTACCCAGTTATATTATTACTCAAATTGTATTACCTGATTGTACAGTTACCCATTCTCACAATTGGGAAATATTGAGCTATCCTCACCTATATAAAGGGAGTTCAATGTTTCAGGGAGGGATCTAGAACTTTTTCTGATCTTGGGAGGCTGGGAGATCTTTGATGCTCTCTTAATCTTGGAAATCTTTTAAGAACCTTTTAAACTCTTGCTTCTTTTTTCCGGATAAATACATTGTAATTTTGAGCTCTTGTAATTCTCCAGAAAATAGTAAAAAACAGTGGATATAGGCTCATCTTTTTTGGGGCTGAACCACTATAAAATTCTTGTCTCTTTATTTGCTTTAGTTAATTAACCATTTTCACACACAAGCGACATCTTACAATTTTCCTAAATTTATTGTTGACAAAACCTCCTTCAACAATTGGCACTAGAAGGAGGGCTATTCCGGCAGGAAATTTTGTCCATTCCGCTTCTTTCAACAATAGCAAACACCAGAAACATCGAAACTAGCCAAAATCATCCCCAAAGTACCGTTGCTGGTCGATCTCTATTCAGAAACTTGTTTCCCTTTCTATGTACCTTTTCATACTGGTCGCACTTAACTTATTCAGAGGAGGTCATGCGACCTGACGTGTTTAACTTGGACGCTAATTTTCCTTTTTTGGCATTGACCAATATATAGATTTTAGACCACACAACTATTGCCCCTCAGCTCCATTAGTTCTTTAGGACAAAATGGGGCTTCCTTCTCTGATAAGTGCGAGCTTAAGAATGCGACATAATAATATAATGTTGAAACCCTCGAAGAGTTGCCAATTCATAAATCCTATCTTTTCAAAACTATGCTTACTTTTTCCTAACAGATGCAATTACGTGTCACCTTTTCTCAAGAGATTAGCAAAACTCAAGGAGACTTCTCTGTTTTTTGAGCAGATACGATGATATCAATGACGCCAGTTGTTGTTTCAAATTGAGACATTTCAAATTTCGAAAAAAACTTTATTTAATTTTGAAAATTAACTCCTGTATGAATTTCAGCCATTAGATTCGAAAATTAAATGCCTTGATCTACGTCTATGATTTGATGATGCCTGAAATATATATATCAAGAATCCATCCGCCTCTCCTCCAAAGCTCGAACCGTATTGCCTCCTCTTCCTCTTTCATTTCTTCTGAAATCCGAAATATCCTTAAGACAGAAATCCTCTCGGTGCTCCTATTCGCTTTTCTACTTGCACATATTTACCATCTTCTCTGGTAAGGTCATCACCAAAATTCCTCAGGCAACATCTCGGTTCTTCAGTCTCCAAAAAAAGGTTAGTAGATGTTTTCTGTCTCTTATTTAAAGAGTCATTGTTCTTCGATTTTCATAGGACAAGAGAATCCATATAGAGCTCTTTTTTAGAAAGATGAACCATACACATGAATGACCTGAACATAAACCTATCCCTATATTCAAATGAACTGAAAAATGGGCATATCTCAGAATCTCTGCATTAATTTATCGAATAAATTACTTTTAGGAGAAATTTAAGATCTGAAATCTTGACATTCGAAAACCAAAACCAGTCGAGTGACGAATTATTCAAGAGTTGCTCGAACAATTTTTGACAAATCCATAGATTGATTAGAAAAAATTCGATGAACAGCTTACTGTCGGTACAATCGTAGGGTTTGTGGCCCTAAATTTCTCGCATATAGTAAGGATACCTGATGCTCACATAGGACTAAATTCATCACATGTTTCTTCTTTCAGATGTCTAGTAGCGAGGAACTTAGTGAAAAGAATGCATTCTCAAAGGAATCATCATTCTCTAATACAAGCATTAGCTCTATTAATCTCGAAGATTACCTTGAGCTACAACCTAAAGTAGAAATAACTAGGACCAGGCAAAGTAGTACTCGCATAGGCGACCTCCCTCGAGACCAATGGCCTCCCCTGCATTCGCAATGGATTATAACTATGTAGAAGGAAACTGGTCATGTACTGAAATAAAGACGAGCTATACAACAAACAAGCTCGAAAAGATTATGCGATTACAAAATCGACATCCCCCTTTGCCTACTCACAGAGTTCAATCAACTACACACACCTCCTTGTGGAACTGCCTCATTCTCAGATGAAGTTCTTAGATTTGGTGTCTAGTTCCCACTTCATCTATATATCAAATCTATTATCGATTATTATGGAGTTGTCCCCTTTCAACTAACCCAAAATACATATAGATACATTGTAGGTTTGTACATATTATACCATAAATTAGGTCTAGAATCCCCTACACTTGAAGAGTTCGCTTGGTTCTACCAAGTGAAGTCAAACCCATCAGATTTTCGCTTCTTTTATGTGAGCAAGTGGTCAAATCAAGCAATAAAAACCATCCATGGAGTCCGCAATAACATGGGAAAGTGGAAAAATCCATTTTTTCACTTTGACTACGCGGATAATGGCTTCTTTCAAAATCCTGGTAGGTAACTTTTTGCTTATAGCTTTCTCTATATAAATATATCAATCTGATCGCATTCATATGCCATCGCAGATAACAGGGAGCATCCAAGACTCTCCAAAGAGTAGCTCGTAAGAGTCTACAAAATAAACGACCTTCCAATCAAAGAATTTGATTGGAAGAAGCTTGGAAAAACTAAAAACCTAGTTGCTTGCAGACTGTTCCTAAAGGGAGCTGTTCTTCCATATTCTGCAAACTGTCCAACTAAACCCTTGAGCTCGAAGAAGAAGCAGAGGAAACAAAAATAAGCGAGTGCCTCGTATTCTAAACCCAAGAAACGAAAAGTACCTGCCTCTCCTATCCCAGAACCACCATCTCTGAAAGCTCCAACACCGCCAATTAGTAGCAAGAAGGTAGTTTTTCTATTATTCCTTCTCTTGTCGCATTACATACCTTGCATGCTAACTAATCATATTGATACAGAAATGACAATTAGCAGTGGACTGCGACACCACCTTCAACACTGGGGTCAATGGTAAAGTCCACTACACCAGACAGCACACCTCCCTCATCGACGAAAGGGAAAAATAAGGTCAACACCTCCAAGAAGCGAAAAGTAGCCTTCAAGGATGTCCCTATAAGCTCGCCTCCTCCTCAGCCTACTAAAATTACGAGCTAGCTTGAGCCATCCAAGGAAACAACCACTTCTTCCGGGGCCTTCATTTGCCAACTGAGTTAGGCTGACAAGGACAAGTAGCTTTTCGCACTCATTCGCCAACTGCCAGAAAAAGTTGGCTTGAGCGTGGCCTTCATTGACCGCTTCACTTCTGAGGATGGTTAGGAGAGGATGAAGCAATGACCAGCCAAGATCACTTTCAGTGCTACAATAAGGATGTTGGCAAATGTAAGCATCTTCTATCTTCACTCTTCGACACACTTTTCTTGTACTGATGTGTATTATATTTTCAGACTGCTGTAGCTACTATTTTGATATATGACCCGGTCCTTGAATGCATGGAGAAGGGCAAAAAGGTCAAAGAAATAGCCCAAGTATTCGAGGACTTGAAGAAGATTAACGAAGAAGACAGAAATTCCTTCAAGTCAGAGAAGCAGCAACTGTGCGAGGATCTGGCCAAGGAAAAGCTCGAAAAGGAGAAGCTCAAGGAAAAAATCAAAGAACTTGAGAAAACCATCTCCAAGCATCCGGATATTCTGAAAAAGCTGACAGCAGAGGCTACTTACAAAGCTGTAGAAGAGTTCAGGGCCATTAAAGGCAAGGAGCTCGAAGAAAAGGCCAGTGACATCGCCTCGTCAACCATAATATACAATATCTTCTGCGAGCATTCGGATTTCAACTTTTCCATCCTTGGTGAAGATGTGGTCAAGCTTGTCCAGAGTTGGAAGGAAACTGAAGCTGCAACAAAAACTACAAAATAGTGGAGCGAGCACGTCTGCATAATTATATATTATTTTTAAATGTTTATCCCTGTGAAACAATTAAAACACATTGCATTGAAATATAAAGATGCATAATTTAACGAAGCAGTCAATCACTAGGTGATTGATCGGTATAGTATTGCGATTCGAATCCAATTAACTTAAAACGGGTTTTAAGTGTTAGCATAGGTTAGGTCGCTTAAGAAAATATCAAGTATGAGTGATGCGAACTCAAACTGTTTTTCAAAAATTCCACAGCAAATTAGAATATAGCAATATATCACATCGAACAATGAATATTTTACTTAGTTACTTTGTTGTTCAAGGAGAGAAATTGCGTAATATGACATACTATGGCATGAAGTAAGGAGAAAATCCTAGGATTTTAAGAAATTTTAGAAATTTGATGATCTAAAATTCCAATCCCTCTAAATGAACGTTTGTATAGTCCCTTAGGAAACAAGTAGGAGATAATATTCTGATCCCACTGCCCCCGAGTTTTATGGTGTTCAAAGACTACCATAAAACTATAAAAGATGAACCAAATAAAATTAAAGTAATAATCAAAGAAAAGACATCTTTATTGATGAATGATGACGAATGACGAATGACGAATGACAAGATGCCCCCCAGGTTGTTGAAAATATATGAAGATATACATGAAGATTTACTAATAATAGTGATGAAGTTGTTCTGCATTCCAAGCATGTTTGATTTTTTGTTTACCAGTGCAAGCTAGCTTGTATGTCCCATGTCGAATGACGGCATCAAAAACATATGGTCCTTCCCAAGAGGGTCCAAATACACCAACATCGTGCTCTTTATTATTAGATAGAATTTGTCAAAGAACAAGATTACCAACTTTAAACTGTCTATTTTTGACTTTAGAATTATAATATCAAGTAGTGCGCTATTGATATGATACGATCCAAAGTTGAGACTACTCGTGTCTTTCTTCCAAAAGATCGAGCTCAATCCTCATCAATGCATTATTCTGATCTTGTTCATAAGCAGATCGTTGTAGAGAGCTCACACCAATTTCTACTGGTATCACTGCTTTGTATCCATAAGCTAAAGAGAATGGACTCTCTCTAGTTGTGGTTTGTTGAGTGGTGCGATAAGCCCATAATACTTCAGGAAGCACTTCTGGCCAAGCTCCTTTGTGCTCTTCTAGCTTTGTCTTTAGGTTTTGTTTTAGTATCTTGTTTATAGCTTCGACCTGTCCATTGGCTTTGGATGGATAACAACGAAGAAGCTCTTCTTGATGCCTAAATTGTCGTAGAAATTATGAAATTCATCGTAGTTAAATTGTTTCCCATTATGAAAAATTATAGTATGTGGTATACCATAATGGCAGATTATAGATTTGTAAATAAAATCTATCATCTTCTTTGCGGAAATGGTACTCAAGGCTTCAACTTCTGTCCACTTGGTGAAATAATCGACTGCGACCACTGCATACTTCAATCCACCTCGCGCCAATGGAAGCATTCTGATAATATCAATTTCCCATACAGTAAATGGCCATGGACTAGTTATTGAAGTCAGAGGAACATGTGGCATTTTAGGAATAGTGTTAAAGTTTGTCACACTTCCTAGTGAATTCTATTGTATCCTTCTCCATAGTTGGCTAAAAATACCCTTATCTGAGAACCTTGTTCGCAAGTGCCTGCCCCCTGAATGATTTCCGCATATTCCTTTGTGAATTTCCCTCATTATGTAGTGTTCTTTTTCTTCATCAACACATAATAATAATGGCAAGCTAAAACTTCTTCGATAAACCTTCCCATCATAGATGATATAGCAAGCTGCCTTCATTCAAAGTCGCTTTGCATCATCTTTGATTTCAAAAAGATAGCCATTTTGTAGATACTTCATAATAGGATCCATCCACGATGGTTTTTTGTCAACCGGCATGGTCACTTGGGGCTCTACTTCAATACTTGGTTTCACAAGAAATTCGACAGGAACCACCTTTAATAATTCTGCATCTTTCGTTGAGGCGAGCTTAGCTAGCACATCTGCCTGAGTATTCTTAATGCGAGAAAGAAGTTGAATGCCATAAGCAGTAAATGTCGATAATAGTCGTTGTATCTCTTATAAGTAGGCCATCATTCTTCCTCTTCTTGCTTGATAATCACCGATCACTTGATAAACGACCAACTAGGAATCACTATATGCCTCAATCATCTCGACCTTCATTTCTTGTGCGAGCTTTAGCCCAGCTATCAGTACTTCATATTCTGCCTCATTATTCAACGCTTGAAATTTGAAGCAAAGTGCACAATGAATATTATGCCCTTTAAGACTGATTAGTACAAAGCCCGCACCGGCTCCATTCTTGTTTGACGATCCATCGACATAAAATTTCCACAATCTTGATAAATCTATACCAGGTTTTTCGATCACTTCTGTAGGAAGATTGACATCATATATGAACTCTACAATAAAATTTACAAGAGCTTGACC
Organism: Parasponia andersonii; assembly: GCA_002914805.1. Classification (NCBI taxonomy): domain Eukaryota; kingdom Viridiplantae; phylum Streptophyta; class Magnoliopsida; order Rosales; family Cannabaceae; genus Trema; species Trema andersonii. The sequence goes on from JXTB01000061.1 coordinate 676,222, forward strand.
TTTAATCGCATTGCGAGGTTGAAAATTGATATCAAATTAAGTCAACTTAACGGCCCACTTAAGTAGTCGTTTTGAAGCCTCAAGTTTTTGCAGAACCTGTTTTAATGGAAAATTCGTGAAAACTTTGATAGAGTGCATATGAAAATAAGGTCGAAGCTTACTGGATGTGACGATGAGTGCTAATGCCAACTTCTCCATCTCTAGATATCTTGTTTCGGCATCAAGTAATATTTTACTTACGTAATATATAGGTCGCTGTATATTTTCTTCTTCTTGAATTAATGTAGTACTTGTCGCATATTTGGAAACAACGAGATACAGGTATAACTCTTCTTTCATGTTTGGCTTCGACAAGAGGAGAGGATAACCCAAGTGTGTTTTTAATTCTTGGAACACCTGCTCGCATTCTTCCGTCTACTTGAACCTCTTCAAACCTTTCAATACTTCGAAGAATGGTTGACATTTATCAGTTAACCTGGATACAAATCGACTCAGTGCAACCACTCTTCCCGCCAGGCTCTATACATCTTTGGGTTTGCGAGAGGAATGTATATCAATTAGTACTTGTATCTTCTGAGGGTTAGCTTTGATGCCTCACTGATTAACCATGAACCCAAGGAATTTTCCAGACCCTACTCCGAACGCGCACTTTTGTAGGTTCAGCTTCATCTGAAATTAACATCTCATTAAGGTACTTGACGTGATCTTCAGCTTTCTTCGACTTTATCAACATGTCATTAACTTATACCTCCATTGTCTTGCCAATTTGTTTTACAAACATCATATTGACAAGACGCTGATAAGGCGCTCCTACGTTGATGAGTCCAAAGGGTATCTTCTTGTAATAGTACAATCCTCGATTAGTGATGAACGAGGTATGCTCCTCATTTAGCTCATACATGGGGATCTGATTGTATCTAGAATACGCTTCTATAAAGCTTTAGAGTTCATGCCCTAACATCGTGTCTACAAGCTGGTCTATTCTTGGAAGGGAAAATCTGTCATTCGGGCATGCTTTGTTGAGGTCGGTGAATTTGATGTAAGTTCTCCACTTCCCGTTGGGTTTCTTTACCAAAACTGGGTTTGCATGCTAGTTCGGGTAAAAAGATTCCCTGATGAATCCAATTTCGAGTAATTTCTCTACCTCCACTTTCAATGCAATGTAGCGTTTTGGATTCATGGCTCTTCTTTTCTATCATACAACTTCTTTGTTGTATCTATGTGAAGGTAATGGCACATGATATTCGGATCGATCTCAACCATGTCCGAATGTCACCATGCGAAGATATCCAAGTTTGATTTCAGAAAAGCAATCAATGAAGCTCGCATGGGTTCTTGAAGCTTCACTCCGATTTTTAAAACCTTCAAAGACCTGTCAATCGATAAATCTTCCAAGTCTTCTATAGGTCCAATCTTGACCTCTCCATCGATTTCTCAAGGGTCAAGGTCTTCGATTGATGCTTCACCTTGTATCTGGACTATCATTGTGCGAGGTGCCACATCTTTGGCTACGAGCTTTAAAGAATTATTATAACAAGTCCACGCATCATATTGGTTACCTCATACTTCGCCTACTCCATGTTGAGTCGAGAACTTCATATCAAGGTGGTAAATTGAAGTGACTGCTCAAAGATCCCTCAGTGTTGGTCTTCCTAGTACAACATTGAATGTAGAAGGGCAATCTACAACCAAGAATTGAGTTATTACTGTTGGAACCCTAGGATAAGTTCTAACGTTGACTATTAACTCAATCATACCCCTAGGCATTATGCTGTTACCAGTGAATCCATAAAGTGGGGTGACAATGGGCTTTAGGTCACTTTCACTTAATCCCATTTTCTTGAAGGCATTATAGTATAGGATATCGACAGCACTTCCATTATCAACCAATACTTGCCATAACTGCGTGCTTCCACAGTTGATCTTTATAACCAATGCATCATTACGCGGGTAATGGACCTTCCTCGCATCTTGCTCTGTGAAGGTAATATCCATATCTGGTAGCTGTTGAAGGTTTTGTGGTCGGTGCTCAAGGTGCATGATATTGGTCAATAGCTGCTGTCGACCTTCTCATGCATACTTGTCTTGCGCTCTCTTTAAATCTCCACTAACATACAGTCCTCCAAAGATAGTTTGCACTTCGTGTTGAATTTCTAGAGGTTGCTATTGGTTTTTTTCTCACCTTTCATTGTTCTGCCTGGTATACTATTGCAGCCACCCTTCTTTAATTAATCTTTCGATTTCATCCTTCAAGGCAGCAATTATTGGTATCATGTCCAATGTCATTGTGATACCGACAGAATTTGTTGGGATCATGCCTCGCTCTATCCTATTTTATCAGTTCCGGTTGATGATATTACTCTTGCTGGTTTGTGACCGCATAGATATGATCTATGGGTACGTTCAATTCAATATAGTTGTTGAATCTCATGGGAGCTCTTAGAATCTCCTGCTTTCTCTGTTTAGGCTGCTTCTCATTTGATTGTTCGTTATTCCTTTTGTTTGACTTATTATAATTATTATTGTTGGTCGTGGTCGCATCTTTAGCAACATCTTTTTCTCCTTCCTTCTTCGTCTTAGGAAGATTCTCGCATGAAGATTCCACTCTCAGATGCTGACCAACTCTTCGATAGAAGTCTTCAAGGGTTATGCATTCTTGCTCAAGTAACTCTTCCCAGAGTTTAGTCTCTGGTCGCACCCCGGCCATCATTAGAGTTAAAACTCCCCCTTCAGGTAAGTTATTGACCTTTGCCAACTCTGAGGTAAAGTGGTTGAGGTAAGATCATAGAGTTTCCTCTGGACCTTGCCAAATAGTAAACAGACTGACAAGTGAAACAGTAAAATTCTTCGTAGCCTAGAATTACTTTAAGAACGTAGTCTGAAGTTGTTGCCAGGATGAGATTGAACCAGACTTAAGTCCTCAAAACCACTTCTTCGCTACTCTTGTGAGGGTTACAGCAAAATATCTGCAACATACGAGATCATCGACACGATGGAGTTCCATCAGGTCGCTGAAATGATCCATATGATCCTGTGGATCAATTTTCCCATCAAAAGTATTTATGGTGGGAAGTTTGAATCTAACAGGTAAGGCAGCAGCTCGAAATTTCTCGCTGAATAGCGATTGATGATACCCATCAGTGAGCTCATCGTCCTAGCCAGAAAGTATATCTAATGCGATCCTCAAATTATGAACATCGACGTTTGGAGGAAGAGCATTATTTCTTACTGGTGGCAAGGGTGGCCTTTACGATATAAGGCAGGTTGGTCAGGCAGGGTCTGCTACGACCTTGGTGAAGATTCCAATATAATAGTGTGACGAGATCGACTTCGGTCGTTATAATGCGATGTGGATCACTCATGACTACGTCGCTATTCTAGGTATTGTCTCAGGTCTGTAGGATTTCATCTCGACTCCCTACTAATCATTTCAAAGACGCTCCTCGATTGACGTTTTTGCTCATTGTTTAGATAATCACGATTGATAGTTGCTCTCCGTGAAGATTGTCCTCGATCACGACCAGTGCTCGAACTCTCAGTACCAGATTCCAGAAGTAAGTCTGTGACCTTGCCTTTTCCCTTGGAGGTACGATCTCCATGACGCTCCTACTGAGCACTGTGCTAGTCGCAGTTCCCTGTCTCTAGAATCTGAATTCCTCTCTATAGTAGTTGAGCAGGACGTTCTCTAGGACGTTCGTGTTATGGTGGAGTCATCATCTATACCTCAGCAAGTCGTCGTAGAGAATCATTAATCTGATTAGTGATTTGCTGAAGGTTCACCAGTGCCTCCTTCATGCGGTCCTGTCTCTAGACAATATTTTCTGGTGCAGTCACGATAGGCTGATCCTGAGCAGGATCTACCTGTGTAGCAACAGTGCTTTGGGGTTAGTTTTGGCATTTTCGGTAGTATTTCTGGTGTTTTTCATTGTTGAAGAAGTGAAATTGATAAACTTTTTTGCTTGAATAGCCCCCCTTCTAGTGCCAATTGTAGATGGAGTTTTTGTCAACAAGTAATTTAGAAAATTACAATATATGGTTTGTATGTAAAAATGGTTGATAAATCAAAGAAAATAAGGAGGCAAGAAATTTATAATGGTTTAGCCCCAAAAAAGATGAGCCTACTCTCACTGTTTTTCACTATTTTCCAAAGAATTACAAGAGTTTTTTTAAATCTCAAGGTAAAAATCCAAAGAGAGAGAGAGATACAGAATGTAACCAGCCCTTTTTCATAACAATTCAGAGCTCCCTTCATATAGATGAGGGTGGCTCATTGTTTCCCAATTATGAAAACGGGTAAGTGTGTAATCAGAAAATACAATTCGAATAACAATATAATTGGGTAATAACTTAAATATATTGATTAGTCGATCTCTATTCAGAAACTTGTTTCCCTTTCTTTGTAGATTACCCGCTTGATGAAGCTTGATCTAGTTTCTTTTTCATACTGGTCGCACTTAACTCATTCATAGGAGGTCGCACTTCGATCAGAAAAATTCTCATACGACTTGATGCGTTCAACTTGGTCGCTAACTTTCCCTTTTTGGCATTGACTAACATATAAATTTTAAACCGCACAACACTAGATATGGTCATGATAGATTCTTCAAATTTGGCTCTTGATTATTCCTTTAGTAGTAAATCACTAACGGGAAAAATTGATCACTTAATCATTAAGGGCTTATTTGGCAGCATTGTGTTTTATGTTTTTTCGTTTTTAGAAGCTAAATAACCTGTGATGTTTCTTAAAATGTCAAGAAACTGTCAATATTCGTTTCATTTTTAAAAACCGAAAAAAAAAAAAAAAAGAAAAAAGAAACCTAAATATTGAAAATCATAACCTAACACGCCGTTTGATAAAGTTTTTTTGATATGAATAAAACATCTTGTATCCCAAAAAAGCTTACCCATGGTTAAGATTTGTCGCATCATAAGATCAGCCCACAAGATGTATAACCTCTTACTGTCTTCCTTCTATAGATACTATATTCTTTTTATATATAATAACGTAAAGATATTGTTCATATTCATTCCTTGGATCAAATACAGGACGATTTGATACCTGAAGATAAAAAGGCAAAGTTTCTCAACTCAGAGAATTATTGGGACAGTATTGTTGAAAGTGTAACTGTCTTTCAGGTATGTTCACAAAGCGATGTCTTTGTACCTTTGATGTCAGGTCTGTTCTACTACAGTGTTGCTGGGATGAGAATCGCTTCTGGTAGGACTCAGATACTTGTCCCTTCACGAGTGACGGCTTCGTCTTTTGCTTCGGATTATATCTCTGCTTACGTATCTGAGAAGAACCATTTGGCTGCTTATTCATGTTACCGCAGCTGAAATATTACATGAGGGTTATATAGATTCTTGTTTACTGTGCTGTTTGTTGTATTAATCTGGAGGGCATCAAGTAGCTTCAATTGTAAATTGGGATAGCCCTTTGGATCTGAAATATAGATATATATATATACACACACATATGAAGTGCCATGATTATTGGTTTTAGGATTTTAGGATAGTTTTTGGTTAATTCTTTTTTTATGTGTATATATAGAGTTCTTCTACGATTTCAATGGTGTTAGGTTAATGAATATTTTCCGACTATAAAAACAATACATGGACCACCCAAGTGTAAAATAAGGTGATGTACACGATGGGACAATATATATAACAAATGCTGGTTTTGGCCTTAAATCATGGTTGGTTATTGTATTAGTATTGTATTAAATATGAAACATTAAAAATTAATTTTTGAAACATACCACTTTCGAAAGTTCATTAAGAAAAACACATTTTGAAAAAGTTATTTTAAAAAGTACCACTTCTAAAATGCCAATTTTCAAAAGTTGTAGGATGTTAAGATGTTCTCTTATTGGATCTCAGTTAGAAATAAAGTATAATTATGTTGAAACGAAGTGAGTTAGATCAAGTGGTAAAAGCACCCATTATTTAAGATTTTGTTTTTAAATGTGAAAATTTATTATCTTAATAAAATAGAGTAGAGATTGAATAATATATTAAGTATGTTTTTTTTAATTTTTAATAATCGGAAATTATTAAAAAAAAAGCGTAACTATGATGCTACACGAGCTCTTTGGTAGTGTTATTTGTAGGCGTTGAACGCGATTTCTAGCGAGGAGTCTTTGGCGGTTACATTTCCTAAACTGACGCCAAAATAAGGACAATTGTTAATTCATGACATCTAAGGTACTTAACAGGTGGAGTATCCGAAAGAAATGGCCTTTTTTTTTATATCAATTCAAAAAATAATCATTTTTTACATCTATTTAATAGATGACTATTTTATAATTTTATTTCGATAAATGATCATTTTTAGCAGATTAAGTAAATTAATTTTTTTTAAAATAAATCAATTTTCGAAAAATAAATCAATATAGTTTGATACACTAAATATAAAAACTATCATTTTTAAAAAAAAATTTTAAAATTCGATATTTTTTAACCGTACTTGAAAAACTTGAAAAATAGCCATTGTGTAAACCTTGATCCAAAATTGGTTCATTTGGCTAGGCGGCTCAATAAGTCTGGTCAGACAAAAAGTTTCCATTTTGGGTTTTAAATCTCAAATGTTGATCCTAAGTTTCAAAATCTGTCTGCATTAATTTTTAGAATTGGTTCGGCAATAAAATTAGTTATTTCTGTTTGAAGACAGTTGTTTCAGTTACAAGGGGTCATAGGAATTATTGGCACCTGGCAAGTCCAGAAGCTTCATTGATTGATCAGACTTAGTATAAAATCACTCGTTCTGTTTGTTAAAGAGTATCTGAAAGTTTTAGAGAGAGAAATACTTTGTAGAAAGCTTTTTAATTCTCTATTTCTAGTTAGAAGTCCTTAAGAGAGAAAGAGATTGTACTAGGGTTTGGGAAGAGAGTTGAGAAAAAGCTTTGTTTGCATTTGTACTTGATAGATTGTAATTTCTTTGCTTGTTCATAGTAGATTGATGAGCACCATCAACAGGTAGGGTTCCAAATTTGTACTTGAACAAGGATAAATCTATAATATATTTGTTTTCTTATTGTTGATTTGGTTTTCCCAGTAGTATAAGTCTCAAGTTCCCCAACGGTTGGAAAAACTGGAAATTGAGTCGATCGCATAAAAGAGATTTAACTTGAAATTAATGTTGGACCATTGATTTAAGAGTGGGATTTAACAGAGATTAAAAATGATCCAACAGTTGGGGCTGTAGTTTTCATGGCTTCATGCCTTCAGATTGGAGATTGTTTCTTCTTTATTTTTGCTATTTTAGAACCACAAAATCCTAGAGCTTTAAGTTTGTTCAGGTTCGGAATTGTGCTCTGGATTAATTAGTGTGACCTATATTTAATTACAATAAAACAGAAGATAATTGAATTAGAACATTAGAATGCATAGCAAAAAGGATCATCACAATACTTCTACGTGTTGAAAAAAGAAATACGATTGCAATGAGAACAACTTTTTTTACGTATCTAGACAAGATTGGCGGTTGCAAGAATGACTCACTTAGTATGCATAAGAATAAACAAAAATAAAATAATATTATAAGTTGACAGAGGCCAACAAATTGACAATGGTGTCCATTAGAAGTTAGCAACATAAATAAACTGTAGAAAATAAATACTTAGAAACTGATAATACCATCCATATGCTAGTTTTAATTAATTAGAAGAGTTAGAATTATAAGGCCGAAAGTCCAACCATATTATCGGAAATAATAAATAATTGAAATTTAAATAAAGCGACGTGATCGGTTGCAAATGTAAACAATACAGATCACTAAATAAATGCGCACAAAAATTAAAAACGGAATAAAAGAACTGATCGTACCAAGCTAGTCATATAGATTACTTTATGGGAAAAGGGATGCGGAATAAATGATCGTATATAGAGTAGCAATATAAATTACCCATTGAATTGCAGAGATACAAGATATATATATATATATATATATATATAATACCGAGAGCACAACACTTTGAACTTGTATTATAGGTCAAGCATGAGGTTACAAAGAGTAGCTTGGTGCCCAAAGATCGCTAAAATACATGAGGTAGAAACTGCACACAAAAAATCTTATTGTACAAGTTAGTAGAAAAAATAGCGTAAAAATATTAGGATAATAAAAAATGATATAAACATAATTATTAAATAGAAAAGTGAAATAACCTTGGATATTGGGCGTATAAAATACAAGGAATGAAAGTGGACTTAGGAAATAAAAAGATGTAAAAGAAGTAGATATCTAAACCTATATGCAAATATGGGTATTTATGCAAAGGATGAAAACTTGGAAACCAAGTTTAAAGAAGCATATATATATATATATATATATATATATGAAGAAGGACAATAAAAATAAGACCACGCCTTGAAGTAAATAACAAAGTTATAGTGATGATGAAGATTTGAAGGTGTTGGGCCACGGATGGAGTGGAAAACGAAGAGATGAAGATGATGTTTAATGAGAGGGTGGCTTCGGGCTTTGAAGAAAAAAGCTTAAAGCCCAAAGGATATATGAATGAAATAAAGATGGTGATAGATTGGTAATGGACTTCACGTGATGGAACTTGGAACAATACTATATTATCTATGAATAGCCAAAGCAAAGAGAAAGATAGAAAGTAAAAATAGAAAGATGAAGAAATACTGGTACTCCTATTTTATTGATCCCTCCTCCAATCACAAGAGACATGGCCTTATATATAGCCGTCAGCATATACTTCAGCCGACTCTTGAAGAAGTCTTTATTGGCAATAGCTCGACACTTATGAAAGGTGGAGGTGAAAGGTGGAGGTGGCACATTAAGCTTGAGCTAGTTCTTTATCATTGCATGTAGACATGTGTAAAGGAGGTGTCAATTGACTATTTGGCTTGAAGTTTTGACACTTGGCCATTTGTGATTAGATGAAGGTTTTTTATCCACTCTTTGCTTGACATTGACATATTTTCTTAATTGACCATAAATTGCACAATTATCACATTGTTAATAATTTATTATTTTATTTAGTGGCTAATTATAAATAATTTGTTACACTCCAAAATATTAAGTCCCCTAAACTATCGTGAATGTGGCCATTCGCTAGAACTCATTAATGTATTCTCCAATATATTTTTTGAATGTGTATTGAAAACTCCGCATTCACAGAAGGAGAATTTCTTCTTGTAGATAAATTTCTGAGAAAAGACGAAGCACCATTACTTACAGGTACATCTCAACTAGATTGGTACCCACCTATAAGATAATCTAATTTTCTTTAAATCCAAAAAGAACAATGGATACAATCTGTAGGCAAGCACCAAGTAGCAGATAGCTAGCTCTAATTGGCTTCTAAATAGTCATGCCAAAATATTTCTATTAGATTAACTCAATCCAAATAATGCCTCGTTAAAACTTTATTAGAGCAAAACTCAGTGGCAAAAATCTCTAGAAAGGAAAAAGAGTATATTACATATGAGCAACAAGTTTTGGAGTTTAGCTTGAACATTGCCTAGACTGACCATTCCAATGTTTTGCTTGTTGGTAAAAGTTTTTTGTAGTGATGACAAACTTCAATCTTGATATTACGGCTTCGTCACCATATTTGTGCTTATTTACATGTATTTTCCACGTATATAAGAAAGAATAATTTTTATACAAAGCAAGAGGTTAGTCCAATATAAAGAAAAATATAGATAAGCATAAAAATTAATAAAAGTATCAATATTGGATTAAATGATAATTAACTATAGATTATTTGGATATTGAAATGGTGAAAAAAATATTTAAATTAGGGTATGCACCCAAGTATATATTTAGACTGGGGTGTACACCCAGTTTAGATTGGGGTGTATACTCGATTTATATTTTAAACCTAAGTTGCACAAAAGTATTAATTAGGAAATATGCTGATAGATTCTAGTTCTAATATACCTGCTGGTAGCATAAACTCGTACCAAGGGGTACTTTTAGGCTTAGTATAATCTAATCTCTATTTATTGTCCCTGACATTAGTGGTAGCATAGGCTTGAACAAAAAGACATTATCAGGAAATATCTAATTTTTATATTTATAATAATAGTCTCTAGTTCCAATGTGTCTTGATAGCAAAATGCTCGTATCAAAAAATACTTTTGGATATAGTTTTTACCATACTTAGGATTTGTACAATTATCATGGTAAAGTATATAAATTGTTTAGATGAAGATTTTTTTTATGTTTATAATAATAGTCCCTAGTTCCAATGTGTCTTGATAGCAAAATGCTCATATCAAAAAACACTTTTGGACATAGTTTTTACCGTACTTAGGATTTGTACAACTATCATGATAAAGTATATAGATTGTTTAGATGAAGATTTTTTTATAAATGCAATCTAAGATAAATGAATACCAACCATTTATTATATGATAAAAATTTGATCTATAATATAGTTTCTAGATATAGAGATGTCTAGAAAATTATATGAAGTACTTCTTGATAAATTTTAGATTGGTTGAACTTTTTTAGGACTATTTCTATCTCATTGGGTCTTAAGCATCTTAGGATCTTTTCTTGAAAACTTTTTCTAAAAAGCAAGTTATTCTGAACTAAGAATCTTTCTGCTTTAAATTTGACGAGAATAGCTGAAGAAGTGTCATCAGGCAGTTGGCCGTGAATGATATAGTCAATATAAACTCTTCTCTAGTCTTCTCCTTCCACGAAGAAGCTTTCTTTGGTATCTATCACAAGCTGGGATTTGCAATTTCTTTGCAACTCATTAGCCTACTTTCTTAACTCAGTCCAAAAGTATCAAAGTCATTGGATTCTTCTTACTAGTATTGGTCCATCTAAACCACATATTTTAGAATGGACTTTATCTCACACTTTTCTTCTGAATTCTTCATCAATGTATTTTGCTAGAACTCCATCAAAGAATCTCTTATAAACTTGATCATTGATCAACATAAATGCTTTGATTTCTCTATGATTTTTAACTTCTGGATTTTCCAAATTTTCTCGGTTGGATTGGATCTATCCATTTGATTGTTGGACTAATGAAGCTATTGGTTTTGTCTTGGTATCTAGTAGGATTTGAATAAGATCTTTATTTGTATGATCCATTTTCAGTACTAAAGTTGCTATAGTATCTGCATATTTGTTCTGAGATCTGAAGAAGTATTCCAGTTCATAATTTTTGAAATTGTAGAGCTTTTCTTGAATTTCTTCTCGGTATTTGACCAAATTTGGCTCTTTGATAGCAAAGTCTCTATTAAGTTGTCTGATAGATAAGTTCAAGTCCCCATAGATTTTCAATTATGAAATCTTCATTTCTTTGACCAGATCCAATCCAATTGCCAAGGCCTCATATTCAGCTTCATTGTTGGAGTAAAGGAAAGCTAATTTAATAGCTTTCTTGAAGATTTCACCTTGCTCATTTGATAGAACAATTCCAACACTTCCTTTATTATGTGTCGAGGTACCATCAAAATAGAGTATCCAACATTTTTCTTTGTCTTCTGTAGATATTATCTCTTCAAAATTATACTTAGTGTATTTAAGCAATTTCACTAGAGCTTGAAATCGCCTTTGGCTTTTTGACAATGATATCGAGTTCACTAAGCGTGAGCATCCATTTGGCATAACGACCAGTTAGGATAGGTTCTCGTAATAGAAACTTGATTGGATCAGAATTTGTGATTACTTTAACTCTATGAGTGACTGTGTAGTGTCGAAATTTTCGTATTGCATATATTATGCAACACAGAGTTTATCTGCGAGAGAATAATTCTTTTCTAAGCCTCTGAGTAGACGACTTAAGTAATAAATCGGTTTCTCAAGCCTTCATAGTCATGTGCTATTAGTAACCCAATTAATTTATCAGATGCTACCAAGTAAATTAATAGTTCTTTATTTAGAGATAGGGCAACCATGACTTGTGAGTTCATGAGAATCTTCTTGACTTCTTTAAAAGCATGGTCATGCTCAGAACTCTATTTGTACTTTGTATCTTTTTTGGTCAATTGATGAAGAGGCTTGACAATACTGGCTAGAGCTAGAATAAATATTCTGAGATAGGAAATCTTTCCAATGAGTTCTCTTAATTGTTTAAGATCTTAAGACTGCCGGATTTCTATTATTGATTTTGCTTTATCTTCATCAATCTTGATTCCATCTTTATGAACCACTAATCTAAGAAACTTCCTTTCTATGACTCCGAAAGTGCATTTTAGAGGATTCATCTTGAGATAATATTTTCTGCATCTTTCAAATACTTTTTTTTAAGTGATCTATGTATGCTTCTTTTCTTTTGTATTTCACCACCAAATCATCAATGTAATCTTCTACATAGTCATGGATCATACGGTGAAAAATCACTATCATTGCCCGTTGATAACTGGCTCCTGCATTCTTCAATCCAAATGGCATTATAGTGTAGTAGAAATTGCTAAGTAGAGTTTTGAAAGTAGTCTTTTTAGCATCTTCTGGGTCCATCTTAATTTGATTATAGCAACTGAATCTATCCATGAATGAAAACATATCATGGTTAGTCATTTCATCCACAAGAATATCTAGATTTGGTAATGGAAAATTATCTTTTGAGCATGTTTTGGTGAGATCTCTGAAATCTACACAAATTTTGATCTGCCTATTTTTCTTTCTTACTAGTACTATGTTTGCCAACCATGTCGCATGTATGCATGGTTTTATGAACCCAGTTTCTATCAATTTTTCTATTTCCATTTTAATTTACAGCTGAATTTGACTGCTGAAATTTCTCATAGTCCACTTAACTGGCTTGAAAATAAGGTTTACAATACGCTTTGTGTGATAACTTGCTTGATCCTAGCATGTCTTTATAGGTCCATACAAAAACATTATGATATTTTTTCGGCAATTTTATTAGTGCTACTTCAAAATCTAGCTCTAATTTGGCAAATATAAACGTTGACTTTTTTTCTCTATTTTTTTTTCCAAATTTAATTTCTTGAGCCTTCTCGAGGATTCTTGGGTTCGTCTTATAATTTTTTTAGAGCTAGTAGAATGGCTTTTACTCGTTCTAAATTTTGCGTAAGAAAAAATTTTTTGAAGCTCACGGGGCCATTGCTGGCCTTATTGTAACTTCATAATTAATAAGCAATTCTCCCGTCAGGTAGAGTAGTTCACTAAAGAGAAGATTCTTTTAAGTTTATTGAATCAATCTCCATTATGTTATTTGAGGATGACCCTATTGCATCAAAAGTTATGTACAATGATATTTCTTGTGGCCTTGTTTTATTTGGCCCATCTGAAATATCATCAAAGGATATGGCCTCTACCCAAAAGACTTCTTGTTAGGCAAGCAGAGCTTTTGTTGGGGGTACTAGAATTTCTCTTTTACCTCTTATCACTTTCAAACACTGATGCAAAGTAGAAGGTACCACTTGATTGTGGTGAATCCATGTCGTTCCCAGTAATAGATGATAGGACATATCTATATCAATTACGAAGAATTTAGTTGGTACTGGAATTAGTCCAAGTTGTAAATCCACATTAATATGTCCTTTTTGTAGTATGAATACTTGATACAAAAGTAACGAGTGGTGTATTTTGCAAGATCAATATACTTTATGGAATTCCAATAGCTTTAAAATCTTGTCTAGACATGAGATTGACCGATGAACCATTGTCTACCAAAGCTTGTTTGAAGGGAGTGCCATTTACTTTAGCTTCCACATAAAATAGTTTGTTATGATTGTAGTTCATAACTTACGCATCTTTCTTTGAGAATGTGACTATATCTTCATCTTAACTTACGCATCTTTCTTTGAGAATGTGACTATATCTTCATCTTTCTTGGCAATTCGTTTAATAGTATGATTAATGGAACAACATTGTGGACAAAACGGTTGAGATATCTTGAAGATTGCTTGTGTAGCTTTTTTACAAGCTTCATCTTCAAATTCTAAAATGTCGAACAAATTTTTGAAAGGTCGATACTTCATGAGATTTTCCATCATTATATTGATTTCTTCTCCTTTTGATGAGTCTTCATTAGCTAGATCATCGATAGTTGTGCATGAATTTACTTGCCCTCTTTTATGATTGGGAAAAGGATTATTTTCAGCCTTTTGTTATTGTTGTCCTATCAGAATTTCTCCTCATTGAGCTTTTTCATAATAAACTTTTTGAACAATATAACAATCTTATGTGGCATGGTATACTCTTTTATATAGTAAGCAATATTTGGAATCTTGTATTGCTTCTTATGTTGGTTGTCTCCTGAGTTATGGGCATTTCAAAACTCCATCTTCTATCCAGAGGCTTGCACGAAAATATTGACTCTATCTTTGGCAAGTGATATTTTTGGTAGAATTGACTGATCTCTTCTATCTTATTGGCGTTGATCAATTATAGCAATCTCTTTCCTTCTTTTGAAGAAAGGTGGTCTGTTCCAATTTTCAGTAGCAGTTCTTTTATTGTGCATAGCTTTGTACATTAGTTCGGCAAAATTTGAGATCATATGATTTTTAATATAAACGTTGTATTTAGCTTGTATTCCATTAATACACAATCAAATCAATTCTTCTTTTGATATAATTTTTTTACAGTCAAGAGCTATTTCTTTGAATCTATTTACATAGATTATAAGTGATTCATCTTCCTTTTGCATTGTGCTGGAAAGATTATATAAGCCAAACTTGCATTCTGCTATAAAAAATTTGTACGAAATATTGTCACCAACTCCTCCCAAGTACCAATACGACCTACTAGTAAATCGATGAACTAAGAGCATGCTTGGTTAGTGAAAAATTTTGAGAACTTTCTCAACCTTAATTCATGGTCTCTGTTTTAGACTCTTAGATCATCGAGGAAACCAATGACATGTTCGTTAGCATTTTCTTTCTTCCCGTCAAATTTCTTAAATTTAGAATTAGTAAAATCCTTCGGATATAGTGTGGAAAGAATACCTAGTAGGATATGGAGGCTAGAAGTCCATTGCAAAAACAATCTTACTAGTTTTTTCTGCTTCAAACTTTAGCATTTCTTGTGGTTCTTCTTTTGTAATAAAACTTCTGAAAGTTTCATTATTGGTACCAGTTAAAGTTGTGGTAGTAGGATTGGTAGGGTATTGATTTCAGGCAGGAGAAATGTTATTATGAGGTGAAGCTGGAGTAGAAGATCTAGCTCAATGAGATTTTTCGATATTGACAATCTTTTAGAGAATTTCAGTATAAGACACGATTGCATGTCTGATTGAGTTTGTCTTATACTATCTAATGAGGCTGCTAATTTAGCTAGGAGAGCTTGAGCTTCATCACTGATTACCAGATTTTGCTTGTCTGTTATTTTGTGAAAAGAAAGAAAAGAAACAAATTTCAATTTTTTTTAGAGGAAATTTCTAGAAAAATGGAGATAGAATTTCAACAAAATTTTGGGATGAAAAATTAACAAAAATTTTGGATAGAATTTGATAGAGTTTTAAGAAGATGAATTAGCAGAATTTCAAGACGAAAATATGACAGAAATTTAAGAAGATATTAGAGGTGGATAAGACAAAGGTCCAAGATGAATTTCTAGGATCTTGGGAAACACCGAAGAAACTTAGCTTCTCTTGGCTACTCCGCAATAGAGTTGTCTTTTAATGTTCAGGGTTAGAGTTGTGCTATGAATTAATTAGTGTAACATGTACTTAATTACAACAAAACAGAAGATAATTGGATTAGAACATTAGAATGCACAGTAAAAAGAGTCATTACAACACTTTCACGTATAAAAAAAGGATATGCGGTCGCAATGAGAATAACTCTTTTTATATATCTCAACAAGATTGGCGGTTGCAAGGATGACTCATTTAGTGTACATAGGAATAAGCAAGAATAAAATAATATTACAAGTTGACGGAGGCAAATAAACCGACCCTAGTGTCAACTAGAAGTTAGCAATAGAAATAAAGTGCAGAAAATAAAAAGTTAGAAACTAAAGAAGGTGACACTGTCCGTATACCAGTTTTAGTTAATTAAAATAGTTAAAATTACAAGGCGGTAAGTTCAGCCATATTATCGAAAGTAATAATAAAAAATTAAAATTAAAGTGCCAAAATTTAGATAAAGCGACGTGATCGGTTGCAAATAAAAATAATACAAATCACTAAATAAATGTACACAATAATTAAAAGCGGAGCAAAATAATTAATCGCACTCAAAGCAACAATACAAATTACTTTACAAAGAAAGAAAAGCGAAATAATTGATCACACTTAGAATGGCAATACAAATTACCTGCTGAATTACAGGGATACAAGACATATATACATATATATATATATATATATAATATAAAGAACATAACACCTCAAACTTGTGCTACAGGTCAAGCACAAGATTGTAGAGTGTAGCTCAGTGCCCGAAGATTGCTAAAGTGTACAAGTTGGAAACTGCGTAAAAAAAACTTGATATACAAGTTGGTAGAAAAAGTAAAGGAAAAATAATAGGACAAGAGAAAATGGAATAAAAATAATTATTGGATAGAAAAGTGATATAAACTTGGATATTGGGCCTTTAACATGTAAGGAATGAAAATGGACTTAGGAAATAAAAGGATGTAAAAGAAGTCGACATCTGAACCTATGTAAAAATATGGGTATTTATGCAAAGAATGGAAACTTGGAAACCAAGTTCAAAGATGCATATATATATATATATATATATATATATAAAGAAGAAGTCATAAAGTATATGCAACAATATATATAAGTATATATATGAGAAGAATGTCACGGATTGAACTTATAAAGGCAAGATGGTGATGATGGTGGAATGAAAAATTAATATCAATATATGTATATGCACAAAGTGGAGAACCCGCGGTGTAAAGAAGGGAAATGATGGAGAATAAACAACGACTGATAAAGAAGTCAAGCTAATAGTGATAAGAAGTTGGAGGAAGATCAATAACGAGATGGTGGTGGTGGTAATATGGCTACGGGTTTGGAAGAAAGACAATAAAAATGAGGCCACGGCTTGAAGTAAATAACAAAGTTATGGTGATGATGAAGATTTGAAGGTGTTGGTTCACGGAGGGAGAAGAAAACGAAAAGATGAAGATGATGTTTAATGAGAGGGTGGCTTCGGACTAGGAAGAAATAAGGCTTAAAGCCCAAGAGATATATGAATGAAATGAAGATAGTGATTGCTTGGTAATGGACTTCACGTGATAGAACTTGGAACAATACTATATTCTCTATGAATAATCAAAGCAAAAAGAAAGATAGAAAGAAAGTAAAAAAAAGAAAGATGAAGAAATACTGGTACTCCTATTTTACTTATCTCTCCCCCTATTACAAAGGACATGGCCTTATATATAGCCATCAGCATATGTACTGCAGCCGACTCTTGAAGAAGTCTTCATTGGCAATAACTCGACACTTATGAGAGGTGTAGGTGGCACATTAAGCTTGAGGTACTAATTCTTTATTCTTGCATGTTGACATGTGTAAAGGAGGTGTCAATTGACTATTTGGCTTAAAGTTTACACTTGGCCATTTGTGATTAGACGAAGTTTTTTTATCCACCCTTTGCTTGATATTGACACATTTTCTTAATTATCCACAAATTACAAAATTATTACATTATTTATAATTTAATATTTTAATTAGTGACTAATAATAAATAATTTTTCACATCTCAAAACAAAGTTTTTATTTTTTTTCCTCCGTTCCTTTGTCCAGTTTGTATCGTAGTGCCCTTGGTATTGGCAAATAAGACAGATATTACGGAATTTCTTGAACTTTTTAGAGCTTCTTTGATGTTATGTGTCTATGATGACTCTACATTTTCTTCTTCAATTTTTTTTCCTCTCTTTTCCTTCTAGTGCAATAGGTTAGATTTTAGGCCATTCCTAGGACCATTCCCTTTTTCAAGTAGTCCAGGGAATTTTTTTTTTTTCTTTTTTGTCTTTTTTTTCTTTTTTTTTTTTAAAAAAAAACCATTCCTAGTCAACCCTAAGACTCACAATGCCTTCCTAATTTCTATAGATGTCTGAGAGTAGACTACTCATTTTGAGGTGCTTTTGATGGTGATAAAGATTCTAAAACTGTCTTAGTTATAGAAGCTTTATTAACTCCAAATGGATGAAGTCCCTTAGCAATATATATATATATATATATATATATATATATGTACACATATATATTCTTATCCAACAACTTGGCTTCTCTCAGCCTTCTATGAATGAGGTGCATAATATGCATTATTAATCGAAAAAACTCTTGGGTGCTCTAGTAGAGAGCTTTAGGTATTTATATCTAAGTTCTCAGTTGTAAGGCCAGTTGAACTTGATCGAGAACTATATTTTGAATGTGAGGAAGTAGGAACAAAAAAAATAGTATTTTCTTTTTGAGGGGTATTGCTATAGAGAATAGGAAGTTTGAGCGACCTTGTACATTTTCTAGCTTCAATTTATTTTATTCTCTTAGGTCTGTCGATGAACTAATAATATTATCCTTTCTATAAGATTGCTATCATCGTCCAAAGCTTGACAAGTAGTTGCTAAGGTCGAGACCAAAAGCTCAGTTTCTACAGTTGAGAGGGATGCATAGACTCTTACCAAGAATAGTCTTCGAGCTTGTGATCTCATTAACACTCAAGCCAAAACTTTATTCTCTTGTCTAATAGGAAACTTATTTATTTATTTTTTGTAAGTATTGAATTTTTGTTAGACATTTGCTCGAACTTATTGTTGTTAAATAAGTTCTATTTCTTTTACAAATATGCTGGGATAAGCATTATCTTCCCCTCATGTACAGAAGTGGAGAAGACAACTAGTATATCTACTCTGCCTCATGCTGTGGCGAAGAGGTTGAGGAAGAAGAAATCAACTTTGACATGCTTCTGCGGACTTGCCAAGTTCGCATCATCAAGCAAGGTGACTCTTAGTAAGGGTTTTGCCGCTAAGGCTCCACATAAGGTGTTATCATCGAAACATATCAAGGAAGTTGTTTAATTTCTATGAATGGCCAAATAGGCCTTAAAAAGGTCGGCAAGATGGACTAAAAGCTTCTCAGAGAGTCCTTAGGAGAGGATATCATGTGCTTCTAGGCTAAGATTAAGTTGATGGTGACTTCTATTGTTTCTCAAATGCTTTAGCATTGATAAGACTAGACTAATGCTAATTTTTTATCTCATGTAGAGTTTGACTTATTCAAAACCTTTAGTTTTAATGCCTCTATGGTGAAGGAAGCTGTTGGAATCAACGAGTTGCTGTATGCAATAAAGAAAGACCTGAAAGTTGCTCGGGACGAGGTCTCTAAATTAATGAGAGGGACAATCTTCAAAATGATCATACCTTTGAGAAAAGTGCCAAGTTTGTTGTTGATAGTGTTAGGGTTTATGCCCTAAAAGCATGTATATTTTAGATATTTACTGAATTAATAAAATGACATTTTTCTATTTGAATTTGTACATAATTGGTATGCCTTTAAATATCGAAAAATCTCTAGTTTATTTATGTGATTACAAATTCAATATATAAGTGTCACATACATGAGGATTAAATTTATGGATAATAAACTAAATATAGTCCATAATAATTAATTAAAGTTTGAGATCTTTAATTAAATATTATTAGTACGGTCCATTAATATTGAGAATATAATAGTTTTATCTGGACTATTGATGTGTTGACATCACAATGGAGGTACTTTATATAATTTGATTATATAGGACTAGAACATACATGATTTGAATCTCAAATAAATTCTATTAACTGTTGAAAGTTCAAATAATATCACTAGATGATCATATGCAGATCAATCTTAATCGTGAGTAGTTATAGACTCCTATTTATAATATTATGTTCTTTGACATACTTGTTAAAGGTTTATTTTTTAAACAGACTGAAATACTTGTATCTTGGGAGCATGATGAGATGAATAGTTGGAAATGTATCTTACAGATAAGGAATCCATTCCTTCTATTAGGAAGTTGGAAAGATGATTCTCTTGTGTATTGATTCACGACTTGAATAGTTTGAGTACTCAATTTATAATATATTTATAAATAAATTGTTCATTAGAGAATCAATGGTACACATGGATAAAGATGTAATTAAAGAGATAAACAGAATATAACCTAACTCGAATTATGAATTGTCTATGGAGGATTGAACTACATGTAATGATTAAATCAATGGACTGCTCGATGTTTACTAAGTAAATTAATTCTGTAATTTCAAGAGTGCAATTCTAGATTTTTAGTGGAGTAATACTGAAATTAATAAATTAAACAAATTAATTAAAGAGTTTAATTAATTGTCATAATTTATTGGAGCTTGAATTATAGGTCCATAAGTCCCCAATTCCACCTCTTACAAATATTGTATTAGATATTACATTATTTATGTTACTACACACTCTATTTAGATAAATAGTTTATCTATATGTAATTAATAATTGTTATTAATTAATTAATTTAAATTTATGGAGAGATAAGTTTCCTAATTTTTTTAAATTTTGAATTTAAAATATCTAATTATCAGATAATTAGATAAATAGAAATTGATAAACTGACTAAAAGCAAGATACTCTTTTTTGAAAGAGTGAATTATCTGCTAGTTTATATATATATATATATATATTAATTAATTGATTAGACCATATATATATAATTACGTTTATTAAGAAAACAAAAAAAAGAAACTTACGTTCCCTAAATAACGCTTTTTTAAGTTTTATATATATTTATATATATATAGATTTGATTAATATATTATTAAATAATTTAATAAGTATATATATATATATAAGGTAAAACCCTAGCAGGATACATACTACGTATTATTTGTTGTCCCAAGAATAGCTAACCCAAGCGGAGGAATGAATTGGGTTTTTAAGACTTTTACAAACTTTTTAATTAAAGTAATAAGAATGAGTAAATAATGAATGGGACAAGTAAAAATAGTAAATAAATAAGCACAATATCAAAGTAAATAAATTAAAGAGATAGGGATAGAGAGATGCAAACGCTATTTTTACGAGGTTCGACAAACACGATGGTTTGCCTATGTCCCCGGTTCTCTGCAACTTGCTTAGAGCTTTCCACTATCGGATCAAAATTGTAGGCTTGACTGACCCCTTATACAATTCAGAGTGATTTCTACTTAGGCACACCCATGCCTTTACAATAGTCTTGAATCTGCCTCTATTATGTCTAACCACGGATTGTTTAGAATCCAGTGTCAACCTCAACTTACTGGGTTGTTTATGACTCCGGTGCCAACCTCACCTCTCAATAATGTTTTTATGAAAATACAACTGAATACTTACTCAAAGAATCACCTCTCAAAGAAATAATATAATATAAGCTTAGGTGATTTTGAGAATAATGCACAAATGATGCTCTAGGAATAGCTCAAATAGATTTGAAAGTTATAGTTAAGTAAAAGAGAACTTATGCACTTAGAAACTGATTGGGTATCAATAGGGGTTCGTATTCTCTCCTTTTAAGTCATAAAAACTTGGCTCTATTTAAAGGTATCTTCAAAAATTAGCCATTTTCGACTGTTGGTATCTTGCTGCCAGAATTTTAATCGACCAGAAATATTTTTGGTCGACAAAATACTAGCTGTTAGAATCCTGAATGCCAGTTCAGCTCCAACAGCCATTTTTGGCATTCATTTTGGTCGACCAAGCCTGGTCGACCAAAATCAGTCAGAAATAAAAGGTTTTTTGTTTCTTTAAATTAATTTAGTCATTTTTAAAATTTCTATTTTCTAAAACATTTTTAACTTTAAAAAAATGTACTTTTGAGAATATTTGGGTTATATTAGAAATGATATTTATTTTCAAACAATCAATAGATTTAAAGTTTAGCTAATTCTTTGAAGATTCATTTGAAAAATCATTTGAAAGATTTTTGAGCCATATCAAAGAGAATATTTTGTGCAATGAAATAAATCAAGTACAAGACTAAGAAATAAATTTTAACCTACTTAGACTTGGTCTTGAATCCTGATTCTTCACATTCATCTTCATCCTTCGAGGTTTATCAATGATGCTCTATTCTTGAGAATTTCATTTCTTAAGTTTTATCAATTTCTTTTTCATCCTCATAACTACAAATTCAAGCTAATTATTAGTAACTAAATCACATATTTGTTATTATCAAAATAAGATAAGATTGAAAGCCGCACAGGTCAACAATCTCCCCCTTTTTGATGATGACAAACATTAATTTTTTATATAAAAATAATGATACAATTTAATTAGCATACATGACTTTACCATTATTTTTAGAAACTCCCCCTCAATATATACAAGGAAAATTAAAAGAATCTTCCCCTTTTTAACTCAATAGATGCATACAAAAATCATGAATATTTTCTCTCCCTTTGTAATCAACAAAAAGAATTGAAAGCACGAAGAATTGAAATACCATACATAAATCTCATAAGCATAGTGAGAATAATAGATCACAATCGAAGATAGACATAAGTCTCACACAAGGTTCCATCATACATAATAAGAAGACATACAAATAGAGTTCAAAAGGTTCAAAAATAACATACTAACACACCAAAAAAAAAAAGAACATGCAAAGCATAAGTAAATAAGCAAGAGAAAGACTCTAGGATGGAGGAGGATTTTGTCCTTGACGCATGTAGTTCTACATCTCTTGTTAGTGCATAAAGAGGTAATCAAACTATACTTGTTGAGAGTCTTAAAGAGTTTGAATTTGCCTACTATGACCTTTCTTGAATGCATTAAAGTCCACAACAAGAGTGTCTAAGCAAGCATTCATATGTTGAAATGCTTCCTCAAAGTTAAACGTAGGAGGAGTTGTACGAGTAGTAGATGGGTCACCTTTCTCATTATTACCATAATCATGACTCTCCATGGGTACACTAGGATCACCGGCCTTTTCAGGCCCCTTGTATGTCCAAGTACTATTGGTCTCATTAAAGAACCAATATATGCGCTCGACGGTAGTTCTATCGTAAGGAGACATTAGTTTTTCCTTGACAGATTCATCATGAAGAGGAATTTCAAAATGATCAAAGATTCGAGTAAGCACCATTCCATAAGGAAGACACCCGGTCTTCTTAGAACCAACTTCCCTCATTTGGGTCATAAGGTTATATCCTAAATTTATAGTTTTTCCCATGAGTATGGAGTTGTTGGGATTTTTTCCTAAAAAGCAGATTTCCAATTTTACCCTTTTGAGTATAAACAACTATCTCTTATATGAAATTATGATATTTACTGGATTAAACTATCTTAGTTGAATAGTTTATTCATCTGAAAAAGATTCCATGACTTTATATGTATATAAAGAAACAAACATGATTAAGTGTTAATTTTGGAGAGACTTTTTTCTTTATCTAAGTCTAAATGAAGTCGTTTACAATCTGTAAATAAAGATGGAATACTTTATTTACTATAGGTTGTAGTATTTATCTATCTCAATGGGAATGATGTGTCTCAAATCATTGAAGTATCTAACTTCTGATATAAACACTAATACAACATAAACAAGTTATGTGTATTAAATTGGACCAAGTAATAAAAAGAATTGGAGTGCCGTAACTCAATTCTTATATTATCACAAACTAGCTCTTAGCATATAAATCTTAATCCTTGATGTCTGACTAGACTTGCTTTCATGGGTTATAGCCATTTGATTTGTTAAAAACCTAACCTCTATGAAGTTAGAGGTGAACTCTGCCATATTGGAGGTTATGGCTTATGAATTGATGGGAACACCAAATAGTTAAGGACATTATACATTAATGCTACTTTAGGTTCTTTCAAGACTCATGGAATAATTAAATCTAAGATCTTAGTATTCACTTTGTGAATTGGTTGATAATTTTATCTAAATGGCCATTGAGAACAAAATTATCGACAACATTATTCCTTGATAGAAAGATGGTAACTTAAAGATAAATAGGTGTTGGAGGGGTATTACAGTAATTTCACCTATCCAACTACGGTATTGTATAGGGATTATATATGTGGTATAGAATATGCTAGATGGATCGGTTAATCAAGATTAGTTAATTAAATCTCTATAAAAGGCATGACATTTAATCTAAGAGTGCAGTATTTGGCCTTTAGTGGAGTGTTCCCTTTACTAATAATATTTATATAAATACCATAATAAGAGTTATTATGTATTTATTATATTATTGGAGCTTAGATTATTTGGATTCATTAGGTCCCTTGTCTAGCTCAATTAAGCTCATTTATTAGTTGGTGGTATTTGTGAAATAAGTTTCATGAAACGGTGTAAAATAATGATTCTACACAGAAGTTGGTATTTTTATAAATAAGTTTCATGAGTTGAACATATTTATAAAAATATAACTAAAGCCCAAATTGGAGAATAAGCCCAATACTAATTGGACTAGGGTTAGCAGTTTTTGGTCCCATATATATAAGATATATGAGAGGAAAAACTATACAGTAACTCTAAGGAGTCACACGCATAAGGCATAGCGAGAGAGAGAGAGATTTCGGCCAACTTAGGCTAAGGGAGAGAGAAAAATGTTTCTTACAATCTCATAGTCTCATCTCACATCCCGGTATTCCATAGGATCAAGAAGGCGTTCTTGATCATTCTCCAATGAAGGTTTCGACTTGGTACCTACTCGCTTCGTCAACTAAGAGTAAGAGCATAGACAAGAAGATCTAGAGTTGGAGGTTTGATCACCATTAAGAAGGAGATCAAGGAGGAACACGCTACAAGAGGTAAATCCTAATCTCATCTCTAGGATTTTGTATCTAGATTTGATTTATGTTATATATGATCCTATATACGATGCATGTGTATTATATGGTTACAAAAACTGTTTTCATGTAAAAAATTTAAAACCTAAATCTGCTAATTTTTCCGTTGTGTTCATGATATGATCATATGTTTTTCCATATCTACATGCATGTACGATTTTCCTAAGTGTTAGATCAATTTACCAATAATTGGTATCAAGAGCTTAGGTTCATATGTATAGCATCATATTGATCTAGAGTTGAATATCTAGGTCATGTGATTGAGTTTGAGCAATTTTTGTTTATGATAGTTAAATGATTCATGACGATGAATGATATTTAATTACGTATACTATTGATTTTTGCATGGTGAGAAAAATTATGGATTGTGATTCTAGCAAAATTAGGTTTGGGTGTTCTTGAATTTTATGATTGATAGATTCATGAACATGTTTCAAAGAGTTTGAAAATCTGAATTTTTTCTAGAATTTTTTGATATTGTTTTAAATTTTTCAGCATTTAAAAAAAAAACAACTTCGGCCAGCCCTAGCTTCGCACGTGCGGCTCACCTACGCGGTTGCGGGTGCTGGGCGCTGGCACGGCCAAGCAGGCCGCATGCGCACGTGGCCTGCATGCTCGGCACGCATGCGCGCGGCTCTCCCTCGTTCTTTTCTTTGGATGCCTTCTAAGTCTTTGAAGCTCGAGCCTTAATGTTCTTTATAACTCCATCAATCGTGGGATTTATAATGAAAAGTTGAAGTCCTGATACTTTGACCTAATTATGCCAAACACATTTTTAGCCTAAGCTTGATGGATTTTACCTTTGTCCTCAATGACATTGTAAAGCCTTCAGTTTTCTTTGTCGCCTCAAAAAAATCCTCTATATAGAGTTAAGGTCAGCTCTAGTCGCTACATGATGCGTCAACTATGCCATTTTTCCTCAATTGAATGTACACTATCATTTTGCAGTTGTTATTCATCATAAGTGCATCATCATCTTATCACTCATTTATTGTTTTTTCCTTCAGTAAGTTTGACTCTCAAGCAGTTAAGATCTTTTGTCTTGTAGTGGTATTCAACTCCAGGTATAAGCTGAATACTTGAGGAGAGGATTTGGTTGTTAATTTTCTAGATGCTATCTATATACAATCAAACACTTCTCAAACACCACATAGGCTTATGCAAGAAACCCTTATCCTTGTAGCCACCCAAGCCAAATCAATTCCCCCCAATTTCCCCATAAACCGTATACAAGGCCTCCACCAATTTGTTGTTACAAGTGTAATCAGTAGGGGCACATATTGAGTAATTTTCCCTAGAGGTGGTTTATCAATATACTTGAAGAAGCACCAGATGAAGATACCCCTGAATAGTTTATTCCAGATCTTCCTGAGGTAGAGTTGGTTGAATGTGACACTTATGAGCCCATTGTATGCATTATTCAGAAGCCAATGTTAGTACCACACCAGAACACCTAAAACCAAAAACAAAAGCTATTTTGAACTCATTGTACCATTGTAGACAAAGTATGTGAGGTCATTGTTGATAGCAGTAGTAGTAAAAATATCATTTCTAAGGCCCTAGTTTGTGCTCTAGGATTTACTACTAAGAAATATCCACAACCATATAAGGTCGGATGGATAAAGAAAGGGTCTGAAATTCATGTTACTGAATATTGCCCCGTTAGTTTCTCTATTAGGAAGAGCTAAAAGGATGAACCCATGTATGATGTTCTCGAAATGGATGTGTGACACTTACTACTTGGACGACCACGTCAATATGATGTTCATGCAATCCATCATGGCTAAGAAAACACGTACAAATTCTTATGCGACATACGGACTATTAAGCTACTAATAATGAGTTCAGAGTAGCTAGTACATTACAAGGGTGAGACAACCAATTATTCATAGGGAGTGGTCCCGAGTTCCAACATTATGCCAAGGATTCCCAAACTATCTTCATTATCGTACTAAAAGAGAGCCAACCTAACAATAGAATAGTGTCACCAAGTGTAGCGCAATTACTCAATGAGTTTTCATCTAAGATGCCCACTAATCTACCAACTACATTACCTCCTATGAGAGACATTTAACATCGAATAAACATAATTCTGGGGCAACTCTACCAAATCTTGCTCATTACACTACAACATTATAGTAATTTTCAAAAGATTTTAACGGCATTTAAAATCACTGTTAATGTAGTTGTCATTGAAAGTGACACCTTTAATAGTGATTACTGTTAAAACTTGACTAATAACGGTAGTTTCACTAGAACCACCATTATTGGCGAGAAGATCTTTAATGGTTGTTCTTGTGGAGCTGTCGTTAAAAGTCTTTTCTAGGAAAATATTTTTTTCCTTCTCCAGGGTAATTTATACAACATCATAATATTAAACCTATTTAAAAACAATTTCAAATCAATTCAAAATAGACAAACCTAGATATAACTCTAATAAAGTACATATAATAGACATAATTAAAATCTAGTGCATATATGTAATGACCAGACTTTTTTTGACCATTAATTATTTACCTTCTTAGCTTAAAAAAAAATTTAGATGCTGAAAATTCATGATAATTTTTTTTTATGCTTTTATTTCTTTTTAAGAGATTTATATTCATAACTAACAATTTACTTAAATTTTAAAAACAAGTAAATGCTTCTCAGTGGTTAAGTACTTTTTATTTAAATTTGATTATAAACTTTTTATTAAGGTGATTTAAATAATGTGCAACCATAAAGGGCTCATAAGTAAGGAGGGGGTCACGTACGGACCACTTAAGTACCAAGCTCTCCTTAGACAGTTTAGGTCTTTTTGATAGAACTCCTTATGTTTTGCATTTATTTAAATCAAAATATTTTCTCTTTTAGATCTAAAAAAAAAACATTTGTTTAACTTCTATTAAATCGAAATACATTTTCAAGTTTAATTTGATTAAATCATGCATTATGAAATAAAATGCCAAGTTATAAGTATATTTTCAAACAACATCAAGCTTACATAATTGAAATCATTTATCTTATAATAAGAACATATGCGGAAGTAATTTTAATGGCAGTATTTCATTGCCCGTGCCTCGCATCATCCCCGCCTCAATTCCAGCTAACCCATCAATCAAATCAGAGGTTTCTTTCCTTTGGTACCTATAGCATGGATACTCATAAAAT
>JXTB01000061.1:704602-814363 GCA_002914805.1 Parasponia andersonii
ATATTAATTGGTATTGATCGTGTCTTTTAGGCCTATCATTAACTTAGGCAAAATACAATTAGAGGCATACATTACTTATTTCCTATAATTGATTTCATGTCTTAAATTTAAGTATCCTATCTTATCCCAATTAGAGATCTAAAATAATTTTTTTAATACCGAATTTTCAACCCAATATTTCAAGTTTTATAATTTACATTTTTACCTAAAATCTTAAGATTTCTAACATTTATGCCCTCTAATAGTAAATATTGAGTTATATCTTTTTTTTTTGTTAAAGATTCTTCCTTTATTTACTTTTACACTTTAAAATAGTCTTAAAATTGTCTAAAATAAATTTTTCACATATTTGACCCATATTTTGTCAAAATTACCCTTTTGACCCAAATACTCAAAATTTTTGCATTTTAGTCCTTCCAACTTTTGAGCAAACATTTAAAATTTTTGGAGAGCATTTCTAATGGGAAAAAATCTATTCTTAAGGATCTAAGTCTAAATCATTATGCTTGGTTTATTTTTATGCATATTTTATTTTAGGGTCTTACACTTAAAAATCTTCCACTTTTTTGTGTTGAGACTTTTAGATTTTACTATTATTATTATTATTATTTAGCATTTATTATTATGAAGTATTCATATTTAGAGGCTTAAGAAATCAACAAAATAAGTCTGAATCTAATATAAATTATATAACATCTAAAGTAGATCAAATATGTTATTACCTATTTATTCTTTTATATAATCTATTTAAACACATAACAAGCAAGGTGAGGGAAAAAATAGCTTCTAAGTTTGGATCTTCTTTCTTACGTCTCCACTACAAAATTAAGTGCTCTCTTCTCTTGATTATAATTCTAAATTTCTAGAGTCGATGGGTAAAATATTGTATCTCTTGTGGATTTGGAAGAATGTGAGGTAGAAAGAGTTTTTTTTTTTTTTTTTTAGAAAGGATAATTGGAAATATGAAGATAGTTTTGGCTAAGTAATTGAAAGATTATAGTTTTGGCTAAGTAATTGAAAGATTAAGCATGGATTTAAATTGCCAAATGAATGATCTATTTATAGGCCATCAATGGAAGGTATCCAATAATACATACTTTCACATTCCATTAAATAATCTAAGTATCATTATTATTAATTTGTCAATATATCTTCTTTTCCTACTCTATTAACTTATTTTTTACTTTATTTTATTTTATTTTTTTACTCATCCACTACTTTTGTCTCTAATCTTTCTTCTTTTTCAATTATTTGGAATCTAATACAACTAACTCCCAAAGAAAGTCTCCACTATATTAATTGTTTTAATACCTTTTGAATTATTTTGAAAACAAAAGTTACTAATTAGTTTTGTCTATGTCTTCCATATTGAATTATGGCCACTAATTTCTAAATAACATTTCCATTATAATTTTCCTTTTTTCCTATCTTTTGTCCCATTAACTTTATCTATTTCCTTTTCTATTCCACTCATTTAAAGTTATTACCTTCCTAAAGTAAAACTTTACTACTCTTCATCTTTTTCTATAACTTATTTTCCACCCTTAGATTGATTTGTCTGCTTAATTCTTTGTACACTTAAATCCTAGCTATTCAAATTATGGCATGGTACTATTTTGATACAACCATTAACTTTAGGTTATAAAATGTAACAATTTTAATGTGACATAAACATGTCACATTTTAATTAGGTTATATTGATGTACATAATATAATTATTGTAAAATCAATTTATTATTAAGGAAAACTAACTTAAAATTTCTAAGTTAAAACAAGGATTAACTACAGTTTTCTCACGTAATAAAATTTAATATTAAAATAATACTACACATATAATTTCAAGTATTTGCGAATGCAAACTCATTAAAATTCGACACTAAGTTTATAATAATTCTACTAATATTGCAAGTCTAAGGATTCCTAGGGGGTGAGTTGGTATTAGAGCAGGTATCCTGCCATCCTACCTCGCATCCCTCTGCAACATTTCAGACAACTCAAGTAAGTAGAATTTTGCTTAGTATATTATTTAACCTTAAGAACATATTATGTAATAGTAATGGATGCCCTGATAATCGATATTCCGATGGACCGAGAGATTGCTCAACCTTAACTTTTTGGAGCCACAGCAGTGGCTGCCTTTAGAGCAGGACGATCACCATATTACCTGGGAGAATCTACACCCGAAACATTCAGGAATTGGCTTTATGAAACGGAACAAATTTTGCAAGCATGTCATATCCAAGAGTACGAATGGACCACTCTTACGGTCATGTGACTACAAAATAATGCTCAAGCATGGTGGCGAACATCAGGACATATTGTAGACAACATGAGTTGGGAAACGTTCTGCAGATTAATTATAGTACGCTTCTCACAAATAGAATACCATAACAATCCAATAGAGATTTCGACAACAGAGACACAATTATAAGAACGAGCTTTCGACTTTGTGAGAAATAGATGGGAATCCCGGCCAGGCGAATCTATGGAAGAATATAACATCCGGTTTTTTGAGGAAGTTGTTCACTTATTCCCTCCGAGATGGCCTAATAGTATTCTACTTATGACCTATTGGAATGGAGTCCCAAGTCATACCTGAAGACGCATGTAGAACCCACTTATTAATATGAATCTTGAACACATTAGTTCAGAGGCAATTCATACAGAAGAGGAATATCAAAGGGAAATGGAAAAAAGTAAGGCTGAAGGATCATCTCACGGGAATACTACAAGAACACCTTCCCAACAAGGAGACCTAGAAGAAGAGCAAAGAAGGGTATGACCACAAATAGATATAGAGAGAACCATGCCCATCGGACAAGGATGCACTAATGACAATGATGAAGACTCTGAAAAGGACCCAGAAGAGGATCCGGAAGAAAACCCTAGCAAACCTTCAAACACTAATAGGAGAGATTAAGTATAAGAGTAGACTAGAAATGTTTGTATGTTCTTATCTTGTACTTTAATTAATGAAATAATATAATTATGAAACAATGTATGTCTTATTACTTAATTTATCCTTTTTTCTCATAATTGAAGTTGAGATAACTAATAATACCCTGAACTAATAGGAGTCAACTAAAAAAAAAATGTCAAGAGGAAGAGGAAGACCACAAGCCAGTCCAATAAATGCACCTGAAGCACCTGACCTTAGGAATCTTGTAGCTAACTTGCAACAACGACTCCAAGCTCAAGAAGAGGAGATGAGGAACCTTCGAGAGCAACTAAGGCAACAACTCCAAGAGAATGTTAAACCTCAAATAGACAATGAAGAACCTCTACCTCAACAGGAAGAACCAATACTACAGCCAAAACCGATAATGCCTGATCCACGTGTGGAGCACCAAGAACCATTTTATGAATGCTTCAGAAAGATGCGTCTTGCTGAATTTGAAGGATCGACGGATCCTTTGGTGGCCGAAGAATGGTTGTCGTCAATCCAAACTATACTAGATTTTATGAACCTTAATGACCATGAAAAGGTGTTATGTGTGTCTTATGTCCTGAAGAAAGATGCACGATATTGGTGGAAGACAGTCAAAATGAGAAGAAATGTCAGAGAAATATCATGGAATGACTTCATCCATGAATTCAACCAAAAATACTATAATCTTATGATGATGCGGGCCCAGTAAAATGAATTCATTAACATCAAACAAGAGAATATAGCAGTCACCGAGGCTGTACGAAAGTCCGACCAACTTGCAAGACTGTATCCTTATTTGGTACCCACTGAAGAGGAATGAGTAAGGAGGATGCTCGAAATGTTTCGCCCTAAATTAGCAGTTGTCATTGATAGTGGCGACAGTCCACCAACTATAGTTGCAGAATGTGTTGGAAGGACATTTAGAGCAGAATATCGTCTTGCCCAAGCCAAGGAAGAACGAAAAAAATATTTCGAATCAAAGAAGAACCAACATAAGCAAGCTAAACTGAATCAAGATAGCAACCAAAGAGGATTTGGGACCCAATCCGGCCATAACAAGATCCAAAATAGCAACAATAAAAACTGTAATAATTATAGTGGAAAGAAGAGAATGAATAACTTTGGTGGCCAAAGAAACCAAAAAGGAGAACCTCAACAGCAAAAGAAGGCCAAGGTAGAATTTCCACTATATCCTAATTGTGGAAAGAAACACCCTGGAGAATGTCACCTTGTCTCAAACACCTATTACCTCTGTGGCAATAAGGATCATTATGCTAAGAACTGCTACAGTAAATAGAATCAAGCTAACCTACCAACCACGTCTAAGCCACAAAGACCTCAAATTCACAATATACAGATCAAACATGAAGGACCCCAGATTGGTCAAGGAAGATTGAAGACATCTCCAGAAACCACTGCCCAAGTCTACGCCTTTACGAGGGAGAATGCAGATGTGGGAACCTCTAATATGGTCACAAGTCAGCTGTCTGTTGCCACTCAAAATGCATATATCTTGTTTGATTCTGGTGCTATGCATTGTGTTGTGTCACATGTGTTTGCCAAAAGAATGGCTCAGAATAGTGATAGACTGACTATAAATTTAAATGTAGCTCTACCTTCAGGTGAAACTTTGACAACGAATTATTGGATAAGATAAGTTCTAATAATTATAGCTACTAGAGAGCTATATGCTGACCTAGTCATCCTAGGAATGATTGATTATGATGTCATTCTAGGAATAGACTTTTTAGGAAGGTATAATGCTAACATTAAATGTCGAAGCCGAAAGATCAAGTTCTAACCTCTAGGAGAAGAAAAGTTCACTTATAATGGAGATACTAAGAAGCAACCTCAAGTGATGATCTCAGCAATACAAGCAAGGAGAATGTTAAGTAATGGGTGTCTAGGATATCTGGCTAATATTCTAGATAAGAGTAATGAAGAAAAGAAGAGGCCAGAAGATGTAATCATCGTCAAGGAGTACATTGATGTGTTTCCCGATGATCTACCAGGACTACCGCCGGAGCGAGAAATTTCCTTTGAGATCGAATTACTGCCTGGTACTGCCCCTATTTCCAAAGCACCTTATAGGATGGCACCTGCTGAGCTTAAAGAGCTACAAACTCAGCTACAAGAGTTGTTAGACAAGGGTTTCATCCTACCGATTCACTCACCATGAGGTGCACCTGTGCTATTTATGAAGAAGAAAGATGGAACATTCAGAATGTGCATTGACTATAGAGAATTGAAAAAGGTGACTATAAAGAATAAATATCTCTTGCCAAGGATAGAGGACTTGTTCGATCAATTAAAAGGAGCTACAGTTTTCTCAAAGATCAATTTGTGATCAGGCTATCATTAACTGAGAATTAAAGAGATTGATATTCAGAAGTCTGCATTTCAAACGCGATATGGGCATTATGAGTTCTTAGTGATGCTTTTAGGCTAACCAATGCTCCTGCGGCATTTATGGACCTGATAAATAGAGTATTCAAGGAATACTTGGACAAATTTTTCATAGTCTTTATCGATGATATCTTGATTTACTAAAGGTCTCAAGAGAAACAGAACAATACCTCAAACTCGTATTGCAGAAGTTAAGGGAACACCGCCTCTATGCCAATTTCTCTAAGTGTGAATCCTGGCTAGCCCGAGTCTATTTCTTAGGGCATGTGGTTGCAAAGGAAGGAGTTGTCATAGATCCTTCCAAGATAGAGGCAGTGAACAATTGGCTAGCATCCAAAATCCTGACTGAAGTGAAGAGTTTTTTGGGATTAGTTGGCTATTACCGAAGATTTGTAGAAGGATTTTCAAAGTTCACTGCTTCCCTCATGGCCCTTATAAAAAAAAGGAAAGAAATACGAATGGACAGAGAAGTGTGAAGAAAGCTTCTAAGAGTTGAAGAATAGGCTTACCAGCGCACCTATACTTACAATCTCATCCAACGAAGGATAGTTCAATATTTATAGTGATGCATCGAAGCTGGGACTAGGAGCAGTACCAATGCAAAATGGAAAAGTCATAGCATATGGTTCTCAACAATTAAAAAAGCACGAGAAAAACTATCCAACTCATGATCTAGAACTTGCTGCTGTAGTATTCGCTCTCAAACTTTGGCGACACTACTTATACGTGGCTCAATGTCGAATCTACACCGATCATAAAAGCATGAAGTACATATTCACTCAGAAAGAGTGGAACATGAGGCAACGTAGATAGCTTGAGTTAGTGAAGGATTATGATTGCAAAATCTTGTACAACCCGGGTAAGACAAATAGGGTTGCAGATACACTAAGCAAAAAAACAACTTCAACTCTAATGTCAATAAAAGCTTTACCTAAGCCCTTACAAGAGGACATAAATAATGTCAGTTTAGAGTTAATAATAGGTAAATTATCTATATTAACTCTTAAACCAAACATTTCGAGAATATGAAGGAAACCCAAGAGCTCGATCTTGTCTTAGCATGAATTAAAGAAGATATTGTAGAAGGAAAACTGACTAAGTTTAGTCTCTCTACTGACAGAATTATCAAACTAAATGGTAGATTATGCATACCTAATGATGCCAAAATAAAGAATCAGATCCTTTCTGAGACACATGAGACCCCTTATTCTGTCCATCCTGGTGCGACAAAGATATATAAGGATCTAAAGGAACACTTTTGGTGGAATGGAATGAAAATTGATGTTGCTAAGTACGTACAAAGGTGCTTGACATGTCAAAAAATCAAAGCTAAACACAAGTGGTCTGCTGGAGAATTACAACCAATTGAAATTCCATAGTGGAAATGGAAAAAAAATTGCTATAGATTTTTTGGTTGGATTACCAAGAATACCAGAAGGATATGATGCAATATGGGTGATTGTGGATCAACTAACTAAATTAGCACATTTTCTACCAATGAAAATCACTTACTCATTGGAAAAGTTAGCTGAATTATACGTGGCTGAGATAGTCAGACTATATGGAATACCACGAAATATCATTCTGATCGCGACAGTCGATTTACCTCTACTTTTTGGAGAAAAGTCCAACAAGCCTTAGGTACAAAGATAAATTTTAGCATGGCTTTCCATTCTCAAACTGATGGGCAGTCAGAACGAACCATCCAAATTTGGTGGATATGCTTAGGGCATGCGTCATGGACTTTAAAGGTGCATAGAATAAAAAGCTTCCATTGATAGAGTTCTCCTACAATAACAACTATCAGGCCTCGATCAAGGCAGCAGCTTATGAAATACTTTATGGAAGAAGATATAGATCCCTAATCCATTGGTTTGAACCAGGAGAGAAATATTTAGAAACCACTGATTTCATAAAGGAAACCACTGAAGCTATACAAAAAATTAGGAAAATGATGAAAACTGCTCAGAGTAGACAAAAAAGCTACGCAGACAAGCAGAGAACTCCATTAGAATTCCAAGTAGGAGACACAGTTTTTCTCAAAATAGCACCAATAAAGGGAGTAATGTGATTTGGAAAGAGGAAAATTGAGTTTAAGATACATTGGACCATTAAAAATTTTAGAACGTATTGACAAATCAGGCTCTAAGTTGGCTTTACCACCTGAACTAGCATCAGTGCATAACGTGTTCCGCGTATCCATGCTGAAGAAATACATCTCAGACCTGTCACATGTATTGAAGCATGAATCTATTGAAGTTTACGAGGACTTGACATATGAGGAGAAACGGGTGAAGATTTTGGCTCGTTAAGAAAAGACTCTTAGAAACAAGACCATACCTTTAGTTAAGGTATTTTGGCGAAACCATAAGATGGAAGAGGCTACTTGGGAACGAGAAGAAGAGATGAAGGAAAAGTACCCAGAATTATTCTAATTTTCAAGGACGAAAAATTTATAAGAAGGGGAGATTGTCACCCCCTAGGAATCCTTAGACTTGCAATATTAGTAGAATTATTATAAACTTAGTGTCGAATTTTAATAAGTTTGCATTTGCAGATACTTGAAATTCTGTGTGTAGTATTATTTTAATGTTAAATTTTATTATGTAAGAAAACCATAGTTAATCCTTATTTTAACTTAGAAATTCTAAGTTAGTTTTCCTTAATAATAAATTGATTTTACAATAATTATATTATGTACATCAATATAACCTAATTAAAAATGTGACATGTTTATGTCACATTAAAATTGTTACATTTTATAACCTAACGCTAATAGTTGTACCAAAATAGTACCATGCCATAATTTGAATGGCTAGGATTTAAGTATACAAAGAATTAAGTAGACAAATCAATCTAAGGGTGGAAAATAAGTTATAGAAAAATATGAAGAGTAGTAAAGTTTTACCTTAGGAAGGTAATAACTTTAAATGAGTGGAATAGAAAAGGAAAGGGATAAAGTTAATGAGTAATTCAAAAGGTAAGAAAAAAGAAAAATCATAATGAAAATGTTCTTTGGAAATTAGTGGCCATAATTCAAAGTGGAAGACATAGACAAAACTAATTAGTAACTTTCGTCTCCAAAATAATTCAAAAGATATAAAAAGATTAATATAGTAGAGACTTTCTTTGGGAGCTAGTGGTATTGGATTCCAAATAATTGAAAAAGAAGAAATATTAGAGATAAAAGTAGTGGATGAAAAATAAAATAAAATAAAAGATAAGATAATGGAGTAGGAAAAGAAGATATATTGACAAATTGATAATAATGATGCTTGGATTATTTAATAGAATGTGAAAGCATGTATTATTGGATATCTTCCATGGATAGCCTATAAATAGATCATTCATTTGGCAATTCAAATCCATGCTTAACTTTTTAATTACTTAGCCAAAACTATCTTCGTATTTCTAATTATCATTTTTCAAAAAAAAAAACTCTTTCTACCTCACATTCTTCCAAATCCACAAGAGATACAATATTTTATCTATCGACTCTAGAAATTTAGAATTATAATTAAGAGAAGAGAGCACTTAATTTTGTGATGGAGAGGTAAAAAAGAAGATCCAAACTTAGAAGGTATTTTTTCCCTCACCTTGCTTGTTATGTGTTTAAATAGATTATATAAAGAATAAATAGGTAATAACATATTTGATCTACTTTAGATATTATATAATTTATATTACATTCAGACTTATTTTGTTGATTTCTTAAGCCTCTAAATATGAATACTTCATAATAATAAATGCTAAATAATAATAATAATACTAAAATCAAAATGACTAAACACAAAAAAAATAGAATATTTTTAAGTCTAAGACCCTAAAATCAAATATGTATGAAAATGAATCAAGCTTAATGATTTAGACTTAGATCCTTAAGAACAAAGTTTTACCCATTAGAAATACTTTCCTAAAATTAAAAATGTTTGCTCAAAAGTTGGAAGGACTAAAATACAAAAATTTTGAGTATTTGAGTCAAAAGTGTAATTTTGACAAAATATGGGTCAAATATGTGAAAAAGTTATTTTAGACAAATTTAAGACTATTTTAAAGTATAAAAGTAAATAAAGGAAGAATCTTTAACAAAAAAAAAATGAGATATAACTCAATATTTACCATTAGAGTATATAAATGGTAGAAATCTTAAGATTTTGGGCAAAAATATAAATTATAAAACTTGAAATATTGGGTTAGAAATTCGGTATATAAAAAAATTATTTTAGATCTCTAATTGGGATAAGAAAAGATTTAATTAAATTTAAGACATAAAATCAATTATAGGAAATAAGTAATGTATATAGCGTGACATTGTTTCTCAAATGTGAAGTTTTATGTTGGATCAAGATTGAGTCTTAAATGTTTTAGACCCACTAAGTAATTAGAAGTTAAANCCTATGTATAATATATGCTTATAAAGATACTTTTCCTATGCTATAAAAAAAATAATGTATGCTTACTTTATAATGTTATCATACTTTAACATACTTTAATAAAGGAAATACTATGATAGTTAAATATAAGTTTAGGTTCGTTGAAGCATACCCACTCATATTAAGAAAAGACTAAATAAAATAAAGAATTTAAAGGTGTCATACCAACCTCCACTAGGTGAGGATATCTGAGGGAAAATAAGACCGACCTCTCCTAAGCGAGGATTCCCGAGGAAAAGTATGTTAAGATTATGACCGTAGGTGTTTTCAGTTGGGTCGCTTCCTTACTTCCCCATTCGGTAGTGCACACTCGGTACATACACTAGGGCCCATAAGAAAGATAAAAGACTTTGCAATCAAGAATGAGATAAAATCATGATATAATATCTTATAATAAAGCGTAAAGTAATGATTTCATAAAACAGCATAACTGGACTTTCAAAAAAAAAACAGAGAGAATTATTTGTTCATAAGTAAAATATTTTGTAAGAATTTCATTGTACTTACTGAGCAAAAGCTCACATTTTATGAGTATCCATACTAAAGGTACCAAAGGAAAGAAACCTCTAATTTGATTGATGGGTTAACTGGAATTAAGGCGGAGATAATGCGAGACACAGGCAATGAAATACTGCCATTAAAATTACTTCCGCATATGTTCTTATTATGAGACAAATGATTTCAATTATGTAGGCTTGATGTTGTTTGAAAACGCACTTATAACTTGGCATTTAATTTCATAATGCATGATTTAATCAAATTGAACTTGAAAATGTATTTCGATTTAATAGAAGTTAAACAAATAGTTTTCTTAGATCTAAATGAGAAAATATTTTGATTTAAATAAATGCAAAATATAAGGGATTCTGTCAAAAAGACCTAAACTGTCTAAGGGGAGCTTGGGACTTAAGTGGTCCGTATGAGAATTCCCTCCTCACCTGGGAGCCCTTTATGGTTGCGCATTATTTAAATCACCTTAATAAAAAATTTATAATCAAATTTAAATAAAGGGTACTTAACCATTGGGAAGCATTTACTTGTTTTCAAAATTTAAATAAATTGTTCGTTATGAATATAAATCTCTTAAAAAGAAATAAAGCATAAAAGAAAATTGTCATGAGTTTTCAGCATCTAAATTTTTTTTTAAGTTAAGAATATAAGTAGTTAATGGTCAAAAAAAGTCTGGTCGTTACATATATGTACTAGATTTTAATTATGTTTATTATATGTACTTTATTAGGGTTATATCTAGGTTTGTCTATTTTGAATTGATTTGAAATCGTTTTTAAACAGGTTTAATATTGTGATGTTGTATAAATTACCCTGGAGAAGGAAAAAAAAAAAATTCCTAGAAAAGACTTTTAACGACAGCTCCACAAGAACCATCATTAAAGATCTTCTCACCAATAACAGTGGTTCTAGCGAAACTACCATTGTTGGTCAAGTTTCAACAGTAATCACTATTAAAGATGTCACTTTCGATTACAACTGCTTACAACTGCATTAACAATGATTTTAAATGCCGTTAACATCTTTTTAAATTTACTATAATGTTGTAGTGTAATGAGCAAGATTTGGTAGAGTTGCCCCAAGAATAATGTTTATTTGATGTTAAATGTCTCTCATATGAGGTAATGTAGCTGGTAGATCAGTGGGCACCTTAGATGAAAACTCACTGAGTAATTGCGCTACACTTGGTGACACTATTCTATTGTTAGGTTGGCTCTCTTTTAGTATGATAATGAAGATAGTTTGGGAATCCTTGGCATAATGTTGGAACTCGGGATCACTCACTATGAATAATTGGTTGTCTCACCCTTGTAGTGTACTAGCTACTCTAAACTCATTATTAGTAGCTTAATAGTCCGAATGTCGCAAGGAATTTGTACATGTTTTCTTAGCCATGATGGATTGCATGAACATCATATTGACGTGGTCGTCCAAGTAGTAAGTGACACATATCTATTTTGAGAACATCATACATGGGTTCATCCTTATAGCTCTTCCCAATAGAGAAACTAACGGGGCAGTATTCAGTAACATGTATTTCAAACCCTTTCTTTATCCACCCGACCTTATATGGTTATGGATATTTCTTAGTAGTAAATATCAGAGCACAAATTAAGGCCTTAGAAATGACATTTTCGCTACTACTGCTATCAACAATGACCTCACATACTTTGCCTACAATGGTACAACGAGTTCAAAACAACTTTTGTTTTTGGTTTTAGGTGTTTTGGTGTGGTGATAACATTGGCTTCTGAATACTGCATGTAATGGGCTCACAAGTGTTACATTCAACCAACTCTACCTCAGGAAGATCAGGGGTAAACTGTTCAGGGGTATCTTTATCAGGTGCTTCTTCAACTATGTTGACAAACCACCTCAAGGGATAATCACTTGACGTGTGCCCCTACTGATTACACTTGTAACAACAAATTGGTGGAGGCCTTGTATACGAGTAATGGGGGAACTTTTGTGAGTTTTTTTTAATACAAATTCTATTGTAATCTTTATTTTCATAAACTATAATCGATATTGTGTTGATATATCATATTTGGATGCATATCTAAAAAGCAAAGAAAAAAATAGAGAGATTTTTTATGCAGCACATATTCCATATGTTCGGGATCAAACGTTGTGCTCTGATTAATTAATAGGACATGTGATTAATTAAAAAAAAAAGAAACGAATAAATGGGATTATAGTTAAGCTACAAAGAGTGTACAGGTATAAGACTTGTCACAATACTGTCTACGTGTCGAAGTCCTAAAAGCCAGTCGATATAGAAAATGACACTTCGCACAGCGTCTTTGCCACGTTAGCGATTGCAGGGATAACGTGCTTACAATATAATAATAATAATGGTATAATAATAATGTATCACAACGCTGACACTACGTATCAAAATCCTGATAGGCAGTTGTAATAAAGAACAATCCTTCCCTCGGTGTCCCTATACGTAGGCAGTTGTAGGGATAACTAGCTTACGAATTGACAATAATATAATGATGTGGTAATAATAAAAGAATCTAGGTGACAGAAACAAATAAATTGATGATTAGTTGCTACTACTACTACTACTACTACTACTACTACTACTACTACTACTAATAATAATAATAATAATAATAATAATAACAACAATAATAATAATAGTAACAAAAATAAGTGAGGGATAATAAGAGAATACAAAATCCCGAACTTGTGCCACAGGTCAAGCACAGAATTCGAGGACAGTAGTTTCGGGCCCACAAATCACTGAAGTGCAAGGGTTAGAGACTGCATGTAAAGAAACTTATTACACAAGTCAGCAGAAAAATAACATAAAAATAATAAGATAATAGAAAATGGTATAAAAATAATTGATCGGTAAGAAAATAATTATTACGCCTAGGACGTGTGAATAAACTAGCATGGGCTCAGGAAATAGATATATGAAAATATCTAAGCCTATACAAATAATTAGAAAAATATCAATACTAAAAAGACTTATTAATCATAATTTGCACATGCATGGACATGCAAAAATAGGTACGTATATATACATATATATTTATAGATATAATAATAGGAATTATGTATATTTAGAGATGTGTGCACATGTAAATATAAAGACTTGGTGACCAAACTATATAAGATACATGCAAATAATAGTAAGATGAAGCTAATGGTAATTGTTGGCATTATTTTATAATTGCTACGCAAGTGCACGTGCCGAACAAGTACTATAGTAATGAGTTGAGTATCGTCTCCATAAGGATTGATTAATAAAATTAGTTGGATAAAACTAATGTCAAATAAGCTGAATTAAGAAATTATAAGAATTGACAGATACAAAATAAAAAAATGTAAATTCCAAACATAAAACAATATGACCTAAATAAGAGATTGTAAATGAATAGATATATTAAGCTGGGATGGTTGAATCCTCCTCGGTTACAAATCTGGGTACAATTGCTGCAGCAATACTTATGGCAAAATTCACTCCAGTAACAGAAAATTCCATCAATACATAATAATCTTCTGAATTTATTATGTTTTAAGTTCTTTAAACCAGATTTAACATATTCCTATGCTGATCTAGTTCTCAATACTTCCTTTATAGCATCGATTTTCAATAGATTATACATGGTAACAACATATTCCTATATCATTACTATGTATCAGTCAAGTTAGATCCAACTAAAATTAACCTTTTCAGAATTAATCCTAGTTTATTTATCCTAAATATTGGTGGCCAAACAATAATAGGAATTAATGATGAAGCTCACTTGAGTGAACAAGAGGAAATTACCATAAACACTTAAAACAACATTTAATCCTTCATTTCAACCTTAGATTCATCAATATCCCAGCTAAGAAAAACTTAGCTCATATTCTGGGGCTCAAAAATCAGCAACCCAAAGTAATTCATAGATTACAGAAAGTTCAAGATAAGAAAAAGAAATCAAATACAAAGAAGATTTAAGAAGGTAAGGAAAAATCTAGCTGGATGATGGTAAATCGAGCTCCCTACTGCTAGTACCCCTTCTCCTTCGTCCTCTCTTCTCTGTACTATCTTCCTCTCTTTCTTTTCTTTTCTGTTTTTTTTTCTTCTGGTCAGCCGTCCTCCCCTCATTCCTACAGTACATTTTCCTTTTATATCAGAGTAGGTAAGGTACCCTAATACACGTGTCAGCCAAATATGGAGTGAGGACCACTTTTGCTTCATTTTCCCTTAGCTGGTATTTAATATTAGCTGTCAACACCAGCTGTGTGTAAAAGATGCTAGCTGAAAAAAGAATTCTACTGTTCAGTATTGCTCCGGCGCATTACTGCAACAAAGTTACTTCCAGCTTTTAATTAAGTTCAACATTCCTTCAAAGATGTGGCCATTTAAATTCATCAGAATTCAAGTCCTAATTTCAGCATTTCTACTAGAAATAAAAAAAAATAAAATAGATATTGACTATATTGAATTGTAATCATCGGAAACACCACAGACAAAAATAAAATCAAGAAAAATACTTAAACTAGACAATTTGATCCTTTAAAATAGCTATCCCAAGACTCAAAAATATACTAAATAACTCTATTTTTATAGAGTTATCAGTAATAATAATAAGGAAATAAAAAGAAAGAAAGATGAAGACTTAGCTTCAAATTTTCAAATAAACCGAGATAGTGATCGAGGTGTTGATATTTAGCTTCATATTGGTAAACACATGAAGAGATAGTGATGATACTTAGGGCTATTTTGAGCACGGGTTAAAGGGAAAAGGAAAGATGGTGGTGGTGATGATAATTAGGCCATGGCTTGAACAAAAAATAAAGAATGATGAAGTGGTGGTGATGCTTATATAGTTATAGCTTTTTGTAAGAGATGAGAGGTGATAATGGTGATCTTGGTGGTTTAATAAAAAAAAATATATGGAGGATGGGATGTGGTGAAAGCCACAGATAAGTATAAGGGAACAGATGAAAATCAAAGAGAGAGAGAGTGATAGAAAGCACAGTTAAAGAAGATATAGGAAAAAAGGTGTTGTATTATAGATAGTGTAAGCCCATTAGGTTACAAATAAGAGCATTACCTCTCTCTTTATAGGCCAAGAATGCCTTATACAATAAGGGGACTTCTATTATAAGGGGTTGAAGTGTCAAACATGTATTAGATAGCTTTTCTTAATAGAGAAGAGAATTAGGTGTCAACCCCTTATTAGCTTAAGTTAGCTTAATGTAGAAGACCTTAGACAACAAGTACTTATAGCTACAAGACCTCGGTGAGCAAGTTGGAAGAATCCGGAGCTTTCTAGAGTTTTAGTGGGCAGCATGTATATGATAAAAGAAGCACCAAAACGACATGTAGTTCAGCTCCACATGACATGTAGTTTGGCTTTAATGACTTGTGGTTCGAGTATGGGTGGAAAAGAGCTTAAATGACATTCTAGCCAAACTACATGTCGTTTCTTGTGTTTATGTTGTTTATCCCATGGCACATGTAGTTACACTAAGTTTGCTTAAGTCTTGCTAATCCCATGCTCACTTACTACTAATTCTCATTTTAGAATTACTCTCAAAAATTGGGAAAACCCCAAAACATTAAAGTCCCTAGAGCTATGGTGGATATGACCATTCACCGAAGCTCATCAAGCATTACAAATAAAGGGTCTCGTATATGTTTTATAAGCCATATCTTCCTCTCGATTATACATTGATTATATCTATTTGTTTCCACTTCCTGTCATAGCTCCTAACTCGAACTCGGGCTCGTTAGGCATATCCTCGAGGGATTCATCTTCTCCTTAGTCATATCCTTTGAGTAGTTTATTGGACATAATACTGAGTTTACTATCGTCCCTTCCGCCTACACCAGTATCTCCTCGAGTAAACCAAGCAAGTATGGATAATCTCCGGGCTCAGGTCAATGCCTTGAGTGAACAACTAACTGAGATGTAATTACAATCCTGAGCTGAATTGTATTACTACATCTAGAGAATCCAAGAGCTTGAAATGCGTGCTACTCATGCTTTTGAGCATGTTTCGAACATTCAATCCTATTTAGAGCAAAAGATTGCTATTTTGGAGGCAAACCTAAGGCTAGCAGAAAAGAACTTGATGGAGGCATATGAGGAGAAAGACCATTGGTAGGAGTTACACTGGGATCTTTGAAACTGAGTGATTCCAGTGCCAGTTAACATCCCATGTGGAGCCATAGTCTCCGTACCATAGTGCTCAATCTTCTATGGACCGACAAGGACCTTGGAGGTATCCGAATCATCAGCACTATAAATCCGAGAGCTTCTTTCATTAAGCTAGGTCTTCTTATGTACTAATGAGGAGAGTATTCTACAAAATAAAATACTTCCTCGAGCCTTTTATGCTGATTGTGATATAAATAAAGAAAAGCTTACTTTCACACATGTATATATTAAAGGCCCCACACATGCATATATGTATGACTATATTTTAATGAAAGGCAAGCAAATATATATATGCACTCCTCGGCTTCTAACATGAAAAATGTCATAACATCAATTATTTTGGAGAAAACCAAGTGCATGATTTTATTGTTTAAAAAGGGAAATGCTAAATTCAGACCCAAATAACAATTTACCTAAGAATCGTGCATGAGGTTTGTTTATATTTTGCAATGATATAAGGCACCCAAACAAGTATAGTGATGAACACTTTAAAGCATATAATTTGTTGCCAATAAAAATATTAGACTTTAATCCAAGTGTAAGACAAC
The DNA here is from genome assembly GCA_002914805.1 of Parasponia andersonii. NCBI lineage: Eukaryota > Viridiplantae > Streptophyta > Magnoliopsida > Rosales > Cannabaceae > Trema > Trema andersonii. Next base: position 721,602 of record JXTB01000061.1, read on the forward strand.
AAAATAATGATATCTCTAGTATTCCAAATTTAAGTTAGCAATTGTACTTGCTAAATTAATGATCATAAAGTGCATGCATGAAGCAAAAATTTATCTTTAATTGATTTTGCTAATAAAGAGATTCATACAAAGATGTAGTATGCATGCATAGGAGAGACACGTCCAAGAGGAAACTACACAAAAACCTTAGTGTAGTTTTCCCTTGGTTTGTCCGAAAATCAAAGTGTCCAAATAATAAAACCATTTTAGGTAGTATTAGTATATGGACATGCTTAGGTATAGTGCCAGTGTTTCAAGACAATTTACAAAGAAACAAAAAAAAAAGGTGGCATCAACCTAGCTTAGGTGTTAGCCGAGAATACAAAGGACGAGAGTTATTACTCTCGGTCAAGGCCACATGCAAGTGGTGAGGTATTAGTATAAAAGCTACAAACCTACCCTTATTAAGTAGCTTGGGTGGCTATAAGGAAAAGAAGAAGACAAAGCTTTCAGTTTTATAAGAAAGGAAGAGCATGAAATAATAGTAGCAATTTCAGCTACTTTATAGTATAGGAACCCGAGAGTCACATGCACACACACACATACATGGTAGTGATGAGTATAGATTGGGTGATAGTGCAAGTGGACAAGAGGAAATGCAAGGAAAGAAGTTGCATGACAAGTGGCGGCACCCTATACTTCTAAATGACCATTGTGTGGTCATTTCAAATGGAAGGATAGCAAAGAATGCTCTACCAGTTTCGGATTTATGTGTAGGTATAGTCAGATTCCTTTCTTGGAATTAAGTGCATATTTTAATACTTAAAAGAGTGAGAGAGGGGCAGAGAGGCCGAGGGTCTCATCTATGGCTATTTAAGTCATGCATGGGACTTATTTTGATTCCTAACCCCTTTACCCCCAGAGAGAGAATGAGAGGAAAAGAGAAGTCGATAGAGAGAATATTTTGAAAATAAAGAGAGGAAAAGAGAGAGAGAGAGAGAGAGAGAAATGAAATATAAAAAAGAACTTGAAACAAGATCAAGTATTTTCCATAAGAGCTAAAATGAAAAAGAGAGCTTCAAAGGTATTTTCCTCGAGTTCAGCTCGAACAAATTGCATGGAGACATCGTGGGGTACTACCACAGATTAGAGGAGCAAGGATGTACTATGAAGCTCTCTTGGAGAGTTAGGAGACATAGCATGGCTTAAGGGTCACGACAAATCCCTGAACAAAATTTGGGAACTCTTAGATATTTCTACCAACATTGTCATTGATACATCTAAGAAGGAGGTTCCTTTAGAACCTCTGTCTAAAGATTAGATAGAAATTATAACATTCTCTCTTCCTTTGGCTTACTGAACATTTTTCCTTTTGTCCATTGATTATAGACAAAGACAAAGTCTTCGGTGAGAGGGAAGAGGGAGATTAACGAGTCATGGACAATGAGCCATGACCAATTATGAAAAATTCTTGTTTTAGGTCGCAAATCCTAAAACAAGATAGTCATGGAAGTTGGACTTTCGTGACCGTTAGGAATTTTAAAAACGGAGGAGTGTAATGCTCTGAGATTTTTAGAAAGGGAATTAGCACTAGAGTAAGAAAGAAAATATGTTAATTCTATGTAATTTTATATTTTATGAAAAATTTCCCCATGTAATTTATACTTTATGCAAGATGTTTCTGTGTAATTTTATGAAATAAAATTTTTATGAGTTAGAAAAATTCTCTCTCTCTCTCTCTATTTTGTCCGAAAAAGCAAGAGAACTCAAGAACTTGATCAAACATCACAAAATATGACCAGGGGTTAAAAAGAATTTAATGGAAAAAGGAATGGAAAATATCAAAGGGTGTCAGCCTAGAGAATTTTTGTAAAAGATTTGGACAAAAACAATGGTATTTTCGGGTTCTACACCATGCTTTAGTTTTGAAAAATGACAATAATGGTATATGTAGATACTACCAAGGCCCAAAGTGATAATAGGTATGTAAATGAAGGTAATCATGCTTAAGCACAAACTTGGCACTAGGGGGTCTAATTATGCATGTAAAGATAATGCAAACAATTGACAAAATAAGGAGATAAATGCAAAAATCATAGCATAACATGCAAAAGTGGTATTTTAGGACATAAGTAAGGTCTAAGAGGCTTCGGCCTAAAAGCATAAAATGAGTGTTGCAAAAATATCAAACACATTTGCAAAATGATGCATGAAGGTGAGCGAATAAGAAAATAAGTATGAAAACATGGCATAAAGTGCAAATAGTGGCATTTTAGAAAATTAGATAGGCCTTAGAAGGCTTGGCTCGGTCATAAAAATACCACAATTAGAAAACACATGTACCATAGAATATATGATTTATGAGAAATACTCATTTCTTAAACTTTTTACCAACAGAAGTGGTAAAAATATAATTGGGCCTCACTAATGACATTGGTAAAAATCTAAAGTAGATTTCATACCTGGTTGAAGCTACGACAGCCCATTAGGCCTTGATATAATAGCCTACATATAGTGGCCTGGTGAGGACTTCATGTTGCATGCATGCAACGTGAACGACATCCGAGGAGTTTCCTTTGTGGACTTAAAGTGCACATCCTTGAGATGGAATTGTTTAGTTTGATATCCCTATTTTGCTAGAGTTGCGAGTAAATAATTTCTTTGCACAGTAGAAAAATTAGTCCAGATAAAGTTTAAACCAAGAAAGATAAGCACTAGAGATATTTTGAAAATAAAATTAATTCCATAATGTTTTAAATAAATTACTGGAGAGGAAAATAATATTTTAGATGGAATGTAGTCCCTAGTAATTTGAATAACTGTCAAGGAGAGGTAAACTTAGTCCCTCGCATTTTGTAAAGTGTTTTTCAACAAGGGTGGAGAGGGAATGATGCCAAAAAACTAACTAATTATGCTTGAAAAATATTTGCGCAAAAATTAGTCATACTCATGATATTTTTCAAGAAGTATCCAAGAATAAGAGATTTAATTCTCATAAATCGTAAGGTTTTGGAAAGATGTTTCAGAAGATAGAGAACATCCAGAAATTATTACAAACATTTGTGAGAAAATATGCCACTCGTGGAAAAAAGAGAGCAAGGAGTTTGTGGCAGGTTACTTATCGGGCAAGAAGCGATAAGATTTTAAAATAGCTACATGAGAAAACTTTGAAAATCATTATGCAGACTAGCTTATAGTTAGGAGTAAGAAAACCATCTATCTGCAAGAAATTTAGAGAGTATAAGCTTCAAAAACATGTAGAAGAATACTCATTAGTTTGTCATGATGAGGTTTTTAGAATAGTTGCATGAGAGAGATATGAAAAATCATGCAGGGAATCCCACATGTGAGGATAAGAAAATAAATTACATACAGAGACTCAAAAAATGAGATTTAAAAGCATATTGAAAAATACTCATCGAGTTTAGATAATGAGATTTTGACCTCTACATTGAAAATATGTAATATTATGCAGGTAGAACTACATGTCATGACAGAAGCTGGGACGTATAGAAAAGTACTTATCATAGGGGCGACGATAAGGTTTTGACATCTGCATGGATATACATGAAAATTATGTAGGGAGAGTTACATGCAAAGACTCAAAAATGTGAGATTTAAAAGCATGTAGAAAAGTACTTATCAGATTTACACGATAACGTTTTGACATCTGCATAGAAAAATATGTAAAACTATGCAGGATAGACTATATATAAGGACAAAAGCTTGATACTTAGAAAAGTATTTATCATAGGGACGGCAATAAATTTTTGATATCTGTATAGATATATGTTAAAATCATGCAGGGATAGCTACATGCAAAGATTCAGAAATATGAGATTTAAAAGAATGTGAAAAAATACTTATCATAAAGGCGACGATAAAATTTTGAGAGATGAGGCAGAGTATGGTTGAGAATACTATCCACATACTCGGGCAATAAATATAGCTTAGATGGCCATACCTAGGCAAAATTTAGCGTCGCCCTTTTGGAGGAGACAGGCTTTTGGTAGAAACTTCACCAATTTAGCCGCTTTATGGTCAACCGGACAGGGGAGAACTTACTGCGACCCCCGGGACTAAGGCTAGCTTCGTAGTGTAGGTATAGGGTCATGCACACTCACATGCTATTTAAAGTGCAAAGCATCATCCTAGGTAAAATAATGGGTGCGATTACACAGTCATTTTTTTGTAAGATATAGCTTCTGTTGCATTGGAGAAAAATGTAGATATGGAAGATCTGACATTTTGGCTGGCGGTATTGCGACCAACCGCTTCTTGAATGACTGACTAGTTATAGGGGAGCTCATGCCTGGGTCATATGTTGCTACCTCAATTCCTCCTTGCCATGACAACACCTCGAAGCTTTTCCTGAGGACTACCCAAGACTTTTAGTTTTAGAGATATTTTATCTTTTTGTCTTTTTCAGCACTTATACTTCTCTTTCTACATAACTTTCTCCTATTCCCCTTTTTAAACTGATGACTTTTGTCAGTTTATCTCTCTTGCCTTTTTCAATGGCTTTTATCCTCACATCTCTTGTACCTTTCGCGATGGCTTTTACAAGTATCTCAAAACATAAAGTACCCAAAGTAATACTCATAAATTACTTTAGAAAAATTTTGAAAACAACTAGTTTCTAAAAATATGAGTGTACCAAACTCAATTTTGAAAATAGAGAAGCTTCATATTTGAAAATAATAGCTTCTTATTTTGTAAGAGTTTTGTAAAAGGATTTGTTAAAAAAGAAAGATAAATATTAGAAAATAATACTGAGAATCTGGTATCAAAAACGGTTGGTTTTCAACAAAAGTAGGACTGAAAAGTATATATTTTGTTTTTGAAAAATAGGATAAAACCCTGGGGAAAACAGAGATGTCAATGCATAAATATATGTGAGAGAAAAATACCCATCGTGGAGCAAAAAATAGAATACGATGGCAATTTTGTTTGTGTATATAAACACGATAGTCCCTAGTATAGGGTTATCCATAGCAGTCCTTAATTTATCAAGTATAGTATTCCTTGATAAATTTTTAATTAGTTGGTGGAGAGAGTTTACCAGTGTCAATCTCTTGAAGGACACTGTACCTACTAGGCTTGACATTGGCAATTTGATTTGGGCCTTCCTGATTTGGGGTGAATTTTGCGATGTGCAATCCCTTAATTATGTGATCGGTGGCTTTTAGTAACAACTCTCCCACCTAAAAAAGTGATGTCTTATTAGTCAATTGTAAGTCTAAGGTAATCCATTTTGAGAAGATAAGACCCTTGTTGGACATGATCTCATTGATCTTCAAGGACATCAAGATCGAATTCTCGGGTGCTTTCGACAGCACCTGAGAAGAGTGCCATTTTTGCAGATGGCACAAAGAGTTCCATAGGCCAAACAACTTAAACTCCATACACCATGAAAAATGGTGTTTGTTTGGTAGTGGTATTTTTAGTAACTTGTAGGCCTAGAGTATAGAAGGTAAGCACTCATCCCATTGAATGGGCTTGGCATCGATCATTCATTTGATGATGGAGACCAAAGTTTTATTGAAGGCTTCAATCACACTATTGCCTTAGGGATAATATCGGGTAGAATGTCTATGGAAAATGTGATATTTTTTCATTAGGGACTGAAAGGGTTGCCCTGTGAAGGGGTTCCCGTTATCTGTTATTATTCTGCGAGGTATCGCAAAATGGCAAATGATGTATTCTTTCACAAAGTTACTAGCAGATTCGGAGGTGGCTCTTTTGAGAGCGATTGCCTTGAATCACTTATTGAAATTTTTTGTACCTGCTAGAAACTAGATTTTTCCTTTGGCAGGAGGAGATATAGGCCTAATAAGATCGATGCACTAGGTGTGGAATGGCCATGGTAAATGGATGCTTCCCATTTCGACAGCAAGGGCATGGAAAAGATTAACATGCTTTTCGCAGGCCGTGCATTTTCTGACAAATTGTATAGCATCCTTTTCCATAGTTGGCTAGTAGTAGCCAATAGTAAGTAGTTGCTCAAAGAGATGACGGCCTTCCATATGTCCACCAGAGTCCCCAATGTGGACTTCCCTGAGAGCTATGTCAATTTTAGCTGACCTTAAGCATTTTTGGGCTTTTCCTTGGAAGCTACATCTGAACAAGGAATCGTTGTGAACAAAGAATTTCTCAATTTTTTGTCTGACTAGAATAGCCGAGGGGACATCATTTAATGTTTGACCGAAATTAAGAAAATCAATATAGACTTTTCTCTAGTCTAACACTTCTATGTAGCAACTTTCTTTGTGTTCAATTGAGAGCTGACATTGTTGGCAATTCTTTTGTAATTCATTAGCTTGGCCTTTGAGATTAGGTCAGAAATAGCCTGACCTCTCAACTTGACAGCCAAGTGATGGACCTTCCAGACCACAAGTCTTCTTATGGATTTCTCGGAGGATTGTTTCACTGAGCTTTATATCAATGCAATTGGCTAAGATGTCGATAGACAGCCTCTACTAAAGATGGCTGTTAATCACAATGTATGACTTGGTCTCTTTAAGGATATGGGCATTGGGCTTTTGCATCCTTTCTTTGATAGGATAGATCCAATCACTTGGAAATGGTGCCACTAAAGGAATAGGTTCTGCCTTAGTCGACAAAGGGATTTGAATAAGATCTTCTTAGGTTGGGGTAATCTTGAGTACCAAAGTAGCAAGAGTGTCGGCGTACCTATTTTACGATTAAGGGATATACTTCAATTTATAATCGATGAAGCTATGGTGTTTCTTTCGAATTTTTTCTTGATAATTGAGCAGAGCAGGTTCCTTGACCGTGAATTCTCTATCTAATTACATGATGATCAAATTAGAGTCCCCACAAATTCTAAATTTTGCTAAATTTAAGCCAATAGCCAAAGTCTTATATTCAGTTTCATTGTTGGAGTAAGGGAAGGCCAATTTGATGGCTTTCTTGAAGATCTCTCCATGAAAATTAGCGAGTACAATCCTGGCACTCCCTTCACTATGAGTCGAGGCACCTTTGAAGTATAATGTCTAATCGTCTTCTCTTTCTTCCACTGAGAGTATTTCTTCAACAAGAGTGTGTTTGGTGTATTTGAGTAATTCAGCCAGGACTTGACTCTTGATTGCTTTTGATTTTTCCATTGATATGTCGAGCTCGCTAAGCATGAGCATCCATTTAGCATATTGCCAATTGAGGACAGGCTTTTGAAGGAGAAACTTAATGGGGTCAGAGTTGGTGATCACCTTCACTTTGTGGATGAGCATATAGTGTTAAAGTTTTTGTATTGTATAGACTAGTGCAACACAAAGTTTATCGTTGAAAGGATAATTTTTCTCTGGACTCTTGAGCTGTCAACTATGATAGTAGACTGGTTTCTCCTGTCCGTCAGACTCTTGAGCTATGAGTACTCCAACTGCCTCGTCAGAGGCAAACAAATAGAGGAGCAGTTCTTTTCTTTAGGACGGAGTGATCTTGGCTTGTCGATGAGTGAGGATATTCTTGATTTCATCAAACGCATGCTCATGCTCCAGTTCCCACTTAAATCCTACTGACTTCTTGGTGAGTTGGTGCAGAGGCTTGATGATGGTAGCTAAGGTGGGAATAAATCTTCATAGATAAGAAACCTTCTCAATGAACTGCCTTAACTGCTTGAGGTCTTGGGGTCGAGACATGTTGACTATAGCTTTGGTCTTGTCATCATTAATTCTGATACCCTCTTTGTGCACCACAAAAGAAACTTCCCATTGGAGACACCAAATGCACATTTTAGCATATTCATTTTAAGGTTGTATTGTCGACAATATTGAAATACTCTTCTTAAGTGGTCAAGATGCATTTTTCATTCCTGGGACTTGACTATGAGATCATCGACTTAGTCCTCGACATAATCGTGTATCATGTCATGGAATATGGCAGTCATAGCCCGCTAATATATGGCACCGGCATTCTTGAGACCAAACGACATGACCACATAGTAAAAATTTCCAAAAGGAATGCAAAATGTCATCTTGATCGCATCTTTGAGATCCATCTTAATTTGATTATAGCTACTGAACCCATCTATGAAAAAGAACATTTTGTGATTAGCTGTGACATCGATAAGCACATCGAGGTTCAGAAGTAGGAAATCAACTTTTGGGCATGCTTTATTCAGGTCACAAAAGTTTATGCAGATTCGGATTTGGTCATTTTTCTTTTTAACAGGAATGATGTTGGCCTATCAAACAACATGAATACAGGGTCAGATGAATACTGTATCAAGGAGCTTCTAGACTTTCTTTTGAATTTGGAGTTGAATATGAGTGTTGAAATTTCTAGTTGCTTGCTTAACAAGTTTAACATTGAGGTTAGTAGCAAGTTTGTGGGTGATTAACTTATTACTAAGCCTTGGTATATCTTCATAGGACCAAGCAAAGGCATCACGATATTCTTCAAGGATTGAAAGTAGAGTAGCTTTAAATTCGGCATCCAAATTAGCAGAAATGAAAGTCAATTTTTCATCTCCTTTAACACCCAAATTGATCTTTTTCAATCCATCTCGCAGGTTTGAAGGCTCATCTTGTAACTTGTCAGGTGTGAGGGGAACTGCCTCTATCCCTTCGACATATTCCGTTTGAGAACTCACGAGGCCATTGCTGACCTTGCCATACCTTCAAAAACCATACACAATTCCATCGTTGGGAAAGGTGTCTTTTCAGAGTAAGACCCTTTTGGGAGTGACCAAATCTGTCTCCATATCCTCAGAAGATGTATTGGCTACATTACCCAGACTGATGCCAGGAGGCCTTATAGCGTTGACACTTTTGACGAGATCCTCATATAGGGTAGATTCTGCTTAGAAAATTTCTTCCTTCATGAAAGGAGTCTTAGTGGCAGGAATCATGACTTCCTTTTTATCTTTGATGACCTTTACACACTGGTGGAGGGTAGAAGGCACTGCATGATGTTGATGAAGCCATAGTCTCCGAACCAAAATGTGATAAGGGACATCCACTTTGATGACATGAAATTTAGTGGATGTTCTGATGGGACCAATTTGTAAATCCACATTAACACAAACTTTGGTGTTAAAAGTATCAGAAGCAAAAGTCACCAAGGGTACTATCTAGAAGACTATCTTGTCTTCAGAGATACCGGCGGCCTTGAAAGTACCCCATGGCATGAGGTTGAAAGAAGAGCCATTGTCGATAAGGGCGCACTAAAGAAGCAACTTGTTCACTTGGCTTCTACATAGAGTGGTTTGTTGCGAAACAGATACGGGGCTTACGCACCTTTACAGAGAAAGTGATTATGTCTTCACTTCTTTTAGTAGTATGGTTTACTACGTGGTTGACGACACAATATTACGAACGAAATTTCTGAAAAATCTTGAACAAGGCAGATATGGCTTCTTGTCACGCTTTATTATTGAACTCAATTGTGTTAAAAAGACTTTTGAACACTTGAGAGTTCGTGAGGTTATGCCTCATATCTTTTATTTCTTGTTCTTTGGAGGAACTTTCCAGTGCCAGTTCTGACTTTGAGCAGTCGTCGATGATACACATCCTCACTTGGCCACCATCGTGTCTTAGAAAGGGGTTGACATCTGCTCTTTGTTGTTGGTTGTCATGTAGTATTTTGCCTATTCGATCTTTGATTAGATAATGCCTTCTAACTTTGTAACACTTAGAATAAGGATGGCCAATTTTGCGGTGGAATAGTCAGAATCGTGGGTTTGCTAATTATTCTAGCATTGGTGGCTTGGTATTGAGTGGACAGATTAGATCTCCATCTTCTATCTAAGCCTAAACAAGTATGTCAATTTGATCATTGGTAAATGGGATCATCAGATGAATATCCTAGTCTCTTCTTGGTGGTTAGCATTGGTCGACTATAGCTATCGTTCTTTTTCACTTGTAAGATGTAGCTTTGGTTGTGACTTGTGTAGGCATCGTCTGGACAGAAGTTGGCATATACATTTGGGACATAGAAGCTTCGGTGTTGTTGACTCAAAACATCAAGTTAGTAAAATTAGTGATAATAAGATTTTCGATGTGAATTTGATATGAGGTCAATATCCCATTGATGCAGATGTGAATGAGTCCTCTTTCAGATACCATTTCTCTACAATCAAGAGTGATTTCTTTGAATCTCCATACAAAGTGAGAAAGAGACTCTTTTTCCCGCTGCTTTAGAGTAGCGAGGTCAATTAACTCCAGGTTGCATTCTTCCACAAAGAATTTAGTGTAGAAATCTATCACTAATTCTTCCCAAGTGGTAATACTGCCAGTAGGTAGGTTGACGAACCACGAATAAGCTCTATCGGTAAAAGACTTAGAGAACTCTCTTAGACAGAGCTCATGATCAGAAGCACCTAAGATCATCAAGGAAGCTGATGACATATTCTCTGGCACTGCCACTTTTGCCATTAAACTTCTTAAATGAAGGGCTGACATAGTCCTTTGGATATGGCTTCGAAGTAATCCAAGCAGGGTAAGGAGTTTGGAATTCTGTAGCTGCCACATTTTTGTGGGCTCTTTTGGCTTCGTGGTTGCACATTTCTTGCAATTGCTCCTTGGTGATAACATTTAGTAAAGAGGTATTGCCAGTATCACTTGGTGTGGTGATGGCAGCATTGGCAGTATTTCCACTTACTCCAGGTAGGGTAGAGCTTTGGTTTGTTGTAACAGGCGGAATGCCACTTGGGTCAAGGGTCGGGGTAGAAGATCTGGCTCCATTCGATCTTCTTTCTCCAATTGATCATTGTAGGATTTGCACATGAGATGCTTGTATATCTCCCTGAGATCGTTGAGTGAATTGGCTAGGTTGTTGACCGCGTTAGCCAACTCAATATTAGAGGGTTCTTGTTATTATTGTGGTTGAGAATATTGCTATTGACTATCCATTTTGAAAAGGGGAAGATAGAACCATAATAATAATGTTACTAAAATGGAATTTCAACAAAAATAAACGGAGTATTTAGGAGATGGAATTTCAACAACAAGAAAGGGAGTATTTAGGAATGAAATAAGTAGAGTAACGGTACACTGGAGAGAATAATAGTACACCGTCAAGTGTTGAAAATAAAAAGGGGTAGGGTAACGATACACCACCAGATGTTGAGAAATAAAATGGGCAGAGTAATGGTATACCACTGGATGAAATGGATAAGGTAGCGAGATACACTTGCTAATCCTGGGAATCCCGAAGAAACGTTAGTTTCCCTTTAGCTACTCCCCAGTGGAGTCGCCTTGTAATGTTTGGGATCAGACCTTGGCTCTGATTAATTAAAACAAAGCAAAGAATAATTAGGATTATAGTTAGGCTACAAAGAGTACACAGGTGTAAGAGTTATCACAATATTATCTACATGTCGAAGTCTTGATAGGTGGTCGATATAGAAAACGACACTTCCTACAGCATCCTTGCCACACTAGTGGTTGTAGGGATAACATGCTTACAATATAATAATAATAATATAACAACAATAATGGAGTAATAATAATGCAAGTGTTATCACAACGCTGACACTGCATATCAAAGTTTCGATAGGTAGTTGTAATAAAGAATGACACTTCCTACGGTGTTCCTGTACATATGCGGTTGTAGGGATAATTAGCTTACAGATTGACAATAATATAATGATGCAGTAATAATAAAAGAATCTAGTTGACGGAGACAAATAAACTGACCATAATGTCAACTAGAGATTAGATATATAAAATAAAGAGACTAGAGATAATAATAATAACAACAATAATAGTAACAAAAAAAGTGAGGGATAATGAGAGAACACAAAATTTTAAACTTGTGCCACAGATCAAGCACGGGTTCGAGGAGATTAGCTCAAGGCCTATAAATCACTATAGTGCACGGGTTAGAGACTACATACAAAACAACTTGTTGCACAAGTTAGTAGAAAAAGTAACATAAAAATAATAAGATAATAGAAAATAGTATAAAAATAATTGATCGGTAAGAAACTAATTATTGGGCCTAGGACATGTGAATAAACTAGCATGGGCTCAGGAAATAGATATGTGAAAATATCTAAGCCTATACAAATAATTAGAAAAATATTAATACTAAAAGGACTTATTAATCATGATTTGCACATGCATAGACATGAAAAAATGGGTACGTATATATACATATATATTTATAGATATAACAATAGGAATTATGTGTATTTAGAGATGTGTGCACGTGTAAGTGTAAACACTTAGTGACCAAGCTATATAAGATACATGCAAATAAAAGTGAGATGAAGCTAATGGTGATAATAACAAGGAAATGAAAAGAAAGAAAGATGAAGATTTAGCTTTGGATTATCAAATAAACCGAGATGGTGATTGAGGAGTTGATATTGAGCTTCATATTGGTAAATATTTGAAGAGATAGTGATGATGCTTTGGGCTATTTTGAGCATGGGTTGAAGGGAAAAGGAAAGATGGTGGTGGTGATGATAATTTGGCTACGGCTTGGACAAAGAATACAGAATGATAAAGTGGTGATGATACTTATATAGTTGTAGCATTTTGTAAGAGATGAGAGGTGATATTGGTGGTTTAATAAAAAAAAATATATGGAGGATAGGAGAGGTGAAAGCCATGTATGAGTACAAGTGAAGTGATGAAAATCAAAGAGAGAGAGAGAGAGAGAGAGAGAGAGAGAGAGAGAGAGATAGCACGATTAAAGAAGATAAAGGAAAAAGAGGTGTTGAATAATAGATAGTGTAAGCTTATTAGGTTACAAATGAGAGCATTACCTCTCTATTTATAGGCCAAGAATACCTTATACAACAAGAGGACTTCTACTATAAGGGGTTGAGGTGTCAAGCACCTATTTGCTAGCTTTTCTTAATGGACAAGAGAATTAGGTGTCAACTCCTTGTTAGCTTAAGTTAGCTTAATGTAGAAGACCTTAGACAAGACCTTGGTGATCAAGTTGGAAGAATCCAAAACTTTCTAGAGTTTTAGTAGGTAGCTTGTACATGATAGAATGAGCACCAAAACGACGTGTAGTTCAGCGCCGCGTGACATGTAGTTCGGCTTCAATGACTTGTAGTTTGAATATGGGTGAAAAAGAGTTTAAAGGTCATTTTCTTGAGTTTATGTTATTTATCTCATAGCACGTGTAGTTATACTAAGCTTGCTTAAGTCTTGCTAATCCCATGCTCACTTACTACTAGTTCTCATTTTAAAATTAATCTCAAAAATTGAGAAAATTCCAAAATATCATATATTACAAAAATATTATTTTTATTTGGCCGAGGATTTGAAGGTGAAATCAAATTGATGGAGATCTAGATTGAGTGATAAAAATATTTGATTCATATAATAAGTTCCATTTCATTAACTAAAATCAATAACATAAGCAACTTTTTTTTTTCTAATAAAAAAATCAAAATGAATCACAAAAAGTAAATAAGATAAGAATTGAGTTATAAAATACCCATAACAATAAACATGCAAGCAATGAAATTATTGGATTTTAATAAAGACCGTGGAGAAAATACATAACCAAATAGAGTTATATGAGAGATTCCTATTCGCTTTTTTAAATCACCCTCTATTATTAGAGTAAGCTCTTTCGATTGATACTATGACAAATTTCTTGTAGAAATCATTCTTTAACCTGATATGATCTTATGGATATGAACGTGGGTGTTTTAGATCTAAATAAAAAACACACAAAATTAAATTAAATTAATAAAACCTACTAAAATCTACGCAAATTTGAAATCAGGTAGGACAAAATATTCATATATATATATATATATATAAATCTAATATGACATATGCCTTCACACATGTGGAAAATTAAAGAAAGTTTAAAAAAAAAAAGAAAAATTCTATTAGAGAGGGAGATCTTAAGGAAATTAGAAAGGTAGGAATTAGAAAGATGAAGAGAGAATTTTCAGAACATAAGTAATTTCCCTATATTTTCAAATGCTATTATGTGTTTTTTAGGTATGATTTTTGTCAAAAATTTAGCAACAGATTGTAATTTAAATAGTTTAGATATTAAATTACTATAAATCAAAAAATTTAAGAATTATGTGTGCCTATGTTTAAATTTTAACTCAGATATTAAATTACTATAAATCAAAAAATTTAAGAATTATGTTTGCCAGACGAAGAATATGATAACTGATGGACCATTTGTGCCATTTAACACTATTAAAAAAAGAAAGAGCCAAAATGAACAAGGGTATAGAAAAGTGCTATTTTCTCAAAATTCAAAAATTGTAAATATGGAGGTGAATGAATAAGAATTCGTACCCTGCATAAACCCGCTCCTCTGTACGAAAGACAGAAAACCCAGTTAGGAGTCCTAACACAAGTGTCGCCATGAGTTCTATATGCCGCCGATTAATCGCAATTTGCCCAACAAAACGACTTGTCGTTTCCTACTCATATTCTTCAACCATGGCCAAACCCAAAACCAAACCCAAACCCAAACCCACTGGTACTAACTCTTCTTCTTCTTCTGCTACTAATACTGTCGGCGGCGACACTACATCTCAGACCTCTCCTCATTCGCCTTCTTGGAATATCTTACTGCCCGCCGGAGAGCCCGAACCGGCGAAAAGTTCAGGGCCGGCACCGGCGAGGCCGGGGGAGATTCCGTTCCAAGCCAAGGTCTCGAACTCGGTGCACCTGATCGGTTATGTACACGCGGCGGTTCAGTTCGAAACCAGCGCCAATGGTTCCTCTTGGGCTGCTACGGTTATCACTCAGCAGAACCCCTCTTCTTCAGATGACTCTTCTGATGATGCTCTTCCTCTCTGGTAATTCTAGCTTCGCCATTTTTGTTCGCTTCCAACTTTCTCTTGCATAACTCTGTGTTTGTATGTATATTTGTATAGAATATAATAATTTGATTATTTTCTAGTTTCAGAAGCCATTACATAGCTTGATAAATCCTTTTTTGCTGGGCTGTGAAATGGGTCTTGTTTTGCTAACATTGTGGGAAAGAAATATGTTTATTTACAATGCATCCTCTCAGTCATGGACAACAGCGAAATATATATATATATATATTTCAGTGTGCAGCTAGACACAGTATCTGGTTTGGGTTTGTTTCATTTTTTAATACAAAGGGGACATAAAATAAGAAAAAGGAAATTGGATATTTCTTCGGATAATGTCGTAAGGATGTTATATCTCAGATTTAATGGAAATACACTTCCATGGCAATTTTCCAAAGAAGGGCAATGGAGATTAAGGGTGGAATACTAGAGTTTGTTCAATTTTCGTCTTCTTGGAGGTTTACTGGCATCTTGTATAAAAAGACATTCTTGTTTGACTTTGCAAAATCCTAATGCAAGCTTGATATTTTGATTGCATGTTGGAAATAGGACAAGTTACAATTCTACCTCAGAGATAATGAATTTCTTAAGTTAAGATCTTTGACTTTCGAAGATTAAGCCCAGAAAAAGCGCCAAAACTGCATGCCTATACGAAATTCTTACTCCTACTATCATCAGACTTGTAGTCCTTTTAGGCTCCAAAAAATAGAGAACTGCAATTCTGAGAGATAAGCCACTACAAATCAGCTCAACCTCCATTTATCAAGTAAACCACATCTTTAAAGAAATTTTGGAATGTAAAAAATTTTACACTTTTCAACATGAGCCAAAATGGAGACAAATTAAGACGGCAGTCTTTTCTTGAACCCTTTTCTAGATTAGTTTTTAAGTTCTCTGATAGTAATACAATATCATATTAGCAGTCCTCTTTCATGGAACGATAAACCATCCTTTGATAAATAGGATTTTATTATTTCTTCTTTAAAATGAAAAAAAGCAGAGATGAATGTGATTAAACTTTGAAGTAAGAAACTTCCGATTTTTTTTTTTTCGATCTTGTGATTAGTTGGCAGGGAGCTTAACCAGTTGCATATGTTTAACTTATTTGTACTAGGAACATATTTATTGTTTTATGGTTAGATTTGCACAATGGTTGAGACTTATGATGGATTTAGAAGCAGAAGTATTTTGTAGGAAGATACTACTTCACGATTCAATTGTTAACTTCAGCTGTTTAGTTATAGCTTGGGTTGATTATCTAGACCTTTTCATTGAATTAGATACCATGGATTTTTCTTTGAAATTCTTGTGCACCTGTATTTTGTTATTAACCGTAGTTTTGTTGGCTATGGTGGTTTCAAATTCGCATTTTTAAAGTTGAAAAACTCAGTATTGTATACTTTCATCTGATTGCTTCAAGTACTTGGTATCATTATTTTATTGTACGTGGTATTATTTTTCTTGTTTTCCCAAGCTCTTCTAAATGAAGTTTCTTGTACTTTTAGGGTTCCAACAGTATTTGAGGGTGACTTGGCTCACATTGCTGCTTCCCATCTGAAAGTAAATGATCGTGTCTATGTAGCTGGAAAACTGAGTGCGAGTCTGCCTCACTTGAGTTATAACCAGTTTCAAGCCAGTGTGCAGGTGTGACTGGTTGCCCTTAAAGTTGTATTTTCTGCAAACGTTATTTAGAAAATGTGGCATATGAAGCTATGGATATATGAAATCATTTTGGGTTTCCAAAAGGGTGTTAGGGAAGTCCATGTTATGGTTCAAAGCCAGTGTTCTGGCATGGTTAGTTGAAGCATTAAGATTGTATTTTCTGCATAGGTCCTTAAAAAAATGTGACTGAATAAAAGCTTTGGAGATGCAGCATGGTTTTGAGTTTCCAAATGGGTGTAAGAGAAACCCATGGCATGGTTTAAAGAAGCTCTAGTTTAGTTATGAAAGTAAAATGAATTTAGTATTAGTCAATTCAAGAATAAATCTAGTTTTTTTGGAAAATGAATGCGATTTTAGTTATCTGAATTATATGTTAACCTTAAGAAGTTTAGGCATCATGTATTGTATTTGGAGTCACATATCTTTGGAATATAGGCTTTTGCAATGCAAGTATCACATAAAGGATGTAAATTTTGTTTTATTTTAAGAATGCTTGTGCATAATTGTGTCAATAGTTGTTAGGTCATAAAATTTAATATCAGTTTTTTGACAACATTAGGTTATGGTGCATGATCTCAACTTTGTGGAGGAATCTGTTCAAAACAAGAAAATTCCTACATTTTCTGAACTAGAAAAAGAGACCCCATTCATCAAAGAAATAGAAAAAGGGGTGTTAAAACACTCTGGTAAGTCCTTTTCATTGTTTTTAGCTTGATATTTTTATTAAGGTTATCAGCAAAGTATATTTTTCTATATTGAATGGTACAAGGTGTAGCTGAGTATAAATAGGACAACTCAACTAAAAAATGTAAAGACAAAATCAACCATAAAACAGGGAGACAAGAAAACAAGGAAACAATACTAAAATAGGAAATAAATAAAATATTTGAAACCCAATAAAGTATCTCCTAAAGACCATATATAATCTGGTCTGTTTTCCCAATACTATCAACACTCTTCCTCAAGCTGGTGAGTAGATGTCCCACATTCCCAGTTTGCATACCAAATCTTCAAAGGTAGCAGTTGGAGCTTTTTTGGTGAGAATATCAGCTATTTGTTGATGACTTGTCACAAAAAGGACTGTGATTTGACCATTTTCAATTTTTTCTTTAATGAATTACCGGTCCACTTCAATATGTTTGGTACGGTCGTGTTGAATAAGAATATGAGCAATACTGATTACGGCCTTATTGTCACAAAATACCTTCATTGGTAAGGCCGGTTCTAGTTTAAGTTCCTTTAGACGCATTTGAATCCTTAGAACCTCACAGATCCCTTGAGCCATAGCCCTGTACTCGGCTTTTGCACTAGATCTAGCCACCACGTTTTGTTTCTTGCTCCTCCAGGTAACTAGGTTCCCTCCTACGAAAGTACAATAGCCTGATGTAGATTTGCTGTCTGTAACTGAATCAGCCCAGTCTGCATCAGTGTAAACTTCCATCAAGAGGTGATCATTTTTCTTGAACAGCAACCCCTTTCCTGGTGTAGCTTCTAGATTTCTCAAAATTCTTTGGACAGCTTCCATATGACATTTTATTGGTGAGCACATAAACTGGCCAAATACACTGAATATGCTATGTCTAGTTGTGTATGGGAGAGATAGATTAGCTTCCGAACAAGTCTCTAGTAGATTAGCTTCCGAACAAGTCTCTAGTACCTTCTTTTGTCAACATGATTTCCTTCATTATTAAGTCCCAATCTATGTTTCGGATCTATTGGGTTAGCACCTGGTTTGCTTCCTAAAGTTCTTACACGTTTAAGCAAGTCAAGAATATATTTTATTTGGGAAACAAGCAGGTTACTAGAGGTTCTTGCCTCGTCCATTTCCAAAATGTACTTGATATTCCTCAAGTCTTTTATTTCAAACTCTTTTTCCATTTGAGTCTTTTATTTCTGCAACAGCGTCCCCGATCACAATAATATCGTCAACATAGGCAATAAGTATGGTGATCTTTTGTGAAGAGCGCTTGAAAAATTGTGTATGATCCCTTTGACTCTGTGTAAAACTATGTTTCTTCAAAAATTGAGAAAATCTTTCAAACCAAGCTCTTGGTGACTGTTTAGGCCATACAAGGATTTTTTTCATTCTACAGACTTTCCCTTTCCTTGAATCTTCAAATCCTAGGGATAGATCCATGTAGACTCTCTTTATGAGTGCCATGAAGGAATGCATTTTTCACATCAAATTGACGTAGAGGCCAATTGAAATTAACGGTAAGAGAGAACAAAATTCTTATCAAGTTCATCTTGGCAACCGAAGCAAAGGTCTCTTAGTAATCTATTCCGTAGGTCTGGGTAAATCTTTTGACTACCTGTCTCGCTTTATACCTCTCAATTGACCCGTTAGCTTTGTATTTCACGGTGAAGATCCATTTGCATCCTACGGTCCTCTTTTCTTTTAGTAGATCTACTACATCCCAAGTTTCATTCTTTTGAAAAGCATTAATCTCCTCAAGAATTGCTCCTCTCCACTTCTCGTCATTCCATGTTTCTACAACATTAGTGGGAATCTGTTCAGTGGAGAGTTGAGAAGTAAGAGCCTGAAATGAGGGGTTAAGTCAATAATAGAATATAAAATTAGAGATGGGATGTTTAGTATTACAAGATCTAACTCCCTTTCTGATAGCAATAAGAATATCTAAATCAGTATCAAATAATGGCCAAGAAGTAGAGGGATTTTGCGTTATACCTGACTCAGGAACCCTAGGTTGTTCAGTTTCTAACTCCAAAGTTGAAGGTCTGATGTGAGAGAGAAAGTCAGGTTGTGTACCTCTCTTCTTCTTGAGTAAACCAGAGGACTCGTTCTTTGGACAACTTCAATTTCCATTTCTTCTTTATGAATTTGTGGCTCTGCTTGAAGAGTCTCTGGATTTGTTTCTATGTCTAGTTGTTGGAAAAACATAGGATCAACATACTGCAGGTCTTCTCTATCCCTAATCTTCTGCTGAAGATCAGCTGTAGGATAGTAGGCTAGGTTTTCAAAGAACTTTACATCCATGGTAACATAATACTTCTGGGTAGGTGGATGAAAATACTTGAAGCCCATTTTATTTAGTGAGTAGCCTAGGAAAATGTATTTTAAAGCCATAGGATCATGTTTGGATCTTTCCCTTGGTGGGAGATGAACATAAGCAACACACCCAAATATTTTCAAAGGAAGGGAATTGAACAAACTAGTATTCGAGGTGTGGGCTTGGAGATATGTAAGTGGTGTTTTCATGTTAAGTGTTCTTTAGGACATTCTGTTGATAAAATACACGGCTACAAGAACAGCATCATTCCAAAAACATTTAGGAATATTTCTAGTAAACAATAAACTCCTAGCCACCTCATGTATGTGTCTGTTCTTTCTTTCTGCTACCCCATTTTATTGAGGAGTACCAACACAAAATCCCCTTTTTGTCTTAGTATGTTCCAAAATATTTATTAAAATATTTCCCCCATTGTCAAATCTAAGTACTTGAATGTTTTACTGAAATTGATTTTTAATCATGATGTGAAAGGTTTGAAAAATATTTGCTACTTTTGATTTTTTTCGAGGTAAATAGATCTAAGTTGTACGAGTACAATCATCAATAAAGCTGATATACCATTTAATGTCAAACACAGATTGAATCCTAGGACCCCTAGCATCACTATGGACAATGGTGAAAGGAAAAGATGAAATTGTATTGTTCATTGGAAATGGAACACGATGACTCTTAGATAGCTCACAAAATTCACATTGAAAGATGGAAACATCTAAACCATAAAACAAATCATGATATAAGATCTTAAGGGATTTAAAGTTTGAGTGACCAGATCAAAAATATAAAAGCCATATCATTTTTACTCTATCATTGCATGTTGTGTAAGCTTGAGTTGTCTTCTTCTCAAGTGCGAGGTAGTACAACCCTTCTCTCTCTTTACCATTGCCAATCTTCTTCCCCAAGGTCAAATCCTGAAACACACAATGAATGGGAAAGAATGTTACAGAACAATTTAGTGTTTTGATAACTTTGCTAATTAACAACAAATTGCAAGATATTTTGGGGACATAGAGTACATAAAAGAGCGACATGTCATTGGTTATGAAAATAGATACTTTTCCATAAATAGGAACAAACGACCCATCAGCAACCTTAACCTATCCTTGACAGAACGTGAATTATAGGTTAGAAAATCGTAGGAGTTACCCGTCATATGGTCTGTTGCACCCGAGTCTATTATCCAAGGCTTAGATGCGTTGCTAAGAAGAGCAATAGGTGTTGTTCCTGATTGAGCAAAGTGACCAGCAGTATTCACAACCTTATTTAGGGAGTTTTGAAGGCTTAAATGACCTGATTGCCGCCCCCAGCAAATGGTGGAGAGCATCCAGTTGGTCTTTAGTGAATGGTTTGTTAATATTTTGGGAACTTCCTTCTTTAGTTACAACTAGGTACGTCATTCCTCTTCGTGGACGGTTGCCTTTGTCTCCGTTTGAAGTTTTTCCATTCAGCTTCCAACACGTCTGCCTTGTATATCTGGGTTTATTACGGTAGTCACACCATCGAGAATCTGTTTCTCCCTTTTTGTTTCTGTTTTAGCTGTCACCATCACAGGGATTGAATTTTTTAAACTCAGATTTCAGGATTGAGACATCAACACAATGTTCATCTGAGATAGTTCTTGTGAGGATTGCTGATCTATCTTCTTCATTACTAACATATGAAAAACACTTTTCCAAGGAGAAAAAAGGCTATTTGCCAAGTACACGCCCACTCACTTCATCAAATTCAGAATTAAGACCAGCCAAGAATTCAAATACCTGATCTCGTTCCATCATTTCAGTTAGTTGTTTTGCATCTTCAGGATCTTTCATGACAGTATTGATGGAGATCTAATTCCTGCCATAATCCTTGCAAGATATTGAACTATTCAGTCACGGAGGAGCTGCTTTATTTTGTGTTGTGAATCTTTCGTTTGAGTTTGAAAATTCTTAGTGCGCTACCCTTCTTTGAATATGATCGAGTCATACTATCCCAAACTTGTTTGGCTGCAGAGTAGTATAAGCAAGTTTTTCTGATTGCTAGCTCTATTGAATTACAGCGAAGTCATGATTTGGGACTCACAAATCATAAGATTGATCAGCTTTTTGTGGTTCCTTGATGGTACCTCAAAGATATTCCATTTTTCTCTTGCTTTTGAAAAATAATTGGACTGATTGAGACCATTCCAAAAAATTTTCTCCATTGAGCTTTTCTTTTGTTATCTGAAGAGTGGGATTCTCAAAATGAATGATGGGTTTGGTCACTACTTGGGCAGATTGTTTTGGGTCAGCCATATTTTAGAAGTAAAAAAAAAATATGGAAAAGAATGGGACTAATACTAGAGAAATAAATCAGCAACAAATTTCTGGAAGAAAGAAAAAAAATGCTGAGAAAAAAATACTCCGGTTTTTATCTTAAAAACAGAGGAGAATAGAACACAATAGTTCAGCTATGAAGGTTAAAAGAAAATTCACAAAGAATGACCTACTCTGATACCATATTAAGGTTATCAACAAAGTATATTGTTCTATATCGAACGGTACAAGGTGTAGCTGAGTATAAATAGGACAACCCAACTAGAAAATATAGAGACAAAATCAGCCATAAAACAGGGAGACAATAAGACAAGGAAATAATACTAAAACAGGGAATAAATAAAATATTTGAAATCTAATAAAGTATCTCCTAAAGACCAGATATAATCTGATCTTTGTCCCTAACACTACCAATCGTTTTGTTCTGTCACTTTGTCGAAAGTTTCATAGGTTCTAGTACCATGCTGTGTTTTTCACCATATACTGCCAAGTAAAATTGTTGGCACGAGTAAATGTGTTTGCTTTCATCATCCTGAATTTTATCTGTGATTCTAGATATGGAGGCTCATAGTATGCATTTGAAATGAGCCCGAGGCATTTTGGTCGGAAACTTTTGGATCTGGTAAACACAAGATGAAAATTGCCCCATGGGATGATCTTTCCTTGCTGATTCTCTCATGCAGTGGTTATCACTTTTGTTGGTCTCACAATGCTTTGTTTTGTCTACCACTTTGTCTTTATCACTTTTATTGGTCTCACAATGCTTTTGTTTTGTCTACCACTTCGTCCCATGCCTACAGTCCGTCAGTTTGTTGGAATTTCAATTATTGTTGTAATTTTATTGAGAACAGGCCTTGCATAATGCTTGATCAACTAAACACTACCTTGCTTAACTAGCTTATTTACTTGATGCATAGAATGCTTGGTTGACTTGCTCTAATTCATCTCTCAGAACTTGAATACTGACCATTATGTGGGGAAACTTACCTTTCAGATCGTGTGAAAAAAGATGGGGATGCATTTTTAAGTTCCTGGATGGATCTTCTTGATAATCCTAAAGAGTGGCTGGACTTTCGTGATAAGAAGCTCAATGGATCGGTGATGACTGCTAAATTTGGATGCCTTCTTTATCTAACTTCTCGATCGGACTTGTTGCATTAGTAAATTTGCTGACTGGTTTTTGTTTGTAGGTAAAACTGAAGTACCCTGATTTCAAACGTAAGGATGGTAGTTGTGCACTCTGGCTTAACAGTGCACCGGAGGAGGTTTTAAACAAACTTGCAGGGCCGGAAAATGATGTTCAAATTAAAAAATCAAATGAAGTAAACCAGTTTAAAGGTGACTCTGCAGAAGTTTCTTATTAAGCGAAACATGTTGTTGCATTGTCTTTCAGTCCTTGCGAAGTACTTGACATACTCTAGTTTCACATTTTAACTTAGACAATGGCAAAATTTACCTGGGTTGATGGCTCAAGTCCATGCTATGTTTAACCAATCCGAGACTTTATGACATTTGGTTGTAATTCATAATAGAACTCTGAAGAGTATTTGCTTGGAGCATAGAATCATTGGATGTTTCGGACTACATAAAATTTCAGATGTTTTTACTAATTTTATTTTGATTCTTTTTCTACCACAAAATAGACACTCACTTTCCAGTTTTTTTATTTTTTTTTATTTTTTTTTTTATAATGCTGATATGAAAGAAGGGGACTCTGCGTTAAATTCATGGAATGACCTTATTGATCATCCAAAAAAATGGTGGGACTATCGTAATGGGAAGCTCAACGGAGTGGTGAGGGTTCTGCTCCCTTCCGATGTCTTCTCTTTTTATGATATTTCATACGTGTATTGTTTGACTTTCATTTATTATTTTATTTTACTATTATTATCCGTTAATCTTAAACAGGTGAATCCAAAACACCCTGATTTCAAATATAAAGATGGTAGCCATGCACTTTGGCTTAGCAGTGCACCACAGTGGGTTTCATCAAAGCTTGAAGGACTGGACTTTGATGTTCCAATTCCAAAATCAAAAGATGTAAATGGGAGTAAAGGTGAGTGTGCTCTATATTCTTATGGACTTTGTGATAAAGAACAATAGAGGAGGAATAGAGAAAATAAAAGATGAGAAAGAGAGGTATGGAACATTCTTTTTGTCCAGAATTCATCAGCATCTGGAACGCTTGACACTGGACTTATTGATTGACATTTCAACACAATTAGGAAATCGGAAACTTAATAATCTAGTTTAAGGATAACAACTGCAAATAAAACGAAAATAAAAACCTAGATATTTGAGAAGATATTAGATAAATCTATGGTATCTGATCCTTGAAAACAATATTCATCACTTAAGTAGTCCGGCATAGGAAGAAAAAATGGAAGAAAAAATGAAATATGTTTCCCTATGTAAAATACAGTAATGCATCTAACTGAATTTCCTGTACTATTGGCATGCTTGAGACAGCTAATTGTATTTCCTTACACCATTTGGGTACTTTTTACTAGAATAAGTTTGTTCTTCCTGAATTACAAGGTCCATTCAAGGATAAATGCAAAATGCAGGGATAAAAATATAATTAATCCTATAAAAGAATGATTGAAAATATTTCCCCGTTTCAAATTATACCAAATTGAGCAAGCAGATGAAATAATGCTCATTCAGGGTGTTCTTATCCATCGAACGGTAGAATAAAACAAAATCAGAATTTGACGGTCAATTAGTCCAGCATAATGTATGGAAAATATAATGTACATACCAAAGCTAAAGATAAAACAAGACAACAAAAAGGTTGTTTCATTTCGACAGAGAATTAGAACAACACAGAGTATGGCAAATTAAGTTGACCAAACAAACCGAAGCTAAAGCTAAACAAGATGCAACATAAAGGTTGTTGCTGTTGTTTCATAGAAGGATGTTTCATTTGTATTTGCACCATATTATTATCCGTGTCTGTAATTTATGTTTGCCTCAGCTTTTAATGTTTGTGACAGGTGTTTTTTCTTTTTATTTTTTGTTTTTCAGGACTTTCGTCCTTTTTTACTTCCATTTTTTGATATCAGATTTGTCATTGCTTATTCTGGTCATTTGTTCATACCACGCGTACTCATGTATTATTTAGGTGATGAGTTGTGGAACGACTTGTTGAAAAACCCTAATAAATGGTGGGACAATAGAGTGGATAAGGTAACTCTTAGATCTGTGTATACATATTACATATCTATGAACATAAATACACATTTAAGATTCTTTCTAATTATCATTATTTTTTTTAACTATTATATGTGTATATAACAAATTAAATTGATCCCTTGCTACTTGTATTTGCAGAGAAATGAAAGAGCTCCAGACTTTAAGCACAAAGAAACTAATGAAGTTCTATGGCTCAGTAATTCACCAACTTGGGTGCTATCTAAGTTGCCTCCTCCTAGAAGCAAGCCGGATGTTGCAAAGAGGACATGGTATACACAGCAGTCTTGAGCCGTACAAGTACACAAGATTACAAGGTAATGAAGCCTGAGGAAGCTTCTCTTAGTCTAATTTTTGCTAGAATTTTGGAATGAATGTTTTAGCTTTGCTGAAATCTGCTAATAATGATGTTCTATAGGCAATTGCAACTTAATCCTAATTGCAGACACCATCTTTAAATGAATTTTTGACAGGAAAAATATAGAAGAGTATGAAAAGAGATGCATTGCTTTTGTCAGTTCCGGTCATTGGTATATATAAATTTTCTAGTTCTTGATATTGATGCATTTCAGTTTCAAGTAAACTTTTTTCAAGCATTGGGGATGCTTTTCCTTGCATTATGTGGACAATAATGCAGTACAAACAATTACTTTTTAGCAAAATATTGCTTGAAACTATTTATATGGTTCAAGCTTTATCAGGGCTTTTAAAATTTAGGATAAATGAACTTGTTAGTTCTTAAATTATGAGAAAAGTCTCACTTTGGTCCTTAAATTTTAAATTGCGTCGTTTTGGTCCTTAAATTATTAAAAAAGTTTTATTTCAGTCCTCTTTATGATATTTTTTGTTTTATCATTAATAGAATGAGCACGAGACACATTTGTTATTCTGTTATTCTTATTTCTTATCCAGAAACATAGTCTAATATTATAAAGAGATTAGAATATGAATTAAAGCAGTTTAAAAAATGATTGGTTGCACAAACTTTAGTTGCATACTGGACAATAGTACAATATTATTATCCAAAATGTGATATTTTGTTTAAACCACTGATGCAGAATGAGAAATACAACTTATGTATTCATTTTGATAAGAATCAAACAAAATGTATAGTAATAGAGACTAAAATAAAACATTTTTAATAGTTTAAGGACCAATATAACAAAATTTAAAATTTAAGGACCAAAGTAATTCTTTCTTCATAGTTCAGGGACTAATAAGATCATTTATTCTAAACTTCATTACTATGAGATGTGAATAACAATGTTGTCCATATGATAGCTAAAGAGCCAATGTTGTCCATATGATAGCTAAAGAACTTTGGACTATGAGCAATGCTAAGAAGTATTTTTTTCTTTTTTAGCAACACATAAATAGAGGTGGCCATCTTCAAAAAAAAAAAAAGAGAAAAAAAATATAGGTGGTCATCACACCAATAGATGTGGGGTTTATATGCAAATATAGAGGTGTGGTGAATACTTCTATTAGTGTGTGCTGTTAGACACTAAAGGTCCTCTTTAGTATTCTAATTGGAGTAGAGGAAATGCAATGCATTATGTAGTTGGAGAATGCATATGCTAGGTATCTTTCTTTTGAAGTCACTTTAATGATTTAAGGAAAGTAATTAACAATAATAATTAACTAGCTATAGATAAGGACAAACTGATTGTTTGAAAATATTAGGAAATAAGTTTGTAGCTATGGGTTAACATAAAAGTGTCCCGGGGCGCAGTGATACTGCACAAGAGACCATTTGAAAAAAATAATAATAATAATTCTTAGATTCAGTTTTAAGAAGTATTCGGTTTTTTCTCTTCTAATAGCTAAATGATCAAATATATGTATTTTTGCACTTAATATATTTACTTATATATCAGCTTTAGTTTCTTGTTATATCTATTTATATACTAGCTTTAGTTTATGTAATTAGTGTACTAGTTTTTATACTAGTTATATTATATTTTATGCTTGGTATGTACACTAATATACGTGATCTTTTGACATACATTAGAATAACTGATATTTATTTAAAACGAGCCTAAATTTCGGTCATTTTGCCATATGACCTCAATTAAAATAAGGGGCTGAATTGCAACTGGCCAGATTTATTTTTTTAGCCGACCAAATTTTGTATCATAACATGATAGTTTCCTTGGTTCATCGTCTTTTGATACTAATTAATACTTTTTGTTTTTTGTTCTTCCCCATCTTAGTGAAACTTATAAAGTACGTAACTTACGTTGAGAAAATTTTTAGTTGGCTATTATCGTCAACACACTAGGATATAGATTCATCTATTTCAAATGACGAGTGTAACGTCATCATCTTCTACTCCCCCTCTAGACTCATAATGTTCCTCTCAATTTCAGAGGACAAGACAGCGAAGGAGTTTCAGGGATCATTTATACATTGCTTTCAAGCGGAAAGAAATCAATACCTTCAGGGACGAGAAAAGAGCTTGAGAGAGCTTGAAATGACATCTCCAGCGCTCTTCGAAGCCATTGAAGGGTTGAGATTCGCAGTTGTCCATTATCGGAAAACTATGCTTTTTCAACTAGGTTTCTGGATGAGCTTGCCAAGATTGCTGAATGTCTGCTATATCTCTAGTCTTTTCTTTTAGAGTCCGGAAAGCTTAAACAAGACAAGCATGTGTTCTTTACTCATTGGTTTTTTATCCTTGATTGTTATGTTTAATGAAAATTGTTATGCAAAGAGAAGGGAAAAAAAAAAAAGTGAAAAAACTCCAATTTTGACGTTGGGTAATTATGCCTACGGTACAATACCCCTGGTAAAGTCATGCTTAATAGAAGCTGAATTAAAATGAATGACGTGTAGTGTTTGCTTTTTTGGTTCAAAGAACATGAAATAATTCCAATTACTTAACGTGAATAATCCCAAAATGTTTATTGCATATACGATAGACAGACTAATCCTGGTCACCGGATTATACTATTACGTTAAGTTCATAGTCTTGTTTTAATTCGGGTAATCTTTTATCCAGTTGACTACAACACAAGCTTTACTTTGCAGAGAAGCTTGACATGTGTTGAGGCGCTTTGAGTGCCTTTGAACGGGATCCCCCTATCAGATTATGTCCAAAGAGATGGTGGGAAATCAGTCCAATACAATGTGGGAGTTCTCAATCTGCAGAGATTGAGTGCTAGATCAATTTCGTAAACTCAAAATAAAATCTAGAACCACAATGTATAGCTGGGGTATTTTGAAGTGTCAGTATCTTAATCTTATGTACTTGACTATCTACGGTATAGAATCTACTCAATGTAAAGTGCCTTGACTTTAGTTTTATCAAGTTAAAAGGATGTTATCAAGTACTGGTTACCTTTTAGGAAAAGTTTATACTGATACAAAGTTTCCATATTTATTGACGTCAGACCTCAGCCATATAAAACTCGATAATGTTTTCAACATGAGGTAGAATAATTAAATAAGGTGAACAATACTTCAGCAAAAAAATATAAGGTGAATAATCAATATCTTTAGATATTTGTTAAAACAACCACCTTTGATCAATTGTGCTCACATGAGAGGAATTTTGGTCATTGATTATATTCAATCATTAGTTAAAGAGAGGATCATTCCATTTTGGATAGTGGAATAGTATTTTTGGATGAATAAATAATGTACAGATAAATAAATCATATTTTATTTTTTTAAATTGTTTCAAAGAAACATAAATACAAGGAGTTTAAGAGAGGAAACTACCAGAAGCAAGATAAGCCAAATTATTTCTTCTTCTCCTACAGCAACACCTCTCTCGTAACTCACCAAGTAAAATAATTAGTAAAGCTAATCTTTGTCCTCGAGGTTCAGTATTGATACACAATTTTTTATAGAAAAAAAAAAAAAGATGACAATTTAGGTCTCATGTAAATTTATTGATTAGACAAAAAATTAGTGGAACAGTTAGGAAGATGAATGATAATACTTAAAAGGGAACAGGGCATCTTTTCTTTTCCAAAATTGCAAAAAATTCCGCATGGAAGTTTAAATTTTTGGTGAGGTGAACAACATTTGTATGAAATAAAGAGACTATAATCGCTAGTTATATGATTAGAGGCTCTTCAATTAGTTTCCATTCATTTATTCCCATCGATAAGTGTAATTACAAAGTGTTTTCTGCAACTCATTTTTTGTTACCAAATACAAAAATATATCTGAAAGTGAAAAACAGATTTTCATATATTTTTTCTAGAACATGCAATCACCAATTAAAATTTTACTTTTTTTCTTTTAACTATATGTAAGTATGCATTTTATCAATAGATTACCAAAAAATGTGAGATATATCATATGTTTTCTACAAATGTGTTAGATTCTTGGAACTTAATATCTAGGAAAACTGTTATCAATCTTCTTTTTTTTTTTTTTTTTGGCATAGTCTATAGTATGCATTCATTAATTTCTCACTGAATTTATTATCACGACTATAGCCTATCCACATTGCAATTGTGAAAATTGTAAGAAAATGTAAACCTTCAATGAAATTGCATCTTAGGAAAATGCGTCAAAATGTTATAGTTGTCCCTTTTAGAGGAAGTAAAGGGAAAAATAAAAATAAAAACATAAAGAGTTAATGTCTATCTTTTGGCTTAAAATTTTTTTTTTTAAAAAAAGTCTATCTTTTGGTTAAGTATTTATTTAACTTTAAAAATTATGGGCATGTAAGAGTCAAATGTAGGGGAAATTATAGAAATACGTGGAAAACATTACCTTTTTTAAAAAATACGAATACTGGTCAAAATACGCATGATGAAATAATGCCATGTAAGAGTTAAATGTACGGCCTGACGCATCTCAGATTTCATCAGGCCAATATTTTTTTTTTAAATTACAAAACAAAAGACAAGCACAGGCACTAAAAGCGCCTATCAAGCATGTAGCAGGTGTTGACGCGCCTGTCTTCAACATGTTAATTTTTTTTTTTTCAACTTTTCACCCTTTTTTGTGTCCAAAATTTACATTTTATTTCCTAAACTAATTTTATATGTAACCATGTAATTACTTTTATAGATTAGCTTAAAACTTTTTAACTGAACTACCGAATATATTAAGAATAATTTTAAAAATTGTTTAATAAAATTAATAAGATGCAATTGATTTTTTTTTAAAACAATAACAACAACAATTCCATTTTCAATTACCTTGATACTATAAGTAATCTGCTATATTATTCATGATAACTATATTTTATTGCTATATTTTTCATGATAACTATATTTTTTTCTTGATATAGTTCAAATATTATCTTTCAAATTACAATAAAAGATACTATAAATAACAACCTAATATGATACTGTAGGTATCCTCATACATTACCTCATACGTAAGTACTCAAGTAGGATACCTATGGTAATAATTTTTCTTTTAAATATTTATTTTAGCCTCAATAAAATTTTTCCGTGGACACTATTGGTAACCAAAATAGCATAAGTAATCAGGATGCCTATAGTAGCAATCTAACTTCTTTTCTTGTATACATGTTTACTACCAAGATAATTTACTGCTTATAATAAAACTTTATAATAAGGCTGCCTTAATGACCATATTTTCTTGGATACTATAAATAATCAAGTAGTATAACTATGGTAACTATACAACTCCTTTTCTAATTAAAACGCTTATAACCATAATAGAAATTGTAATAGTTTTTTCTTTCAATTTACCCAAATAATATGGGTATCTATACTGATCTTTTACTCAGTTACCATAAGTAACCTCGTATGATATCTATAGTAACTATTCAACTTTAACAATTTATTTTAATTATTTTAGATAATCAAGTAAGATACTGTTTGTATTTAAATGAGAGACTGTAAGTAAATTACCAAAGTCATCCATTAAAAGGACTATCCAACCAAAATTTAAATATGTCAGATAGATACTTAGAGTCTAGTTTACAATTTCTGTAAATTGTATAAGTAATCTCATAAGATACTTATAGTAATAGGAGACCATTAGTATCTAACTGAGGGATTGTATTTAATTACCAAAGTCAACCAATTGAAAAGGGAATCCAACCAAAATTTAAATATGTTAAATAGATACTTAGAGTCTAGTTTACAATTTATGCAAATACCATGGTAACCTTATAAGATACTTATGATAATAAGAGACTATCAGTATCTAAGTGAGAGATTGTAAATAAATTACCAAATTCAACCGTTAAAAAAGGTGTCCAACCAAAATATAAGTATAATAAATAGATCCGTAGAGCATAGTTTACAAATTCTGCAAATGCCATAAGTAACATCATAAGATCCTTATGGTAATGAGAGACTGTCAGTATCTAAGTGAAAGATTTTAGCTAAATTATCAAAGTCAACCATTAAAAAAAGGGCATCCTACATGTTGAATAGATAAATTCTACGATTTTCGCGAATACTTATAATAATATAATTCTTGTATTACAAGTAAGTATTTTACTTACCTAATTTCCAAGCTTTCTAATTATGTTCCTGTGAAATACTCTTTCCTCAGGATACAATTGACATGTCCCTAATATTTTACCAATAAAGATTCAATTGATCACTTTATGCCTCTATGTTGTTAGTTAAAATTATAACTACGTACTAGAAGGAAAGCCCATATTTAACGAATAACACACGTAACTAAAACAATTCTATATTGTTTATCTTTCTTTAGAAAAATATTCTATATTATATCTCACATATATATGCATATATATGTAAGGTTTTATTTTTTTTTTTAGCCATTAAATCATTATCTAATAGTAATTCATCGGTTATAGTGATGTGTATGAAAAGACGTATATTATTAATATTATTTCTTTCCCTTATTTTTTAATATAAAAAATATACATGATAAATTTTAATTGGTCAAAACGATACCTATACATAGGTAAAAAAACAAATACTTAGATTAGTGCCCAATATATATTCTGATTAGAAACATAAATCAGAACACACTATATACCAAGCTGCACCTTGACAATAACTTTTCATCATTCTGGAAAGAACCATTAGTTTATATTACCACCTAAATTAGTAACTACAAACAGAGCACTACTAATTAAAATAACATAAATAAATATAGCTTGCATCACATAATACCACTCAGTTTTCCACTACCGAAACA
Organism: Parasponia andersonii; assembly: GCA_002914805.1. Lineage (NCBI taxonomy): Eukaryota > Viridiplantae > Streptophyta > Magnoliopsida > Rosales > Cannabaceae > Trema > Trema andersonii. The sequence goes on from JXTB01000061.1 coordinate 753,653, forward strand.
CAGGTATGGTCAACAACAATTTTACATACAATAAAATTCTCACTATTCCCATTCTTTCTTAATTTTATAATTACACAATGAACCCATTGATAACTATTAAGTAGTAAAAACTAAAACTAATAAACTAATGAAAATGCTATCAAACTTCTACGAAACCTTCTCCTGGTCACTTAAATTTTTATTCATGAAATATAAGTATCTATATATGTCCATGTATAAACAACCAACAACAAAATAACAAGGCTCACGAATTACAATAATTAGTAGATAAAGTTATTAGAAAGCCATGTATAACATACAGCTCAAGAAAGTTCCAAGTACCATTCTTTGGCATTGTATATAACCAATACATATTTATAATACTTGAAACCAAAAACTAACACAATAACAGATGTCCTGAAATTCTAGATGTTGGGGTATTTTTCACCAACTATCCATGTATCCTTACTACTTCAAATTGACTCTGCTCTCAGTTTTGGAAGGGGAGATCATCTACAGGACACTCTGATACTTAAGTTAGATATATCTATCTTTCTTAAGAACTAAAGAGCAGAGATTGAGTATATGTGTCATTTAATTAATAATGTGCCATTTTTATATACTGGAATTGGAAACTCAGTGACCCCTAATTTCATCATCATATACTCCGAAAATTACAGATTATGGATGCTGCAATTTCTTTTAAGTTGACATAAATTACTCTCCATGATCTCCTCTAATACGTGTCTAGAAGGGATGAGATCGTGATTGTCTATTACCCTATTAAGGTGATTTACCTAATACACATGGCGACCATGATGTGGCATTAAATGCCCTAACTGAATCTGGGGTTGAGTGTTACTTGTAAGGATAATTAGTCATAAGATCCCAAGGGTTTCTGACTCTCCAAACCTCGTGTTGAAAAAGGTCTGGGATCAGCTGAGCCTACCCAGAGTCTGTCTGATATGAACCTGAGATGGGGTCAGCTTTTACTCATGTAGGTTAGCAAGCTCGTACTGCATCATGCAGAACTCACATGTCATTTAAATAGTATTCTTAGTGATTCGTATTGAACTTACCTATTCCGCGCCATCTGTCTCACTATCTCTCAGTCCACTTGATAAGTATTATGGAAATGGCCCCATAAATACCCCCTATTTTCCCTTTTAATGGACTTGCAGTTATCAAAAAATGGGAAATCATATCTCTGACCCATTAATACAAGGGAGAAAATGTGGCTTGAATTTATCATTATTTTTTAGTTACCAATATACGTGCATGTTTCCCTGTGTCGTGAATTTTCAAATTTTCAAAACTTTTATCTTTATAAATTTCTCTCGTGCTACCCCTTTGGAGAAAAGACTATTCAACTTTCCTACAATAAAAACCGTATTTGCCCTTATTTCACTTTATCAAAACTTTTCGGGTACACTCACTTGTTCTCTAAAACCTTCATGTGTTCCCAAATCTTAGGGTTTCAAAAATCTCTTTCTTCAAAGCTCTTAACTTCTCTCTCATATCTATAGAAATGGCCCCTAATCAGAGCCAAAAGCTCTGCCCAATATTTGATTCTAAGGTGGACTCACTGAGGAGGCAGCTCTATTTCCTTGGCAAGATCACCCTCTAAAGGGTCAAGGGCTCCACCGACTAGTATCTGCGGCCATCCTCTCCTAAGGGGTTCATCATCTTGGGGAGGAAGCATCTTGAATGGTAGTGGTTCCCTCTTTCTCCCCTCACTCACCAATTTTTTTCTCTGATTGGAATTCATCCTATGTAGTTGAACACCCGTGGAATCATGATTCTAATGGAGCTCCCAGCTTTGTCAGTATTACTAAATGTGTATATCAAATTTGAGGTGGTCTCCTACACATACAAACGTACCCTTTTCCTCAAGAAATGTTCTAACCCAACTTTCTACCTTCAACTGCTTCCTAGGTGCCATGTTTTTGGGATTTTTTTAGATCGAACAAGCAGTAGGATTCCCATTCCAAGATGCAAGCTATCGAAGAGGTGTGGTGCTCTCCTTGGGTGAATGGGGAGCATTTCTGAATTCCTTCATATTTCACGCTTAATATTTATTATACTGAACTTAGGATCTATACGTCTTTAATTCACTTTAGTATCCAAAATCTGATCTCGTGCAGCTTCTATAGAGGCAACTAGGTTCGATCCACAGCCATCGGTGGTTCAGCTTCTAGAGTAGGAAGGGGTCATTTTTTTAGGTCATCTGGCAACTGCCGCCATATCTAAGTCGTTCTAAATCCCCAGGTGATGAACATGATATAAAGGATAGTTTCGCACCTCCTTTTCCTACTAGACACATCGGTCATCACCAAATACCTTTGGAGTTAGCTCAATGTTTCGGTGCTGAACCGACTCTATTGAGATGAGCAAAACTGCATTACAATGGTGGGCCACCAGGTTATAGCTTCAAACTAAAAGGAATGCACCAAGCTCTGGGGCGAAGAGGTTGCTAACCCCAAAAGAACCAAGGGTAGGTTTTTTTTTAATCATTATTATTGGTTAATCGGGGGCTATGTTTCACAGGTTCAGATGTTAGTCCCTCGATAGATCCTTCTCTGGCCAAGAGAGGTGCCAATGTTCACTGTGCGCGACCAAAGGTCCCTACTGGTTAGCATCTAGTCGTGTCATCTAAAGACGAGGTAGGAGAGCAAGGGGTCAGTAGGGTTATTTATATCTAAAGATGATGTAGACATTGCGTCCCTTTCTAAGGCAAGTGAGCACGCATTTCAAGAGATGCCAAATATAGTGATTAAGTATGGCAAAGAGGCATCTTCGAGTCTGTTAGGGGGAATCTGCTATATCAGCTACCTCTACCCCCAGTTCTGAGCTAAAAGCGGGTGCGAAGTCTGGCGAAAAGACTGGGCCTAGATCTATTCATTCCCATAGATAGATTGTGAAACTCAGTGGTAGAGTACCCAGGCTCAAATCCCATCTGTCTTCTCCTCCGCCCGCCCCGTTGAAAAGGAGTCGCGACAAGGGTCTTGCCGAATAGGAGGGGGACCCAACAACTAAGAAGAGTAAATCTTTCTCATCTTTGGACAGTGATGACGATGCTACCTTAACTATTATGAGGAGGAGAAGGTCGGCGTGCAATGGTCCCTCTGAGCGTACTGGTCAAGACAAGACTAAAAAATTATAGATGGGTAGACCTTCTTTGGAGATGACTGTCAGGGCTGTTGAGATGGCAGTAGCTACGGAGGCCTCTACAACTGATGACAAAATGCTGAGAAGCACTACTAGGGTATCCTCGACAGAAGGAAAAGGGGTCCTCATTATCGGTGAGGAGCCGTGTTCCACAAATATGAGTGAAACCTAGGGGGAGGGTCCAACGGTGAAATTTGAGATGGAGGTGCTCTTTTTGGAGAATGTGGACTTCATTGCCAGTCGAACATTGCACAGGTTTGGTTCATTTAGCTGATGCTTCTATGCTCTTGAGCACTACAAGTCTAATTTTGTTTATTTTGCAGCTAGCTACTCTTCTATACTTTTTCTTGTCACATTTCGAAGGGCTAACTCGATTGTTGAATGCAAATGTTGTGGCGCCGAAGCAAAGCTATGTCTCCTTCACTGCACTGAAGGTAGACTTCGAATTGTATCGTGGTTTAGAGTAAGCTAAGGTCAACATCGTAGTGGCTCATGCCCTAAGCTCTAAGAGGGCCAGTGTGAGGAGCTGGCCACGAAGTTGGCGAAGCAGAGGGGAAGATTAAATCTCTTTAGGTAGAAGTACCGGGTTTGCATTCCTAAGCTAAGCTTGCTAACATGGCTCAGGCCGAGGCTAAGCTCAAAGAGCAGGAGTGACAAAATGCTATGGCTAAGATGGGGATGCTTTCATTGCCTGTAATAGAGCCATCGACGAGGCTAAAGAGGAAAAGAAAGCCAAAATAAAGGCTAAGCTAGAAGTCCATTCTTTGCAACATAGGCTCGACTGGTCTAACAAGGTAACCACTCACCTCCATTCAAACTATCATAAACTGTTAAAGGCCTATATTGAACTGACCCTACGGTGTAGTAAAGATCTAGCTGATATAAATGCTCTTTTGGTCAATCTATCATAGCATTAGGTAGACCTAAGATTAGCAGTGCCAAAAGATAGGTTGGGGGACGTGGAAAAATTGAAGATGAGGTATCAAAGGCAGGTGGACATTATCTTTACAGAAAACTCTAGGTTTGGCTAAGAAAATAAGGAAGTTGAGGGCTATGTAGAGATGGTAATATCGTGGTAATATCGATAAGTAGAAGGGTGTCAAGAACAACAACTATTCTATCGGGTATTACATGCAAAAACTGAAAGAAAAAATTAATATTGTGTATCCCACTGATGTACTGAGGATGCTCGACAAAGAGAATTATGGGCCTTCGACATCTACCTCTATTGGTAGAGAGATGATACTTGTCTCTAATCTACTAGAGTAGACTCTCGCTCTAAATGTTCTAGAGGTTTTGCCTGCTCTTAATATGTCAACTAGCACTGAACTGAGTGTAATTATGCTATCAAGTAATGAGTCTGAGCCTCTTGTGCCTCCTTCTACTGAAGCTGAACAAAGTGACCTTGGCTTTCCTCCCCTTGTTAGAGGTAATTAGGGGGCCCTCGCATTTGTATATTTGTAAAATATAAGCAGTGTAGTGTAAAGTTGACCTTTGTTGTAATAGTCATTGAGAATAAAATTGACTTATGTTTCTCATCTTTATTTTGTTTATCTCTTTCTCTTTGCATGCTTAGTTAGAGTTGGATATTATATACGATGCTATTCCTTTGTCAGTGGTACGACTAACTTTTGAGTTTGGCCTAATCGTATATGATTTGGAATTACTAGTAAATATTCTTCAAGCTATGATTGATAAGATTAACTCTAGAAATTGGGATTTGAGTTCTGGCTAGTCTAATGTAGAAGCACAGTGATGATTGACAAGATTAACTCTAGAAATTGGGATTTGAGTTCTGGCTAGTCTAATGTAGAAGGACAATAATGAATGTGTAACTATTCTCATGGCTTCTTTTAGTAGAGTTTGATCTTCGTGTCTGGTTAGACTTTTCCGACCCCAAATGGAATCATGCTAGGAGTTAGCATCAAGGGTTGGTCAATTCTTGCTTAGACCCGTTGCAGTTGAAGAAGAGGCCTGGACTTGGCTCTTACCGAAAGCAAACATGGTATTACTATTTTGATGTGTTCCTATGACTTTGTCCTAGACCTTTTCCCGAGAAGTAAACACATTTGGGCATAAACAATCACCAATTATGTATTCTATACTTGATAGTTAAGTATGAATAGATAATAATTGGTCTCGATTTCTGTCATCGTGTTCTAAAAATTAAAGATATATTTTTTTTACATATATTATTTTACTTAATTTTCCTAGGTCTATTTCCAATGGATAGACCCCAAAGGGTCTACTTCCAATGGGTAGACCCTAGTCATATTATAGATTAGTACTTATCCATTTCTCGACAAATCGCTTAAAGAGATCGTGCTGGTAAAAATATCTGTCACGTAGCTTTTCCCGATTCGCGGTTGCTAGTGGCATTTCGTAAGGTACTTACTAGTGAGAATTTTATCGCACAGTTCTTTCCTACTATGTAGATAATTGGACAGTTAGCAAGCATTTATTGCACAACTTATTCCCTTTTGTACATACCTTAGGGTCCCTTGCAAGCATTTTTTATATGCAGGGATATCTTAGTGGATTGTGTATGCGTAATGTCCATTTTAAGTCTACTGAATGTCAGACCTTCAGAAATAACAACTTAATTGATAAAATTATACGGCAAATATTTTGGCCTGTGACAAAATCAAACCCTTTTTTTAATAATGGAAGTAATTACATATGACTCACACATAGTATTTCTTTAAGTGTTAGGCATTCCATGTGTTGGTAGGTTTTTCCCAGTCCTAAATTCTTTCAGAACATATGTGCTGTTGTCAAGTGCCTTAATTACTTTGAAAGGTCCTACCCAGTTAGAATTTAGCTTTGAAAAATTTATGGTTATGACTTTTAGAACCCCATCTCCAATGTTAAATCGCGAATATTGACTATCTTTGCATAATAGGATCTAGCTAACTGGTGGTAAGAAGCTAGATAGATCAGGACCATGTCTCTAGTTTCCTCAAGAAGGTCTATGTTATGGCTTAGCTACTACTCGTTTAATGATGTGTCCTTTACCACTTCTGTGCGAAGGGTTAGGAGACTAATTTCGGTTGGTATCATGGCTTCTGACCCGTACACCATAGCGAAAGGTGTCCTCCCAGTTGACCTTCGTTCAGTGGTTCAGTGGCCTCATACTATGACTGGTAGCTCTTCTAACTACTTTCTTTTATCCTCCTCTTACTTTTTCTTAATGGTCTTATCCGTCGCTTCTACTTGGCCATTCCCTTAGAGATAGTTTACAGATGAAAAGTTGAGCTTGATTCATACAATTCATATAGCACTTTGAGTTTAGCATTCTGGAACCGTATGCATGGTCAGCATGTATTTCCTTAGGGATTCTATACTGGTAGATTATGTTTTTTCAAATAAAGTTAATCTTGTCTGCCTTATTGATGGTGGTGTAGGCTTTAGCTTCCACCCACTTAGTGAAATAGTATATGGCTAATGAAACATAACTCTTACCCCCAAGGCTCCCCTACGATATCAAGTCTCCACTTAGTGAAACCCTAAGGGTTTATGATTGAGTGGAGTTCTTCTATAGGTCGACGTTTCAAATGGGCAAATCTTTGACATTTATCATATTTTTTGACAAATTGAACTACCTTGGTCATCATGTATGGCCAGAAATATCTAGTAATTAGAGTCTTATAAGCGAGGCTTATCTGCCAGAGTGGTTGCCACATACTCCTTTGTGAATCTCCTTTATCAACTTTTGTGCTTCTATTAGGCTAATGTATCTCAGCATTGGTCCCATTGTTGATCTTCTGTACAATTACCTTTTCACCATTGTGTATTGGACAACTTTTATTCTGACTGATCTTGCCTTTGTAGGGTCTTTTTGCAACTTTCCCACTATTGGATATTGTGTAATTGGAGTCATCCAACACTCGACCTCAAGCTCGGTCATGAACACGTGATACGTAGAATTCTCTTTAGGATCCCTCGCGTACTCGTCTTCCAATAGTACTTATGTATGCTTGACTATTTCCCCTAATATAGCACTTTTAGCTAACTCGTCAGCCTTCTGATTCATTTCTCTAGGTACCCGCTCAATGTCAAATTTGCTAAACCGGTCCTTTATCCTCATTATCTTTGACAAGTACCTATGTAGCCTTAGCTCTTTCACTTCAAAGTGTTTCTTTACCTCCCACTATCAGTAGTGAATCAGTTTTCACCATGATACTTTCTACTTCGAAGTAGATAGTTAGCTCCAGACCTTGTAGCAATGCCTCATATTCTGCCTCGTTGTTGGTTGCTTGAAATTTGAGCCTCAGGGCTTTCTCTATTTTGAGCCCTGTAGGGGTCTGCAGAACTATCCAAATTGTAGACCCTGATACATTTGTGGATCTGTCGGTGGAAAGGGTCCAAGTAGAGTTGCTTGGAACTGGAGGTATTTGTGTTGGACTTTGTGGCTCACCAAAGGATTAGATTGTTACTAAGAAGTCTACCATGACTTGTCCTTTCTTAACTACCTGAGGTTGGTACTCTATATCGTATGGCCCATTTGGTTAGACACCCTAACAAATCCGGCTTAGCCAAAATCTGTCGGATGGAAAAATCCATGCATACCATAACCGAATGCACTTCAAAGTATTGCCTTAAGCTCTTCTTCGCATTTACAAGAGCCAAAACTATTTTTTCGGTCGTGCTGTACCATATTCTGCATCTAAGAGTATTCGGCTTGTGTAAAATGAAAGAGCAAAATATGTTGGCAACCTTCATGTTACAACGTGACTGGTTTACTATTTATGTTACAATATACGACTAAATATTTGATCTGTTTACTTTTTTTCAATATTTTCCTTTGATATGCTTTAGATCACAATTTGTATAGTTATCAATCATAAACATCTAATCATATTAATGCATAGACGGATTCAATTGAGAAGGAATATGTAAGTGACTCTTACCAAAATTTATTTTGAGTATATGTCTATATTTCACTAAGAAAATTCTTTTAAATGAATATTTTATATGTCATATCGTTTATGGAAGTTTCTTTAACTTATTTGTGTTGATTCTTATTATTTAAAGTTACTCTAATTCGTGCTATAAGATATCAAAAATTTTTGAGTAACTGACTGTTTTATTTTAGGAAAGAAATTTGGAAGTTTCCTTTTTTATTACAACATGACTAGGTTGGCAGATCATGTTGCAAAACATGGACTGAATTAGCAATTAATTTCCAGATCAGTTTTCCAAGTTTGGGAACGGACTTGGCTATTCTTGCAAATCTTCTAATCAACATTAAATTCAATTAAGTATTATTTTACAAATTATATACGTGAAGGGTTGCATTATCACCTTATTGTATTTTTTTATTATAAAAGAAAGGTTTTTCTTTTAGCCATATTTTAGACTTAGAAGGTATCCTAGTTATTTGAGTAACAGTGCTTCGAGAGAGGTGCTGATTGTCTTCAAGAGAAAATCGACTTCAAGTACCTGAAGGAATTTCAGAAGAACAAAGTCAACCTAAGACGAGTGGTACTCACTAGACATATTAGTGAAAGAATACATCCATATTGTGACAATCAAAAGAGGGAATCTTTTATTGTATAAGTCAAATTGGTGTTTGTATTCATTCAAACTTTACTAATAGTGTTAATTCTCTAGGCGTAGCCCTTTAGATGTGAGTTATTAGGAGATATCTGAACCAAGTAAAAATATCTTGTGTTATTTTTACAATTTTCGCATTACCACCTCACGTAATTAATTGGAAATTTATTATATTTGGTACTACCTGATTAACGGACCTAATAATTGGTATCAGAATAGGATACTAATATTTTTAGTGAGATCTTGTAGTATATTTGATCTGATTTTTCATGTATATCGTTACTTGCTGAAAGTGGGTCCATTCACGCCCTCCAATCCTTGATAGCACGAATACTTGTATTAGAAGGCACACATGAAAGCCTTCATCAAGGCTCTTGATATAAAAGCTTATAGATCCGTTCTTAATGGTTGGAGTCCTCAAACTATTGAGGATGAAGAGGGAAAGGATATTCTTAAACCTGAGTTGACTTGGTCATCCGATGATGACAAACTTGCTAATTGCAATTCTAAGACTTTACATGCTATATTAAATGGAGTAGATACTACTAGAATTAAGATGATTACAAATTGTGAATCTGCAAAATAGACATGGGATATTTTGTAAACACACTTTGAAGGTTCTGATGATATGAAAAGAACCAAATTAATCATGTTAACCTCTAAATTTGAGAAATTGAGAATGAGAGAAGATGAAACCTTGTCTAAATATTTTACTAAGACTTATGATATTTCTAACGAATCTTTTGCTCTTGGAAAGCAATTTTCAAATACTAAGATGGTTAGAAAAAATTTTCGTTCTTTACTAGACAAGTTTCAACCAAAGCTCACGGTCATAGAGGAGAGCAAGAATCTTAATCGAATGAAAGGTGTGGAATTGATAGGATCACTTCAGAAGCATGAGATGAATCTCAAGCAGAGAGAAAAAGCCTCAAAATTGGCCTCTAATTCCGCTAAAAAAGATTATGAAAATCTTGCCTTGTTGACAAAAAATTTCGGCAAATATTTGAAAAATATAGACAAGATGTCAAAATTGAGCAACACTAATAAAGGTATGAATTTTCTTAAATTTGATTCTTCTAAGAAAAAGGGATTTAATGTAGGGAATGCGAGGGCTATGGCCACGTGCAAGCTGAAGTGCCAATGCCTTGAGGAATCTGAAGGTAGTCAAGAAGAAGATAACAATCAAGTAAGTAACCACATAACCTTTGGTATTTCTTTGGTTTCAGATGACATTTGTTCTTTGTAGAAATCTGTAGGTCATGTAGCAACACAGACTGCATCTAGCAGTCATGTTACAACATCCAACACAGAAAAAGATCATGATAGTGATTCTGATAGTGATGAATCTGAACTGGATGACGAATCAATCCAAGAGTCATATAAGAATATGTATTCTTAGTAGATTAGAGTGGATCGTTCTCTTGAAGGTAAAATTTCTACACTTATTGAATTCAAGGAGAATACAAAGATCGAAGTACAAAAATTAGAGACACTGCTGGCCGAAAAGGAAGCAAAAATAAAAGAGGTCACAGCTGCTATTGAAAGGACTCAAAAGTCCTTAGAGATGTTAAATTCCGGAACTGAGAAGCTTGATCATATTTTGTCCATTGAAAAATCTACTTCTGATCATAAAGGACTCGGATTTAAAGGTGAGTACTCTAACTTCAAAACTGTTTTTGTTAAGAGTTTTGTTTCTAACTCTTTTGTAGGAACAAGTACTGATGTTGTGATACAGAAACCTTATGTTGCAACACAGAATAAAATTGCTTCACCATCACAAGTTACAGGTAATTGTTCTGATGTTGCAATATATGGATATCATGTTGTAACACACCACAAATCAACAACATCTGGTTCAACATGTAAATATGGTAAGTTTATTCCAATTGTCACTTTTATGGAGTCAAAGGTCATGTCATTCCTCGGTATTTTACATTGATGGATTTTTTGAAAAATAATTATTGTTCACATATGATTCCTTTTCAAAGAAAAATACCTAGAAAAAAGATTGATTTTTCAAATAAAACAAGTTTGGATAAAGAAATCAGATTTGAATTGCTCTGCTTCTTTAACTTGTTTTAGAAAATGTGCTACTAACGATATTGGATGTTCTAAGCACATGATAGGTAACAAAATTATACGAGTGGATCACAAGAAGAATGAGATAAATAGCTTTACTGATGAGGCTGTAGCAGGACATTATAGCTTTAGTAGCTATAATGTCATAAAATCAGAGCAAATGGATGGACCTGTTACGATCTAAACCTCAGGTAAATGGCAAAATAGGAATCTCACAAACTGAAATTCATAAATTATTTAAAATAATTATTGGGAAAAATCTTATAATTTCAAAGTCTTCAAAAAACAACAATGATTTTCAAGGAAATGAAAATTTTACAAGAATTTAATCTTTAAACATAATTGAAACTCCCTCGTATACCTACTTGTAAATGCTATTAATCATAGATAAATAATCAAAAGAAAACTATAAAGATGTAACAATACGCAAGATGATACGAATTCGAAAGAAATACTACAATAATGAAGGAATCACATGAGTAACTCCATAGGCCAATCGATAGTCTAGTTTATAAACAAGCATTTAAAATATATACGTATGTATATGTTCCAAATCCAGTAGTGTAAAGCAAAAGTAGTACATTCAAACTCATACAACACATGACATAAATCATACAAACTCATGAGCTTTTATCCCCAATCACAGATCAATGTAATCCTCGCATCATCTGAACAAATACTCTGCCTTGAACTATATTATCACATGTCCTTGGGACTAGTTCCGTACAAAGGCTTGCAAGTTTTCATTGAAGGTAGATTCATAGCCACTTAATAGAAACCCCTTACAGGCTTACGGACTTGCATCGATAGTGCAGTCATAACTGCTTGTACTCATCTGTGATACTAAGTGAATACTCATAAGTGATCCTATGGCACATGCAGTGTATACAAGTCCAAAATCTCTATGTAATCATTTTTATCCAAAACATCTTAATTTTTCAAAACAATTGTCAAAATCAGATAAATATTATTTAATTCATGAGACAAAATTCAATTTTTAAATAAAAAGGTGGTAATCAATCCCCTAAAGTGGTAGTTATACCAAGGTATAAACTCTAGTGAAATTTCCTGTTGAACAATTTGGTGCTCGATAGCCATTTTCATCAATCCCGTTCAATTACTTTGATGGTTGACTTTTCTAACAGACTTAAATGGTGAAATGGACTTCATCACTGTTGCATTCTTAGTGCCCAAAATAGTGAGATTAGGTTTATAATATAAATAATTTAGATTTGAGCCGAAACCCGACATGTTGCAAATAAAATGAGACTATTCACAAACTTTGTGTCTTGAAATTCATACAACTTCTAAATATTTTCATGTTATATATTAACTTTCTATATTTATTTATAAAATTACTGACTTTGCCATATCCAGCCTAAGGCCCATTATCAATCATATCAGACTTACGGCCTAATACTAAGTTAGATTTTAAAAGTATCATTTTCCTAAATCTAACTTACAAAATTATCAATGTTTAGAATCTGATTTACATAAATACCATCTTTCAAGAATCGGACATATAAATACCACCTGTTCTTTTGAAAATTGGCTTAATCCAAATTCTAATTGTAGATTAGTTCAACACCTTACTAGAGACGATTCAAATATGGTAAGGCAGTGTATGACGTTACGACTAACAATTGAGCCCACTTGCACTGCCGCTTAGAGGTTCCGGGGGTCTGGAAGAGGCAATTCATCGAAAATGATGGCAGCAACATTCCGTAAAAACTCCTTAAGCATGGAGCTCAGCGGCGAAGTTTCGTCGCCAGTTGGACTAGCTTACTCAATCAATCATAGTCCAGAATGGTCCAAGGCCGATGTCCGAGTGGTGGTGGCTTGTCAGCACTGGACGGAGGTGATGGCGGCGACTACTAATGGTTGCAACTCGAGACTACTCATGGTGGTGACCAGTGTCAACTGGAGGTATAAGCGAGTTAGGCTTTGCCTAAGGCCCACCTCCAGCCAAAGGCTCAATTTCTTTTTTTTTTTTTTAATATTTTTCTTATAATATTTTTTTAATTTTACATTAAGGTTTTGAAACCAAAAGAGGAAAAAAAAAACACCTTCAAAAAGGAAAAAATTAATAGTATATCCCTACTTTCTAACTATTTTAAATTTCAATAGTCAAACAAAATTTTTTATGTCAAACTTCAATACAATTAAATATCCTAATCATGCATCATCTTTTCATATTTCGATAATTATTTTTTTTCTGAATTTACTTTCTTCATAAATGTTAATATATTAACTAAATAATTGAAATTGACAAATATTTTTTATATTTTCACCATCAACGTTTTTTTTCATTCTATAAACCATTTTTTCTTTACTTAGACATAAATATGTGTATATATTCTCTATTATACTTTGCAAAAAATGGGAAAAATAATACTCGAATTTGCTTTCCTTCTCTTAGGCTCTCTTCGGCAGTTTCTTTTTTTCTTTTTTCTTTTTTTTTTTTTGTTGTAGAGTTCTTGAAAAAATAAACACTAAAAATAGAGATAAGAAAAAGTTACTAGAAGAGCTTGATTTGAAGAAACTATTAATTGGTGCTGGTTTGAATGACCATAGTACATTTTCAGGTTATATATTCCTTGTTAACTATTGGGCAATATTTTTTCTTGAATTTCACATTAGCTATTTTATTTTCTTATTCTATTTTTTTTGTACTAAATTAATTTTCTTTTATATAAGAAATTAGAATAAATTTATTTTTCAAACCAAAACGATTAAAAAAAATAAAATTGATATGTTTACTAGAAAATTTCCATATTGATATTGATAGGAGAAACTAAGTTAAGTTTAAGAGAAAAGTAGAGACTTTGATTTAATTAGAAAATAACATGATGTCCATTGATTATAAAATGAATTTTTTTTCGTATTAAAATTTGTTGTCTTATTAATGCAAAATGAGAGTATTTCAGTAAATTATTCCAATAAATTATTTTTTTTTTAATTTCTAGGAAGGCCCCGTTCGAAAATTTGTCTAAAACCCTAAAAGTACTTGAGCCAGCCCTGGTGGTGGCTAGTTGTGATCTTACCGAAAGGAGGAGAGAGAGATATGGAAGTGTCGGCTAGAAAAAGAAAGAAAAAGATGAAGTGCAAGCGGGAGTGATTGATTGGGAGAGAGTGGTGGGAAAAGGTGTATAGTGTATTTCATCAAAAACAAAAATATTAGGTACGACCACTCAAAATATCCACCTTTATTTCAAAAAAACAAAAAAAAAAAAATTATCCCACTATTGTACACATATATTACATTTAAAATATATGGGTCTTTACTGGACCCGTTTAGCTGCCTCAACTTTTCACAATTTCCCACATTTTTTGAGTTTATGTACATTTATATTTCTAAGATATTTTTAAAAATAAAATATATGTAAATATCTCTCCATTATTTATTTATTCAAAGATAAATAATATCTCATTATTTAAAATAGAATTATCCTCTATTTATTGATAATTAAAGAAAATTCTTTTTTAAATCTCTTTCTTGATAATATATTTCAATAAAGTGAAATAAACAATTTTCATAATACTAATTATTGGAAACTTAAAGTCATATACCTTACATATCGTATTTTATTTTTACCAACTTTCCAAAAATAAAAGCTTTCTACAAAAGGAATAATAAAAAAAGCTTTCTACAAAAAGAATAATAAATTGATTAATTAGAAATATTATTAATGAAGAAATTACTCTTTGACCAACGTTCAAGTTAATAGGTATATTGAAGGGTATTTGGCACATTTGGTCCCTTGACTATTTAAGTTATGACGATTTAGCCTCTGAACTTTCAATTTTGGCCATTTAGACCCCGAATTTTCTCTTCTTTGGCCAAAGTGCCAAAATCAGTGATGGACGTGAAATTCTTCACGGAATCCAGTTGTGAGGTGCACGTGACCTTGGCTAGAAGGGCGTAGGAAGGGTACAAACGAAATTTTGCCATTAAAGGCTCAAAGCATCCGAAAAACTAGAGTGATAAAGCATTTTTGGGGTATTTAGAGCTTTTAGAGTGATTCTAAAATACAGTAACGATAATATCACAAAAGTAAGGAGTTTGAGAAGCCAGATTTTTGACTCTTCAAATGAAAAAGCAAGAAACAACAAAAGTAACAATCAAGGGTTAGAGCAATATCAATTCTTTCGCAAAATCGTATTGAACCATCCGAATATGGTAAGGAATTTTTTATTTTTTCTTTCTCAAATATAATCAGGTTGAATTCTAGGTATTTCTTTCTTCGATATGGGTCGATTTCTTGATTTATATTTCTTAAATAAGATTGATTTGAGAATGAGGAATGATACTCATCAGGTATTAAAAAAAAGTGCTCATACACAGTGAATCGATTATCCATCTTGTGTTTAGTAGGTTGAGATGTTTTATATTATTTTTTTCTCTTTTTCATTGGAGTTATTACGTGGTTTTGGTTTTCTGTTTGCTTTATCGCTTGTATACTAATTAAATAAATAAATGGTGGCAAATGGTGGTGTAGACTTTTTGTAAGAATTAAAAAATGGTGTTTGTACAGTTTAATTTAATCAAAATCTAGAGCACTACTTAATTTTCTTCTTCGTTTTATTCTCAAACAGAGTACAGTAGATTATTTTTTATTTTTACATTTTTAATGGTCAATTTTTAAAGAATAGTTTCTTTTATATTCTTTATCTTTTATTGAGACTCATTATTTCTATTTACTTATAGATTTTGATGACTTATCTCCCATCTCTGGGTCTTACGAATTTGAGGTAGATAAATTAATTGATGAAGAAGAAACTCATACTCTTGATTTGCATAATGTAAGAGTAGATAGTGTTAGGTCTAGTATGAGAAAATCAGTGGAGGAAGGCTTGAAAGACCCATATTATGAGCAATCTGATGAGGAACTTATGGGCAAAAAATCAAGAAAGGTGAATGAGAAAGATTATGGTGCAAAGACTTCTAACATGGGTTATGAATATATGAACGTGGATGATATTTATATGGAGTCAGGTTCAGAATATGAGGATAAGGATGAATTGAGGAGTCGTTGTGAATCTGATTTAGAAGAAATTGATGGTGCCAACCTAGGAAGAAAAGCATTGAGTTTAACCCTCAACCTCATATGAGAAATCCCATTTTCAAGATTGGAATGATTTTCCCAAGCAAGGATATTTTTTAAAAAGCTGTGAAAGAGCATAGAATTAAGACCCATAGAGCCATAAAAATTAAGAAAGATGAAAAAGTAAAGGTTAGGGCAGTGTGTATTGAAGATTGTCCTTGGAAATTATTTGCTTCAGCTCTTGTGGATAAGAAGACCTGTATGGTGAAGACTATAAATGAAGAGCATACATGTGGATTGAACTTCTCTACTAAATATATTTCAGCAAAGTGGTTAGTTGAAAAATATGAAAGTAAATGGAGGAGTGATCCAAATTGGTCGTTATCTAGTTTTAAACAACAAGTAAGGGAAGAAACTCAGTGTGATGTATTAGAATGGCAATTTTACAAGGCAAGAAATATAGCTAGAAAAAAAATACAAGGCTCAGTGAAGGAGCAATATGCTCGACTTTGGGATTATTGTGAAGAGTTAAGGAGGACTGATCTTGGCTCTACTATTATCATGAAGTGCAATGCGAAAGGTCCTGAAAATCCGTTGTTTGAGAGGATTTATGTTTGCTTGTCCTCTTGCAAGAAAGGATTTTTAGCTGCCTGTAGACCATTAATTGGTCTAGGTGGTTGTCATATTAAGGGTCAGCATCGAGGACAAATTCTAACAGCTATAGGGATTGATCCTAACAATTCAACCTTTTCCATTACCTATGCGGTAGTGGATTTCTGACAAGCAAAAAGGTCTAGTGGAGACTATTAAAGAGAAATACAATGAGAACAATCATAGACATTGTGTGAGACACTTGTATAATAACTTCAAGCTTGATTACAAAGGCCTAGCTCTAAAACAACACATGTGGAATACTACAAGAGCAACAACAGTGGCACAATATGAACTGTTGTACTTTTTTAAGACTATTTTATGAGTTTTGCATTATATTAAGTGAGTTTAAGTTTTATTCATTCGTTATTTTTAATGTGTCTGGATAGGTTTGAAGCCCATATGGATAAAATGAAGTAGGATGATCAAGATGCCTACAATTGGCTATTGAAAAAAAACCCAAAGCATTGGTCAAGGGCATACTTTTCAGAGCAATCAACGTGTGATATATTGTTGAACAATCTTTGTGAGTCCTTTACTCGTTCAATTATTGAGGCACATGACAAACCGATTATTACTTTTCTTGAAATAGTCAAGATATATATAAGAAAGAGATTTGAGGCCAAAAGGATTGAGTTGAAATATTGGAATCATAATGTGGGTCCTAGAATCTACAAAATATTAGAGAAAAATCCATTTGCCTCTCGGAGAACAATAGTGGACTATTGCGGTAATATGTGGTTTGAAGTTCGATGTTTTGGGAGTTCTCAATATATGGTAGGCTTAAATGCATCAAAATGTGGTTGTAGGAGATGAGATTTAACTGGTTTGCCTTGCATGCATACTATTGCATGTATTGATAATAGAGGATTGAAGGTGGTTGACTTTGTGAATGATTGTTACAAGAAGACAACATATGAAAAAGCTTATAATGAGATTATAAACCCTATGAATGGACCTGCAAAGTGGAGGAAAACTGATCATACACCTATTCAAGTACCTAAAGAGAGAAACCAACTTGGAAGGCCAAAAAAAAGAGGTGCAAGGAACCTGATGAGGTCCATCAAGAGAGGAATAAAATAATCAAGCTGACAAGAGGTTATGTAGTACTGAAATGTGGAAATTGTGGTGTGGTAGGCCATAACCAGAGAACTTGTACAAAGTCACCTGGAAAGCAACAAGTTGATGCCCTTGAGAATGTTGCTAACTTAATAAATCAACATCTAAATAGTAAGCAGCCAATTAATGTCTCTACTGGGGCAACTATTGCTCATCATAATGAAATCAATTTCTAGAATTTTTTGAAGATCTTCTTGGGGTTTCTCTTGTACCTACTATAAGCACTTATAGAAATAAGCTGAATGTAATTTGTATTTCTTGATTTTACTTTTAATTAAGTAATTACACAATATTTACTAACATAATAATATATTTCCTTTTTTTTCTTTTAGGTGAGGAGGACCAGTAGCATTGATTTTATATAAGAAATTACTTTGTACAAGAAATTACTGAAACATCTACTGTAGTTGTTTGCCCAAATGAAACTCCAAGCAACTAAATCCAGTGCATTTCAAAAGAGAAAGAGAAAGAGAAATATAATCAGATTGTGACTAATTTTTGAGCCAACTGTGACTTTTTTATTTTGTATTGGTGTAATCCAAATATTAAACTAACTAGGAATGTCTTTTTATATATAGGCTACTTTCAGGATATTTTTGAGCCTTTATGGCACTTGTGTTTAGGCTAACTTATGTGCTTAGGATATCTTTGAGCCTTAGTAACTACTATTTTGATTAAATTATATATTAGATTATTGGGATATATATTGCATAGGTGAAATCATGAAATTGTAAGGACATTCCACGTCTATATCAATGAAATTTCAATATTTTGATATGAATGCAAGATTTTAGAATTGGATTCATAGCTTCTGTATTGCTATTTCATATTGATGAAATTTTTGTATTGCCATCTCTCTTTATCTACATGGGTAGACGTAAAAATTTGACCAAAAAATATATAGTTTATGGGTTTTCATGCCCAATATTACCATCAAATCAATAATTAATTTTTTTATTGAATTCCTAATCAATAAACACTTTAGAACAATATCTCATACGTAATTTTGTGGTATCATAATACTCATTACCATATTTATAATTTAGGATAAAAAAAATTAAAAGAGTTTCTTTCTTCAATTTCTATACTACAAATATTGTTACATATTAAACTTGCCATATGTTTACTACAAAGTTAAATTAAAATACTATAATAATCAAAACCAACTTTTTCCTTCTTCATTCCATGCAAATTCATAAAATTGCTTTACATCACCAACAACAACGTTACTACCATAATAATACTCATCATTTCTTCAACAACATTACCAATAGTAATATCACCATCAACATAATAAATTTCAAAATCCTCCAGATAACTCTATCCCAATTTTTTTCCTCAGTTTTCCTTAATTTAATCTCATCCTCTAATTTTTTCTCCTCTTCCCTTAATCTCTCTTTTAACTCTTCAATCTTAAACTCTAGCTTTCTTGTTTTCTTCAATAGCCCTGGTATTATTTGTTTTGCTCTGTCACAAATTGGGGGGTCACACTCGGAAAAAAAAAAAACCACATCCACCATCGCCATGTCGCTGCATATATTTATTTTAACACAATACATGTGAGAAAAAACCCAAAGTTGTCCACTTTAAAGGAAAAAAAAAAAAAAAAAAAAAAGATCAAGAAACCAACTTACATTATAGTTTTCGCACCCATGGAACCTCCTGTCCGGATTTTTCTTAGTACATGATGTAAACCTTCGAGTTGGCCTCCCACAATAATATACATGTCCTTCTGAAGAAGACATTTGAATCAGTTGCACAAAATATTTGCCCAAAAAATTTTCCCCAGTTCATACTTAAGCAAGCCCTAAAAATACCTGCTACATTATTCCTTCCAAATCGTTATAATTGGTGGTTTTTTCTCCTCTACCCTTCCAGCCAAGGTCACAATTCCACAGGTGTTAATTCTGTCAATATTTTCACATCCATCGTCAATTTCGGCACTTTGGCCAGAGAAGAGAAAATTCGGGGTCTAAATGGCCAAAATTAAAAGTTCAGAGGCCAAATAGTCACAACTTAAATAGTCAAGGGGCTAAACGTGCCAAATACCCTATATTGAAGCAATAAATGGGGATCAATGAGAAAATTTATAATTGGCTTATATCTTTCATTTGAAGACACTTATATATAATGGTTAAGTAAATTAACTAGGTGCACTATGTGTTCAAAACTGAATACTTCAAATACGAACAAACGTTATTTAACTTATATACAGAAATATAAATAACCGAAATTTCCTTCATGTGAGTATAGTTTAGGTGGTTATTTTATAAAATATCCAAAAATATTGTTTGTCTTCCTTATTTACTTGTTAATCTTCGTCTTTTAAAACTTTATTGAGTTTTATATCATTGGAATCACACGCCTATAAACTTTATCAGGCTTTCTACAAAGGGTTGTTTGGTGTGGAGAGTTCCAAGATTTCAAATTAATGGAAAAATTAAGGTAATATGATTTCTTGGAAACCTGAATAACTATGTTTGGTTGTGTATTGGAATCTTTTTCATTATTCCTTGAAATGCTAGAAAACTGTGTTCAGTTAGATCAGGAATGTACTGATTTTTTGTATGTTATCCAAAATAATTGAAATAATCATTTTTGTCCCTTTTTTTAATAATGAATAAACGTATTTTTTAAAATAATAAAATTAATTTCTCATAAAATAAAAAATATTTTAATTTAAAATAATTTTAAAATTTTCAAAATACTCTTAGGTCGTATACGGTTTTATGTATTATTTTCTAGAATCGTATATTTCTTTAGGTCATATAAGGTTTGATGTATTATTTTCTAAAATCGTACACTTCTGTAGGTCGTATATGATTTTATGTATAATTTTCTGAAATCGTGTACTTCTTTAGGTCGATTACGATTTAATGTATTATTTTTTAGAATTGTATACTTCTTTAGATCATATATGGTTTTATGTATTATTTTTTAATATTATATACTTCTTTAGGTCGTTTACGGTTTTATGTATTATTAGAAATCGTGTACTTGTTTAGGTCGTATATGATTTTATGTGTTATTTTTTAGAATAACTCATCATATGGTCAACATGTGACTAAGTTTTGTTTGAAAATAAACAAAAGTTTAGTTTGGGACTATTATTGAAATATATTGAACGTTCGAGGACCGTTAATATGTAAGTTTAACTTACTCCTAGTTTGTTTTCTCAAGTAATAATTCTTCTAAAAATATTCAATTTTTAGTTGACTTGCTCCAAAAAAAAGTAAGTTATAGTAATAATTTTTCTATTTTATATTTTGTTAGCTTAGACCAAATAAATGTAAAGAAAATTCTTGTTGAGTCTTATAAATTTTTGTAAGCAAAAGGTTTATATATATAAGTAAAAGTTACATCATATTATTAGGATAACAAATTTCCTCATTACTAAAGTTTTAATACATAATATAATCCTACATCATATAAAAAGTACATCAGATTTTTTAAAAGTTACAATGAAATTTTGTAAGCATCATATAATGCTACAACTTCAAAAGTTATATAGTTGTTACAAAAACTTATAAACATGATATAATGTTATAACTTCAAAAGTTATATAGTTGTTACTAAAACTTGTAAATTTGATATAATACTACAACTTCAAAAGTTACATCCTTACAACCAAAGTTTGTGAGCATCATATAATGCTACAACTTCAAAAGTTACCTAATTGTTACCAAAATTGGCAAGTATGATATAATGCTATAACTTCTAAACTTACATAGTTATTACTAAAGTTTGTAAGCAAAATATAATACTACAACTTCAAAATTTACATCTTAAGTTATTGAAGATGTCAAAATTCCAACTGTCATAAAAAGTCATTCCATAAGCTGTAGAAGAAATCTAAGTTTGAATTCATTATCTAAGGTAAAGACACAGTCAGTGTTAGCATGATTTTGGACAAGAGGTTGTCTAAATCGAACTCGTTAGTCATTTGTAAGGCCATCAATCTTTTTAAGTTTATTAAACACCTTGTCCAAATCGAATTCGTTGGTTATTTGTCAGGCCATCAATCTTTTAAGTTCATCAAACACCTTTATCACCCTAGCTAAACTATCAGTCTTATATTGAAAATAATCAGCAAGTCTTCTCATATTTTCCCTAGTAGTAGCGTGCATATGACTAATTCTTTTATTGACTCAGTAATAATATCAACCAATGGATCTCCACTCCTGGTTCTTTCTACCTTCTTTACCTATTTGTGTTAAAACTAAAGGTGCATTTGTGTAAGTAGCACTTGCATTAACATTTAGCTCATCTAATGGATTGAAAGGATCAAAGTCATTAACTTGATCATTCTTTATTTCTCTATCAAGCTCTTCAATGGTTTCAAAGAATCCCATCGCACCTTGTCCATTAGCATGATTCTTTTCAAAAATAATTTCCAATTCTTCATAATAAGGAAAAGGCTTGTTTCTTAATCCTTTTGTAGTTGGATGACTCTGTAATTATTAGATAACATAAAATTACTATAAAAATTTTAACAAGTTAAGTAAATTAATAATAGATAAATAAAAATTCTAAAGACATAAAATTTTAAACAAGTTTAATGAATTTACGATAGATAAATCAGAGTTCTAAAAATAAAGAAACTAACCTTAATCTAATCATCAAATACATTTTTCTCAGCTACAATATACTTAAGTTCCTCATTCTAGCCAAATCTACTAGTAGAAGGCCTCAACATTTTAGAAATGGCAAAGTAATATTTCTTTAGTATCTTGATGTGAGAATCTATATGTGGTTGGACTAAAGGTTACAATTTGGAATCTTCTCATTCATCTTTCTCTCAATCTATTATAAATAGCCAAGCTTGAAAGTACCATTATCTACTTTACACTTTCCACTTTACATTGTTAATTAAATTCAATAAATAATCTACCAACTTCAAATTCTTAATTGAAGTCTATTGGTGTTTTTCTCCACAAAATGATGATAATAGAGCATTAGCATCTATTATATTTCCTAGAGAGTGCAGAAATATAGCTATAAATATAGAAAAAGTTCAAATATATAGACACAATACTATGTTATAACATTATAAAAAGAAGAGAAAAACTTCAAACATAATAATTAAGGTAAGTCAATGTTATACAACTCCACATAATATTAAAATATAACTATAAAGAAGAGAAAAGTTCCTCTAAAAAAAGAGAGAAAAGTTCAAAACTAATGATAAGATAGGCTAAATATAACACAAACATAATCATGAAATTCTAGAGAAAGAAGATTTATATATATTGACTTCCTCTCCATTGTTCAAACATTTCTCTAGCCAAGTTATCTCTCTAACTTGTCCAAATATTTGATGTTTCAATATGCCTATAATAATCGCTATCCATATCATCACTGTCATCATCGCTATCAATATCATTTTCATTTTCATCGAGTAGAGCATGTTTGAAAGGGTCCACATGCATTTCTCTTCGTAACAAGTTGTGAAAAAGGAAACACAATAAAATAATCTGACATTATATTTTGACAGGATAGTATGATTGACCTCTAAGAATTGCCTAACGTCATTTCTAAAATCCAAATACTCTTTCTATTACATTCCTAGTAGATGAGTATTTCATATTAAAAAAATTCTTTAGAAGTTTTAGGTAGGAGTGCACAATCAATTAAATAGTTGTCCTTTATATAGTGTTAAAAAGCCTTCACCATTGGGATATCTAATATTACATAAGTAATAATAACCTACAAATTATTTGTCAAGATTATGAATGAACTAATATTGTACGAGTATAGTTGAGTGACAAATATTGTGAGAATAAAAATTTACCATGTGAAACTTTAAATCCATTCATCCTAGATATAGCATCTCGTAACACTCTTGAGTCAGTAGCTGAACCTTCCTATCCAGGAAAGACATAAATAAACTGCATATTTGTGCAATTTTATTCTTTCTGGTCTATTACTTAGGCCTATCTGATGTTAATACATTGACCTTGATGTATATACCATCTAGTATTCTTAAGTAATTCTTAAACGATTTCCACCTTTCATTTATTGAATTATCAAGGACTATCTCTGGTTTTTCCTAGCAATATCTCATAAAGATGTAACAAAGCACACAAGACTATATTAAATTATCTACTAACTATTTCACCAGAATGTGTAAATTGACGTCTCATAACTTTATTCTTAACATCATGAGATATAATATATAAAAATATGGTTACCATTTCTTCAACATCCATATTTTTAGTTCTCTTTAAATTCCACGTAGTTCTAAGGAGATGACATAGAATGGTAAATATTCTTCTATCTATTCGAGTGCACTCTATGTATCCTAAGTCATATCATTTATCTTTAGCGATAATTTAACTGACATATTTGATGCCTATAAAAAGAAGTTTCAACCTATATTATTTTTCTACTTAAATGCCTTCTTCTAGTGATGATAAACATTAAACACAATAACAAAAATTTCATTTCATTAATATCTTCATATACTGAACCATATTTCCCATAATTCTTTTCTTTAACCAATGGAAGACGAGCCATATTTGCACTTATAACTAATGAACATGTTTAAGTCTCCTAGTCTTCTAGTCTATGCTAAAAATTATTATTACTTCTATATATTATTAGGACTTTACAAAAGAAAAAAAAAATATCACGAGTACATGTTATAGTCTAAAAGAATTAAAAGGAGCCCAAGTCTTTAATCATTCCAAAAGTATAATAAAAAGTGAGCCATTTTTCTATTTGTGAATCTTGATGATATTTAAACGTAAGATAGATAATCTGGTGTGCTTTTTTTTTTTTCCTTTTAAATAAAAGATTAATTCATTAAAAGTGCATAGCCCAGCAATAATACAATGAGCAATAAAACGATAAACAATAAGAAAAGATGACCTAGAAATCACAAAAGCTAAAAATATAACAAAATAATACTGACAACTAAAACAAATAGCTTTCGTGTGCTTTTGTTTGAAAAACTATTTTTTTGTCTACAAAAAAGTCTTATCCAAAAAGCACCTTCAAAGTCTAAAAAAAATTTTTAGATTCTTTTACTTATGGACTGTGTTCTATGATAAATAGGCAAAAATAAATTCAGAAATTAAGATTTAGTCTAAAAAATGCTTACCAGAAGATACTCAAGTTGTCAAAATCACCCATGAGCTTTTGAGTCACAAACTAAGGCATACTATATAGAAAGTGATGAATGATAAATCAGAAAAAGAAAATAGGAGGAAAAGAGATAGAAGAACAAATCAGAGAAAAGAAAATAGAAGGAGAAGATATCAAAGACAAAATCAAAGAAGAGAAGAGGGGAATTTTTGTTCAAAACAAAATGAAGAAGACTCAAGCTTAGTTGTTCGAAGTCGAAAGAGAGCAAGTAGCTGTTGAAAAGATGTGCAATTAGCTAGGGTTCAGATACCTCATCAAATAAAAGCCACCCTTTTAGATAGGTTTCACTTACACCCATTTTGAAGCTTATTGAATCCCATGTTATTCACCTTACTAGGTATTAAAAAATCAAAATCCTAAAAATAGATGAGGCAATATTTAAGATTCCTATTCCTACCCACTTTTACCCCTCATACCAAACAACCCTAATAGATAACTAGTATTTGTTGAAATCTTAGACTTCCTACATGCTTCACAAAACTACTTCAAAATAATTATATTTACTAGATACATCTTACATATTTTCATGCATATAAAAATAAAACATAGACCAACCAACTTAACTAGGTATACATTGTGGTTGTGGCTTTGCTATTGAACATAAGAGTCATGATTTTTTATTTACATCAAAAATAGGATGTCCTAAGTTTCTAAGATTAAAAAAGGTTAATAGAATTATTCACATAAAATGTAATAGTAGCTATAATTTCATATCTAATTTGAATAATAGTCTACTGTTCACAAGATAATAGCTAGACACTTTATCAAGTACAAAAAGTTGTTGACTCTTTCTATTTCAATTACAAGTGAGGAGTCTAAAATTACCAAAGTGTTTGGATTTAAATAGATAATTTAATATTTAAATATGCTGAATAGGATCTACATTATCGATATTAAAAATACATAATCATAAAAGTACAATTAAAGATGTTGATATTAATCTTGAAATAAATAATGAACTCATATTCATGAAATATAGAATTTGAGTTATAATAAAATACAACCTCAAGATTTATTAGGTTAACTTTTGAAGTTTGGTAATATACTCTCATAAATATAGAGAACTACAATTAAGATATAAAAATCAAGACTCTTATTAATCTAAGAGTTCATGTCACCTTACTAAGATACAAGTAATTCATTAATTCAATTTTAGCACTAAGTTTCAACAAATAAATTTATTCAATTTTGACTATCTTAACAAAGTCAAATTATCCATTAGAGTAAGAAGCAAAAAAATAACTAGAGGAGAAAAATAGTAATTTTACCTAGCTCAAATTATTGACATTTTTATGAGGATATATAATCATATATTTAAATATTAATGAGCTCCTTTAACATGTATTTAATTTAGGAATTCAGTAATGGAATTTTAGTAGAATAGACCACTATTAGCATGTTTGGATCAATTAATTATGAGTTAATTAAAATTAGGCTAATTATATTATAGGTTAAGTTAAAATGAACCCAATAAGTCCTTTAGTTACATAGGAATTAATGGACTACTCAAAAGAACACTAGAGGAGCCCTAAAGTAACCAAAATTTGGAGGGAGCATAAGCCCCCTCCCTCACTTTATGGGATAACTCTGTTTTATTTATTCTCTTACTTATCTCTCTTTGTATTTCTTTCTTTGGTTATTATTTGTTGGACTTTTTGGCGCCCATAATTGGTGAATTACACAATGATTATGGACTAATGTGAAGGAAGACTATTCGTAAATATTCTGTCATTAACCAGAATATTACAATTACCGTCTTGTAATTAGGATAAAAATATGTACGTAGTCATTCCTAATAGATTTTAAGATATGAATGCGTCAAATTTATATTTAGGCGTAGTTAATATTAATTATCTCTCTATTCATTAAAGAATAGTTCCTATCGATTAAACAATTAGGAAATATCCTTAATAAGACAGAATGGATACGTATGTATTGGTCAAGGGACTCGTTATTATTTTCCAGGGACAGAAAAATAAGCCTAGAGAAAATATACAATCTCTCTCCCATCTTTCTCTCTCTCTGCCAAAAATAATTCTAGTGAGTGCTCTTAAGTGGTGGATTCTGTGGTGGTTGTTCTTGAAACACGTATTCAAAAAGAAGTCAATCTACAACAGACATGAGGCACCAAGACAATTTCTATAACGGCGGTAGGTTTAACGACTAAATCGACACCACTGTCACTCACAATTCTAGCATTAGTATCAAAGCGGCTATTGGTGGGCTCCATTCTCCGTTGGAAAAAGGCTAAGGAGGGAGGTCTATGAACTTTTAAATTAAAATACCCTTAATATGTTGTGTTTTTAGTTTATATAGATTTGTAGATTATTTGGATGTGATTTTTTAATATGTAGTATATTATGGTTCATATGTTCTATCATAAAAATTTTGAAATCATTTGATATATGGTTTGAGAGATTTTTTGAGTAAAAATCATTTTACCCGAATGTTTGACTGTGCATTCTGATTGTACCGCTACCTGATTGGACTTGATTCTGATGTTTTTGGAATCTACATAAAATTAGCTTTCTAACCATATATACTATGTAATTTTTGACATTTTATTTTCAAAGATATGATTTTTTGAATTTTATGTCATATTTGTAAATATTTTTCCCTAATTTAGCAATCTATTTTTTGAATCACACTCTCTCTGGGAGAGAGTGTATCTCACTCACCACATTAACGGTGAAGTTAGAGCGACGAGGCATGTTATTAGGACAAAGAAAAGGTGAGTACGTTGGTCGTGCTTGTTTTTGGGAAAACATTACGCAAGGAGGTGCATGGTCGACACACACCTCCGCGTGCATGTGTACTGGCTTGGCAGTATTTACTAGGCCTCCTCACAGCTTCTGGGCCACGCTTATCCCACTGGGACAGGTCCAATTGCACCCTATGGGCACTGAGCCGCGGGCTGAGCCTATGGGCGTTGGCTGAGGGCCCAGCAACCCAAGCGCTCAACCATGGGTCACGCCTTTGGGTATTGGTTGAGGCCCCAGCCACCCAGGCACTAGCCACTAGGCCACGTCTGGGTAGCCCAAATATTTTATATACTTTTTTAATTTTACAAAAAAGGTCGTTGATTTTTTAAAAAAAAAAGATCCAAAAAATATTTTTTTCCATATTTATTTTAAAAAATACCATATATTTATTTTTTTGGTGAGAATGAAAATATTTCTTTTTATATTATGCGCATTATTTTTGTATTGATCATATATATGTGTAATTTTTTATGAATAAATATGCACGTATATATTTGAATGACAATATTTGTAATATGGTTAGTTACTTATTTATTTATAGCACTATTTAATATCATAGTAAGCATGTTAGGATATAATTAATTTGTAATTATTTTAAATTATGCTTAATTTATTTAATTGCAATTACATGCTTATTTTTGCACATAATTATGTGATATATATGTTAAAAACATACTAGGAATGTCACATTTTTATTGGGAGTATAATGGTAGAATCAATTGTTCTCCTATACACATTTTGCACAAAATTTAGATTTAATCTTAATAATAAACCTAGATATATGAGATGATTATGAGCGTAGCGATTTTTCAATTAGTGAGAATTATTTAGATTAGTCTAGATTTTTGCTACAAAACGATTATGTGTGGTGTACTAAATTATTTAGTTATCCTTTATGCGCATGAGTAGATGGCTTTTAAGAGCATAGTGATTGATTTGAATAAAAGAGAGAAATTGGATGGTGATAACTATGATATCTAGCACCAAAAAAATTAATATATTCTCGATGAGCAAGAGGTTTTGGAAACCTTGACCTAGATTATGCTCACACCCGAAAATGGCAACACTGCTCAACACTGTCGTGATTGAGAAGCCTATCAGGCTTGGCTTAAGAAAGACCATGATGCGTGCTTTACTATGCTGAGTAGCATGCACAATGACTTGATCAGCGAGTTTGAAGAGCATGCCACCACTCAGGAAATGAGGGGTGTCTTGAAGATGAAATTTGGTGGGATGTCTGCTACCAGACTTCATGCGTTGAACATTAGGTTTGATTCCTATAAGATATGCCTGAGCAATACCATGAAGCAGCATCTTAGAGAGATGTTATCGATGATTTGCGAATTGAAAGCAGCTCGATCTGAAGAGCAACAGATCCAAATAGGAATTCAATCCTTACCACATTCGTGGGAGCATATAGTCATTATTATGACACATAGTGAAAACATCAAAACTTTTGATGGCATGTCTCACCACCTTGAGCTTGAAGCTGAGCACTTAGAAGCTGCCAAACCAAGCAAAGACTCAAACCCTGGGACCACCTATGTAGCGAATAACCAATACGGGCCAAGCACAAGAAGCAAGCTCCTAGGGGTGACTCTGGTAATGGATCTGTACCTAAGAAGGCAAAGACTACCCGACGCAAGAGAGGCAAGTGCAGTAGAAAGGGCAAGAATGGCAAATGCTACAACTATGATAAAGAGGGATACTTCACTCATGATTACACTGAGCCAAAAAAGGTACTCCCTGACTCTAGTTCTTGTGATATTTATGTTATAAGTCATGTTATGGTTACTCATTCATATCCTTATTGGAATGTTAATTCAAGAGTGATCGAACATATCGCGAGGGACCGAGTCAAGTTCATAAAGTATCTTCGAATTTCAAAAAGGAGTCGAGGACTCTACATGAGGAATGGAGCTAGCATGCATATGTTAGACATTGGCACTTACAAGCTAGAATTGTGCAGAAGTTGCACTCTATTACTCCATGACATTCTTTATGCTTTAGAAGTTCGACAAAACCTTTTATCTGTTGTGAGTTTGCTTAAGTTGGGTTTTACTTTTAATTTTTGTAGTACTAGTTGTGATATTTATTTGGGAATAGATTTTTATAGTTGTGGTTTTTTCATGGATGGTTTTATTATGTTGGATATTATTTATTCATATAATAATAACTATGTCATTTTTTATATGACTACTGCAAATGAGGTTAATTCTGTTATATGGCATGCTAGACTAGGCTATATAGGGCAAGATAGAATGAATAAGTTAGCTAGAGATAATTTCTTAAGATAACTCACTAAATTTAACTTACCTACTTACGAACATTGTTTGGTGGGAAAGTTAATTAAGAAACCTTTTGAAAAAACCACACAGGAAATGAATCATCTGCAGCTAGTACATTCGTACATCTATAAACCAATGAACATTAGGGCAAGATATAGTGCCACCTATTTCATCACCTTCATAGATAACTTTATGTGCTACAGTCATGTCTATTTGATCTCTTATAAGTCAGAAGCATTGAAATACTTTAGATATTTTATGAACTTGATTGAGAATCAAATAGAGAAGAACATCAAAACTTTCAGGACAGACTATGGCCGCGAGTATCTATTTGAGCAATTTAAGGAACTATGTGATGAAAAAGGCATTCTTTAATAGCTAACAATTCTTAGCACTCCACAGTAGAATGGTATAGCAAAGAGAAGGAATCGTGTGTTGTTAGAAATAATTAGGTCTATGATGGCATATGCTAACCTCCCAATATCTTTCTTGGGGGATGCTTTATTGACTGCGGCCTACATCCTTAATCGAGTACCCTTAAAATAAGTTCCATCAACCTCTTATGAGCGATGGGCAGGGCGAAAGCTAGAATTGGATTATTTATGCCCATGGAATTCAGCAAGGTATGTTCACACTACTTCTCACAGGTATAGAAACTATGCCTAAGGGTGCATAAGTGCATATTCATTAGATACTCTAATGAATCGAAGGGATATGTGATACTTGGTGAATAACCTGATGGAAGTGTAACTGAAATTGAGTCATGAGATATAGATTTTCTCGAGGAGGAATTTTCAAGAAGAGGAGATGTGGATAGAAACCTGGATCTATATGAGATTGAAGAACCAAATGAAGGCGCTCCAAATTCAATCTCTGAAATTAAGAGCGACTCTTTTCCTAGTAGGAGTGTACCACTAGATGTTGGTTCTCAAAATCCACAATTGAGTAAGAGTCAATGTGGAAGCATCCCTCATCATCGTTTTGAGATTGAAAGGGAAGCATTCGTGTGCCCTTTGCAGGATGTAGATGAGCTTAAGAATTATTAAGAGGCTCTCTCGCCTCCTACTTCTAAGAAATGGAAAGGTGCAATAATTGAAAAGATAGAGTCTATGAAAGAAAACTAAGTCTGGGACTTGTGAATCTTCCACCTGGGCAGAAGCCTATTAGGAACAAATAAGTTCCAAAAGTCAAATGTCAGGTAGACAAATCCATTGAATGGTACAAGGCATTACTTGTGATGAAAGGCTACACTCAGAAGGAGGGTGTTGACTATGAGAAGACCTTCTCACTAGTAGTGAGGTTTGCCTCAATTAGCTTAACTCTAGTTATTATCGCTTATTTGGACTTGGAAATTTATCAAATGGATGTTAAAACTACATGTTTTAATGGAAAACTAAATGAAGAGATCTATATGAATCAACCTGAGGGCTTTGAGATAAAAAGACAAGAGCGCAAAGTTTGCAAACTCCATTGTTCCATTTATGGCTTAAAGCAATCATCTAGACAGTGATACTTTAGATTTCATCGAGCCATTATTTCTAGTGAGTTCACAATGGTTAAGGAAGACTATTGTGTGTATGTCAAATGGTCTAAAGAAAGTTTTCTTATTCTTTCATTATATATAGACGACAAACTTTTAGCTAAAAATGATAAAGAGATGATAGTCACCACTTAGGCATGGTTATCCTCAAACTTTGAGATGAAACATAGGGGTAAAGTGAGTTATGTGCTCGGAGTTAAGATCCTTAGAGACTGCTTGAGAAAATTCTTTAGTTTGTCTCAAGAGACTCACATTATGAAAATACTCGAATGGTTTTAGATGCAAAACTACAAGCCTGTTGACATTTTTATCATAAAGAATGATGATTTAAGCCTTGACATGTGTCCAAAGGCTCAAGAGGAAAAAGACTACATGGCCCGAGTTCCCTATGCCAGTGCTATTGAAAGTTTGATGTACACTATGATATGTACTCTGCTCGATATTTGCTATGTCGTTGGATTAGTTAGCCAGTTCTAGTCGATTCCTGGCCTTGCTCATTGGAAGGCAGTGAAAAGAATACTTTGATACCTCAAAGGAATAATTAATTACATGCTTTACTATCAGGCGTCAGATTTGCGCTTAATCGGCTATAGTGATGCTAACTGGGGTGGTGACCTAGATGAGCGCCAATCAACTTCTGGTTATGCTTTCTTGCTCGACAATGGTGCTATATCTTAAAGCAGCAAGAAGCAGTCCTATATAGCATTATCCACCATGGAATTGGAGTATGTTGCTTACTCAGCCGCTATACAAGAAGGTGTTTAGTTAAAAAGATTTCTTGCACAACTTGGAGTTGGCACACATGCTTTAGAGCCTATTACTATATATTATGACAACATGGCTACATTGGCTTATGAAAAGACCTACAATACCACAGAAAAACCAAACATATCGACATTTGATACCATTTCATTCGTGATATGGTTGCGCAAAAAGAGGTGATCCTAAAGCACATTTATACGAGTCGCATGGTTGTCGATCCATTGACTAAGCCTATTGCTCAAGAGGCTTACCAAACCCATGTTAGGAGTTTGGGACTACGTAGATCGTGACTTTATATCTTTTTTTATTTCTCGGTTGACCACTGTCAAATATTTGTTATTTGGGATATCTTTTATAGAATAAATATTTCTTTGTCCATTCTTTGTTGTGACTTAAAATCTGAATTTTTCGCACACATATATGTAAACCATGGCTGATTTAAAGTATGCAAACGGTAATGATTATCTTTCTTACACGAGAAATCTCCTTCGGCACTAGTCAATGAGCAAAGATGAGAGACTTTGCTTATAGCACAGAGATTGTGAACTAAGTATTGTCTTAGAAAGAGCCAAGATGAGATCTTAGAAGATCGAGTAGTATTCCCACTATCCATATATGGCCTATTAGATAGCCAGATGTGAAATTCAATATGGTGCTAGATTAAGCGAGCATATAGAAAATTCGAGTCAGGCGCTTGAAGGTGATTGGACTAAGATTTGTACGATATTTTAGGAAGGAGGTATACACTCCTTTTTTAAAAAAAAAAAAAAGGATTATCCCATTGTAGCATGTGTTTCATACCACATGTGCTTAAGCGACCAAAATAAGGAAGTAAAAGAATGGATCTCTACTTCTTCACTTTGTGAGTCCTTACAGATCATTATACTTATTTCTTCTTCACTGTGTGAGTCCTTATAGATCATTATACTTATTTTACCCTACATGACTTTTGACTATTTCAAGAAGTGGAGGTTTGATATGTGCTAATTTGACATGTTTCCTATGGCCATGATTGATTCGACCTAAAGGAACATTGTTGAGAAAGCAATTAGACTAAAGCTAATTGATTTGAGAACGAAAGGAAGATTATTTAGTTATACGTCCAAGTTTTATATTTACTATTGACAAATTATATCGCTACTAGGTATATGAGTATAATTATGAACATAAGAACGAGAAGGGTCTTTGTATAGTACCCAAATATAGATATGAGAGATTGGAGGTACTAGATCTGATGCGACTGAATAAATCTGGTATAATGAGATACTTAAGGATGTTCTATGCAGGTCCTCATAAGATTTGGTATAGTATTGTAACGACCTGACTTTTTTTTAAGACTGACATTTACGTATGTTTATAACTTTTTTTTTGTGACATAAACTTGGACTATGAATATTCATGACAATTTTTTTTTTTTTATATAGTCTTCTCAAGATAGTTAACTAATTAATCCAAATGTCATACTAAGAAATTTTAACAAACTATTAAAGAAAATGTTATATTTTTTTTCTGAGGTTTAAATAATGCACAACTAAAAAGGCTTCTAGGTAAGGAGGGAGGTCACAAACAGACCTCTTAAATCTCAAGCTTTTCTTAGACAGGTTTAAGTCTTTTTGACAGAGCCCATTTAGTCTTACATTTATTCAAATCAAAATATTAGATTCTAAAAAAAATATTTATTTGAGAATGTTTAATTATGCTTCAAAATAGTATATGATATTCTATAAAGGGATATTTAAATAAAATTAGTCATATTGTATATAGTGAAATAATTACTTAATCTTAGAGGCATAATCAATCTTAAAATTAATATTTTATATTTAAATATATTGTCTCATTATTAACTTAAGGAAAAATAAGAGTTAATCTTACATATTTAAGTAAACTATCTTGTTTAAAGTGAAAAAATATATACAGAATTTATTGTGGAGGTATCCTAAAGTCCGTGTCTTGCATCTATCTCCGCTTCAATTCTGGTCAACCTGTTATTCAAAACAAAGGTTGCTTGCCTTTGATACCTACAATATGGGCATTTATACTACGTGAGCTTTCGCTCAGTAAGTACAATTCAACTCACAAAACATTTCATACGAATAGTATTTTATGAAAATTCAAATTTTTTACATCTTTATGTTATTTTTCAACTTATGTTTTATGAAGTAGTCTTTTGTCACATATGTTATCATAAAATCTTTTATCTTTCTTATGGGCCCTTGTGTATGTACCGAGTGCGCACCTACCAATTGGGAATCAGGGAAGCGACTCTACTGAAATACCAACGGTCATAAACTTAGCATTTTTTCCTCAGAAATCTTCACCTAGTGGAGGTCGTA
Organism: Parasponia andersonii; assembly: GCA_002914805.1. Taxonomy (NCBI): domain Eukaryota; kingdom Viridiplantae; phylum Streptophyta; class Magnoliopsida; order Rosales; family Cannabaceae; genus Trema; species Trema andersonii. Next base: position 788,081 of record JXTB01000061.1, read on the forward strand.
CTTATCTTTTCTTAGGAATCCTCTTCTAGCGGAGATTGGTACAATACCTTTATATTCTTATCTTTTTTTTAGACTCCTCTTTAATATAAACGGTTGTATCGTATTTCAAACCAAGTCTTATCTTTTTCTTAGTCTCCTCTTTAATATAAATGGTTGTATCGTATTTCAAATCAAGTCTTATATTTCATATTCTTCATACTCCCTTTAATTGAAGTATAATTATCAAGTTATGAACAATATGGAAAAATAAATTTACCTCATCTTATTATCATAGGAGATATATATTTTCATAGGCATATATACAAGCCAAACAAACATATCTTGCATAGGCAAAATATCACATTTAATCATCTCAAATATATTATTTCAAACAAAACATACTTCTAAAATTATTCATGATGTAAGTAAGATTGTACTTACCTTAAATACTTAGAAAATATTCTTCGTACTTGCAGTGAAATATTGCACACTTAACCTTGTTACAACTACGTGCCTCTTCTTTATTTTTTTTATTTATTATTCATGCATCAACATTCATTTTATATGTCAACATCTACTATCATTGGTCATGTGAAACTTATTTTACGTATTTGAAAATGTCCACAACATAAATCTTAAAATAATATTTCACATTAAAATTATAGAATTTTAGCATGTAATGCATACTTAAAGAATTCCACATTATAGTTCATAATTCTATTCATTCTAAAAATTTATATGAATCTATTTGAAATAAAAATAAATCTAAGGATCAAGGTTTAGAATTTAGAAACAATACTTATCACCATTTTTTTCTAATTTAGAATTTATAACAAAATTGCAAAGTTGCGACTAAACAAAAATCATTGAATTTTTTGGAAATATTTTATAAATCAAACAAACTCAAAATCTTAAAGACACAATCATTAATATATTATAATTTATGTACAATATTTGAAAATTCTAAAATAGATCATTTCATAGCACTTTAATCACTTGAAATTATACCTTAGAATTTATTTCAGCATTTTATAATATTAAAATATTGTATATTCCAAAAATTATAATAAATTTTATAGACATCAAAAAATTATGAAACTTTCAAGAAATAATATTGACATATATATAAACTTGTATTTAAAATTTCGACTAAAAATAAAAATGTTTGCCTTTTGAAATTATAGAACCAATTATATAAAATCTATTTTACAGCTTTTCTTAACTAACGACTAACTTGTGTTAAATGATTTTTATAAAATTATGGGAGTAGGGTATAAAAGTAAAACTTTCCAAAAATTAAGTACACATATAAAAATAATTTACAGAATAATTTCAGACCTTAATAAAATTTTTAACTTTATTTATCATAGATTGATTTTGAACCTAAGTACAATAAAACATATAGATCTTGAAAGACTAAGAGTTCTAAAAATTATCCTTTTTTTTTTCTCTTGAAATTTAAAGAACTCTAAGAGGAAACTCTTGAAATTAAAATAGATGAATAGAGACTTTGAGAGAGAGATGAAAGAAAATAATTGAAAGAACTTGATTGTGTTTACAAAAGAATGCTCTATTTATAGGCTAATTATATACATAAAATATAATTAATATTTAATTTTAAAAAATATCAATAATATTCATTATTTACCTAACTTTGTTTTTTTTTTTAATTTATTATCTCTCTATCGTGCAATTAAATTAGTTTTATTAACCTAACTATGCATCATCCACTTTAAAAAAATAATATATTATCTTATTATATTTATATTTAATATATATAAAATCTACATAATAGATATATCATTCAAATCATTAATGCATGATTATATAACTTACCTCATTTTTTTGTTTTCTAATATAATTAATGAATTTCTTTTATTTTAATGGTGATAATATATAGATAAAATATATTCATGGTCTTTTATATCATTTTCCATTCTTATAAGTGAATTTGAATGTATATGCATATTACTTAAATATGTTAATAACTACACCATTAATTCTTCTTTTACTATATATATATATAATATATATATATATATTTATTACTTGTGACTTTTTAACTTATTACTTGGGCTTGAAATACTTATTTCAACTTGGGCTCTTCTATTACTTATTGGGCTAAGATAAATGATATTGGACTAAAGGATTAAAACCCAATAATAATTACAAATAAGAATAATAACAATTTCAAATTTGGACTTTCCTATTACCTATTGGGCCAAGATAAATGATTATTGAACTCAAACAATTTAGGACCCAATAGTAAACATAATTAACTAAGCCTACTTCTTATTAACAACAATAGTCATATATGTTGTAAAATAATTTATATTTGAAATTAGACACATAGTTCAACTTGGCTTTTTTGTGTGTATCTCACTGTAACATATTCACGAAATTCATTAATGTATAATTATTCAATTTCTATGATCAAAAAAATTAAATATACATAATAAAATTTTAGACAAGAAAATAAATCATGACAAATTCATTCTTCAAAAGAATATACTAACATTAAAAGATCATGATAATTAATAATTATTAAACTAATTTTATAAGTCTACAGTTTTTCTCGAAGTTTACAAGTACTCCCGAACTCTCTTTTGCAGGTGGCTCGATGGTCGCACTACTCATTAGCCAAATATGAATAAAATTATTAGTAGGGCGATGATGAGAGATACGTTCATCATCCACACTATGTGCGAGTGGGAGATATTGGACTTTTTGGCCAAAAGTCCAGTTGGGTGCCCATAATTGATGCATGACCCAGTAATTGTGGACTAATATGAAGGAAGAATATTTGCAAATATTCTGTCATTAATCAGAATATTGCAATTAATGGCTTGTAATCAAGATAAAAATATGTACGTAGTAATTCCTAATAGGTTTTGAAATGTGAATATGTTAAATTTGTATTTGAGTACATTTAATACTAATCATCTCCCTATTCATTAAGGAATATTTCCTATTATTTTCCTGAAATAGAAAAATAAGCCTAGAGAAAATATAAACTCTCTCTCACATCTCTCTCTCTCCTTGTCAAAAATAATTCCAGTGAACGCACTTGAGTGGTGAATTCTGTGGTAGTTGTTCTTGTAACACTACTAACCGCAAGTATTCAAAGAGGAGTCTTTCTATAATAGACATGAGGCACCAAGGCGATTCTTATACCAATAGTAGGTTTGAGGATTCAATAGGTACCACTGTCACCCATGCTTCCAACATTCTTAAAATGAATATTCCAATTAAAAGAAGTTTAATTTGGAATAAAATACCTCCCTCATAAGCGTGAGTAGGACTAGAATTCTACTCATGCTCTATTCCAAATAGATTCTACAAAGTCGTGAGTGAATCACAAAATTCATTAGTTTTGATGACTGGATTACAAAATTAGAGAGAACAAACTGTGAAATTAGAGAGAACAAATTGTGAGAAGTGAGATAAATTGGATTTAGATAAATTTGGTGACGGATAATTTAAAGGAGTTTTAATTCTTTGTCATCCAAGCTCCAAGGTGAGTTCTATAAAGGAGACTACCCTCCAGAGCATTCATCCTGCATCTTGTTGGAGGATCTTTTGGTTTGAAGCAAGGTATTCATATTCTCGCTCATTGCAATTGATACATAAAGAATTTATATATAATCCTGTGCAAAAGGGAAGATAACTGAAAATTATTTTTCAGTATATAATTTGTTGCATACTCTCTACACTTTGAACCAAAAGAATGAATACAACGAGTCATTCATTTTAATTCAATTATCATTAGATATGGTTTTACCAAGGCTATTATTGCTGAGGGTATCTTAATAAAATCCCATTGAACAATTCATAGAGATATATGAAAATTATTTTATAAAGTTCTTTTTTCATATAATTTGGACAAATAAGACTATGATCTTCCATTTTGTAATAATTTGGTGACTAAGATTCCTATGCATGCCTATAGTGTAACACCCACTAGTTTAACCATATTATCATATACAGTCAAACTATGAAGTATTATTCTTTGTTCTACCACATTTTTTGTTTTGATAAAAAGGTGGGCAATTCTGAACTATCTAAAACCTTTAAACAAAAGCAACTGCATGGCATTTCTTGTTAAAAGTATCTTTACAAAATGTACAATCAAAAGAGGTTTTCACCAGTCTATTTTGCCATCAGCAGTAATATTTACATTACACTAAAATATCTTAAAACTAAATTGTTACCCACAAGTCAAGCTCGTCTACATCTGTATGATCATGGTGTTAAAAGACAAATCAGGCAACCACTAGTCAATACCAAAATGTGCCTCCTCATCTGCATTACAAGACCAAAATGAGCTAAAGCTCAGTAACTAAAAAGTATGCATGTTTCTGAATGCTTTAAAATCTCATAAAGTTCCCATTGTATACTTTTCTGTCTTAAACATTTGAGTCCACGCATTTTCCTTAAAAATTATTCTTAGCTGGGCCCCTTAGCACATTGCTTGTCCCGTAAGTCGATAGGTCGTGATAACATTGGGCAGAAACTCTAGCCAAGAGTATAAATAAGGTGCGCGCGTCATGTGAGATTTTTGAAAACTCCTTCCCTCATCAAAGAGGCATCTCACACCATCCTAATATTGTCCCGCTTCAACGAGACACATCATAAGATCCGCAAATCCCACTTCAACGGGAGAGTCTGCATCAACAGACTTACCTATTCAGCTCCGCAGACTAGAAATTGCCATTAAAACTTATCCTATAAAATTGGTACAATGGTACTTACTTTCAAATACTCTTATAACAAAATTCTACATTTGCATACAAGACGTGCCATGCCCATATCATTACTTTCAGGAATAAATAAGTTTTACATAATTACATCTTCCATAAAGTTCTTGTGATGCAGTTGTAAGTCTTTACTTACCTTTTGTCTAGAATAAGGATTGATAGTAGAAAGAGTCAATGTCCTCTAGAGATTGGTGTGCTAATCACCTGTCATAAATTACTATTATTCAAGATGCACATTTTACAAAAAAAAATGCATTAAGATACTTGAACAAGACCGAAATAACAACTTTCACTAAATTAGGAAATTTGATCTTAAAATGACTCGGAAGTATATAAATCCCTTAAGATATTTTGCAGTCAACAACTAGCATTAAAAAACTATTCAAAAGTATTAAAAATATGAATGCTAGTTCATTAGTACAAAATGGTCAAAAATGGCACATAATTTTGTAAAAACTAGTCCATTTGCTCCTAAATGGTGCCATTTCATTTTAAAAATATTTGACAGCACCTGCCCTATTTTTATGACATTCTCACATAACTAAAATCATGGTTTTAAACCTGCAATAACAATTAACAATTCAATTCCCACATATACACATTAAAGAGGATCATTTTGAACAACCTAAGTGCACTTGAATTCCTTTCAATTTTCACAAAGTTTAAACAAATTTTACACTTATGTGCAATCAAATCCAGCCATCAAATAAGAGTAATAAATAATAGAATCAATAAAATATATACTATAAGTTTAAGAAATCAGATTACAAATATGGAAAACTTAATGTACCACACATGAAAACACTTAAATCCATAAATAGCAAACTTTAGGCCTTAGATTTAACTTTAATCCTCCACCTAAATTTTATATTTACAATAATATATAAGGGTTCCTAGGACCATTATTCATCAAATAATTGCTTTGGTTTAAGTGCTGAAACAAAGAAATTAACTACAAATCCAAAATCCTACTTAAACCTCACCTTGACTAGTTTGAGTCTTTGCTAGACTTCTTGCCTTCTATCTCCACCAAACTGATTCCCAAAGCTTAGAAATATATTTTTTGACTTAAGAAGACCTGAAGAAACCATTATTTAAGTGGGAACAAGCAGAGAATTGAAATTAAAGGACAAGACCTAGAAAGAAGGACTTAATAGAATTACCTTGACTAGTTTTGGTCTATCTTGCTTTCTAGGGCTCCAATTTGAGTTCTACCACTTGGAAACTCTTGGAAATGTTTGAAGCAAGTTGAGAGAAGTCAGAAAAACATTGGAGAGTTTCAGGTCGTGGCTGGAGAGAAAGGGAAAGCAAATGATCAAATTTGACCCAAAATCAACACTTAATGGCTAAGAAAAGATATAACTTAAATTATAAGGGGTATTTTGGGTATTTTGCATATTACTTTCCATTTGTCCAGCTCTAGAACATCCTTAGCATAGTCACCACATTTCTGGTCACTCCTATACACCCAAGTGTAGTCAAAGTTAGTGAATCCTACCTTAGAAAGTGAAAACTAGTCATACTTTGACTTATGATCCTATATGGCTAATCTTATTGTAATTTGGTGGAACCTAGCCTCTTAACCAATCATTAAACATAAAAAGAAAGTCAATTAGACTCTCATTAACAATGCAAACATAGTATTAGCACTCAATTATTAGAATGCACAAAAATGACATTATGCGATTTAGCCTAATCTAAGCTAACTTAGTGAACTAAATGCGAATTAGTATCCTGAATGCCACGTCGTGCTTACCGGGATCCGACAAATAAAATGCTATAAATGAGTCCTAGATATTGAAACAATCCTATTTGACATGTTAAACACACTGTGAATTCGGCTCCGAAATGCGTGAAAATTACATTTTACCGAAAAACTATTATTTGACCAAGTTATCAACAAGTACAATCTTAATGCATGTGGACATAGTATTGCTTTCATAATTATATTCTTTGTTCTTTTAGTACACCGAGCTCTCTCTCTGAGGGTATTAAACATTTACACTACATTGGGACACTTCGACAATCATTAGTATAATAACATATATATAAACATAACATAATGAATGAGCATATTACTATGAAACTAGTATTAACGACTTCTAGATGCTTAATATGCAATTAAAATATATTTATTATTGGCTTAATATGCATGTTAGAATCTTGGGCACCACAATTCTCCCCTCCTTATAAAATTTCGTCCTCGAAATTTGCTTACTCAAATAAGTGTGGATACTTAATTTTTGTCTCTTCTTCTCTTTCCCATGTGGCCTTTTCCACTTCATGGTTCTTCCACATTACTTTGACCAAAGAGATTTTCTTGTTTCTAAGTTCTTTTTCTTTTGTATCTAAATTGTTCATTGGATGTTCCTTGTAAGTCACGTCCTGACTTAGCTCCAATTGCTCATAATTCAGAACATTTGAAGGATTTGAAATGTACCTTCTTAACATAGAGACATGAAATACATTGTGTACATTCGACAATGATGGTAGCAAAACGAGTCTATAGGCAACATCTCCAACTTTGTCGAGTATTTTAAAAGGAACTACATATCTGGGACTTAGTTTTCCTTTCTTCCCAAACTTTATTATTCCTTTTATGGGGGCAACCTTCAAGGATACTTTATCTCTAATGTTAAATTCTAGTTTTCTTCTTTGAGGATCTGAATAATGTTTCTGTCTACTTTGAGCAGCTAGTATCCTTTTTTCGAATATTTTCTGCTACCTCATTTGTCTCTCTTATTAGTTCTGGACCAAGAAATTTTCTCTCCCCCATCTCATCCTAATGAATAGGAGATCTGCACATTCTTCTGCACAATGCTTTGTATGGGGGCATTTCAATAGAAGCTTGGTAACTATTATTGTAAGCAAACTCTATAAGTGGCAGGTATTTGCTCCAAGATCTATAGAAATCCAACACACAAGCTCTGAGCATGTTTTCAGGGGTCTGTATAGTCCTCTCTGATTGCCCATCAGTTTGAGGATGAAAAGTTGTACTAAATGCCAATTTTGTACCTTTGCCTCTTGAACATTCCTCCAAAATTTCGAAATAAATCTAGAATCTCGGTCAGAAATGATAACTTTTGGAATACCATGTAGTGTCACAATCTCCTGGATATATAACCAAGCAAACTGGTCCAAGTTATAGGTTATTCTAACTGGAAGGAAATGAGCTGATTTGGTATATCTATCCAAAATCACCCAAATAGCATCATGTCCCTTAGTTGTCTTAGGAAGTCTAACAATAAGATCCATAGCAATCTCTTCCCATTTCCATTAGGGTATGTTCAAAGGCTTTAATTTCCCAGCAGGTCTTTGATGTTCAGCTTTGACTTGCTAGCACGTGAGACACTGCTCTACAAACTCAACCACGTCTTTCTTTATACCAGGCTACCAGTAATACATCTTTAAGTCTCTATAAATCTTTGTAGTACCATGATGCACAGAGTAGGGAGTGGTATGAGCTTCTGTCAATATTTCCTTTCTAACAATTCCACCAGGCACACACAATCTATTTTCATATCTGATTACACCATCACCAGAAATCTGGAAGGCCATCTCCTTTCTGGATTCTATCTTACTCTTCAAATTCATCATATGGGGATCTGTATTCTGGCCTTATTTGATTTTCTCTAAAATTGTTGGTTGAAGAGTAAAAGCTTCCAGTCTTTTTGTTAAACCTGTAGGCACAATCTCTAACTCTAACCTATGTAAATCCATTAAAAGATATTTCATATTAACATGCTTAACAATCATAGTAGCCAATGATTTCCTACTTAAAGCATCAGTAACCACATTGGCTTTTCCTGGATGATAGTTAATCTTACAGTCATAATCTTTCATCAGTTTAAGCCATCTTCTTTGTCTTATATTCAGTTCTTTTTGGGTAAAGAAGTACTTTAGACTCTTATAATCTGTGTAGATCTCACACTTCTCCCTATAGAGATAGTGTCTCCAAATTTTCAGTGCTAAGACAATTTCTACTAGCTCTAAATCATGAGTAGGATACTTCTTTTCATATTCCTTCAATTGCCTAGAGGCATAAGTAATGACTTTGCCATTTTGCATCAGAACACATCCTAGACCATTCTTTGAGGCATTACTATAAACAACAAATCCTCTTGATCCGGATGGTATTGAAAGTATAGGGGCTGTTATTAAACGATGCTTCAATTCCTCAAAACTCCTTTCACAATTTTCGTTCCAATGAAACTTCACATTCTTCTTTATTAAATAAGTCAATGGAGAACTAACTTCGAGAAACCTTCAACAAAATATTTATAATAACCCGATAACCCCAAGAAGCTACGAATCTCAGAAACATTTGTTAGTCTTGGCCAATTACTCACAACTTTAACTTTTGTTGGATCCACATAAATACCATTTTCAGAAACCATATGACCAAGGAAGATAACTTTGTCTAACCAGAATTCGCACTTCTTAAACTTAGCATACAACTGCTTTTCCCTAAGAATTCTCAACACGGTCCTCACATGTTCCATATGCTCATCTCTTGAGCGTGAGTAAATCAAAATATCATCGATAAAAACTATAACGAATTTATCTAGAAAATCCTTAAACACTCGATTTATCATGTCTATGAAAGCAGCTGGGGCATTAATTAATCTAAAGGGAATTGCTAAAAACTCGTAATGTTCATATCTGATTCTGAAAATTGTTTTTGGAATATCTTCCTCCTTAATTTTTAACTGATGGTATCCTGATCATAAGTCAATCTTTGAAAACACAGAAGCTCCTTGCAATCGATCAAACAGATCATCAATTCTGGGAAGCGGATACTTGTTTTTGATTATGATCTTATTTAGCTCCTTATAATCAATGCAAAGCCTTATAGTCCCATCTTTCTTCTTTACAAACAAAACTGAAGCACCCCATGGTGAAAAGCTTGGACGAATAAAACCCTTGTCTAATAACTCTTGTAACTGTACTTTCAGTTCCTTTAACTCTGCAAGAGCCATTCTATAAGGTGCTTTCGAAGTAGAAGCCGTACTAGGCAATAAGTCAATAACAAACTCTATCTCTCTATTAGGCAGTAACCCAGACAAATCTTTAGGAAATACATCAAGAAATTCACTAACTACCGGCACTTCCTCAGGCTTCACTTTTAACTTTTCTCTAGTATCCATTATGTTGGCCATGTAACCCATGCATCCCTTCCCTAATAACTTCCTTACTTTTATTGAGGAGATTATTGGAATCATCGAGTTTCCACTAGTACCAACAAAAGTGAACTTCTCTGTACTTTGTGGCTGAAACATTACCCTCTTCAAATAGCAATCAATAGTACCATGTTATTTTGATATCCAATCCATATTTAAGATAACTTCAAAATCTTGCATATTCAATACTATCAAATCTACACACAAGTCTTTACTAGCTATTTAGATTGGACATGCCTTGAAAACTTGATCAGAACATAAAACTTCTCCTGATGGAATGCTTACACAATATTTGAAATTCAAGTACTCTGGTGTTTTGCCCAATTTCCTCACAGATGCAGGTGATGCAAATGAATGTGTAGCCTCTGAATCTATTAATGCACGAATAGGAATACCAAATATAAGAATCTCACTTGCTACAACAGATGGGTTCACCTCGGCATCTTCTTTGGTCATTGTATACACACGAGCTGGGACTTTCTTCTGCTTATCTGTAGCATTTGAACAATTCTTTGCATAGTGTCCAGATTTTCCACACAAAAAGCAAGCATCAGAACCTATTAGACATTCTCCATGATGAGTCTTCCTACATTTAGGATAAACAGTCCTTTAGGTTGTAGTTGATTGTATCTGCTGGCCCATAACTTGGTGTTTTGGGGGCTCTTGTCTTTCTCCATGATTCTGTTGCCATTTTCTTTTATTTCCACTAGCTCCTAGTTGAGATCCTCTTCCAAAAGTTGTATTTCTCCTTGCCATATTTATATTCATGCAAATTTCTTGAGCTCTTATAACTCTTAGTTCAACTTCTTCAGCCTCAAGAGCTTTATCTGCAACCTCAGCATATGGCATATCTTTATGAGCAGATATTTAGACATCCCTATAAATTTCTACCTTGAGGCCTTAGAGGAACTGGTTTACTTTTAGCTCATTTGAACTCACCATGTGTGGAGCAAATCGGGATAACTCTTTAAATTTCTTTATGTAGTCACTAACGGACATACCTCCCCGTTTTAGATTAACAAACTCAGTAGCCTTCATCATCCTATGTGTATTGCTGAAATATTTTCTGTAGAATATTTTCTTAGACTGCTCCCAAGTAAGACTGGTAGTGTCAATGATGGACTTCAAAGAATCCCACCAGTGTCTAGCATCCATCTAGAACATAAAAGTGGCACATAAAACTTTTTCCTCATCAGAGATTCTAATATAATCGAAAATACCCTCAATACCCTTAACCCACTCTTTTGCCAACAGTGGATCAGTTTCACCCTTGAAAGCTGGAAGCTTATTCTTTCTAAATCTCTCACAAGCGGGTTCATCATTTTCTTATCTAACTATGGCCTGTGGCAGTGCTTGATCTCCACGCCTTTCCTCTCTTTCTATAAGCCTTTCTAACTGTCTTACTTGTGTCTCAACCAACTCTGTCAACCTTCCAATAACAACATCCTTGTTGAACTCATTTTTAGTAGTATGTGTCTTACCATCCCTTCACTCACTAGTTTGACCCTTAGCCTTTGGTATGATTCCTTGTATAGTTGTCATTTCACTTACATCCATGCATAGCAGCCAATAATAAAGACATAACATATGGCATCAAATTTAATGCTAACACAGGAAATTAAAACTTACTGGTTGACTGAGCTTTTTGTCACATGATCATACCTATGTAGACAGTCTTCAGAAACGATTAAACCTCTGCTCTGATACCAACACTATGACACCCCCTAGTTTAACTATATTATCATATACAGTCAAACTATGAAGTATTATTCTTTGTTCTACCAAATCTTTTATTTTGATAAAAAGGTGGACAATTTTGAACTTTCTAAAACCTTTAAACAAAAGCAACTGCATGGCATTTCTTGTTAAAAATGTCTTTATAAAATGTACAATCAAAAGAGGTTTTCAGCAGTCTATTTTGCCATCAGCAGTAGTATTTACATTATACCAAAATATCTTAAAACAAAATTGTCATCCACGGGTCAAGCTCGTCTACATCTGTATGATCAAGGTGACACAAGACAAACCAGGCAACCAGCTAGTCAGTACCAAAATGTGCCTCTTCCTCTACATCATAAGACTAAAATGAGCTAAAGCTCAATAAGTAAAATCTATGCATGTTTATGAATACTTTAAAATCTCATAAAGTTCTCATTGTACCATTTTCTTTCTTAAACATTTGAGTCTATACATTTTCCTTAAAAATTATTCTTAGTTGGGCCCCTTAGCACATTGTTTGTCCCGTAAGTCAATAGGCCATGATAACATTGGGCTAAAACTCTGGCCAAGAGCAAGAATAAGGTGCAACTGTCATGTGAGATTTTTGAAAACTCCTTCCCTCATCAAAGGGGCATCCTACACCGTGCTAATATTGTTCCACTTCAACGAGACACATCATAAGATCCGCAAATCCCACTTCAACGGGAGAGTCTGCATTAACAGACTTACCTATTCAGCTCCGATAGACTAGAAATTGCCATTAAAATTTATCTTATAAAATTGGTACAATGGTACTCACTTTCAAATACTCTTATAATAAAATTCTCCATTTGCATGTAAGACGTGCCATGCACATGCCATTTCATAACTTTCAGGAATAAGTAAGTTTCACATAATTACATCTTCCATAAAGTTCTTGTGATACAGTTGTAAGTATTTACTTACCTCGTATCCAGAATAAGAATTGATAATAGAAAGAGTCAATATCCTCTAAAGATTGGTGTGCTAATCACTTGTCATAAATTACTATTATTCAAGATGCACATTTTACAAAAAAAAAAGTGCATTAAGATACTTGAACAAGACTGAAATAATAACTTTCACTAAATTAGGAAACTTGATCTTCAAATGACTCATAAGCATATAAATCTCTTAAGGTACTCGGCAGTCAACAACTAGCATTAAAAAACTGTTCAAAAGTATTAAAATATGAATGCTAGTTCATTAGCACAAAATGGTCCAAAATGGCACATAATTTTGTAAAAACTAGACCATTTGCTCCTAAAAAGTGCCATTTCATTTTAAAAATATTTGGACAGTACCTCCCCTATTTTTATGACATTTCCACATGATTAAAATCATGGTTTTAAACCTGCAATAACAATTAACAATCCAATTCCCACATATATACATCAAAGAAGATCATTTTAAACAACCTAAGTGCACTTGAATTCCTTTCAATTTTCACAAAGTTTAAACAACTTTTACACTTATGTGCCATCAAAATAAGCCATCAAATAAGTGTAATAAATAATAGAATCAATAAAGTATACACTATAAGTTTCAAAAATCAGATTACAAATATGGAAAACTTACTATACCACACATAAAAACACTTAAATCCATAACTAGCATACTTTGGGGCCTTAAGTTTAACTTTAATCCTCTACCTAAATTTTATATTTCCAGAAATAAATAAGGGTTCCTAGGACCATTATTCATCAAATAATAGCTTCGGTTTAAGTGCTGAAACAAAGAAATTAATTACAAATTTAAAATCCTACATAAACCTCACCTTGACTAGTTTGAGTCTTTGCTAGACTTCTTGCCTTCTATCTCCACCAAACTGATTCCCAAAGCTTAGAAATAGATTTTTTGACTTAAGAAGACCTGAAGAAACCATTATTTAAGTAGGAACAAGTAGAGAATTGAAATTAAAAGACAAGACCTAGAAAGAAGGACTTAATAGAATTACATTGACTAGTTTTGGTCTATCTTGCTTTCTAGGGCTCCAATTTGAGTTCTACCACTTGGAAACTCTTGGAAATGTTTGAAGCAAGTTGAGCGAAATCAGAAAAACATTGGAGAGTTTCAGGTCATGGCTGGAGAGAAAGGGAAAGCAAATGACCGGATTTAACCCAAAATCAATACTTAATGGCTAAGAAAAGATATAACTTAAATTATAAGGGGTATTTTGAGTATTTTGCATATTACTTTCCATTTGTCCAGCTCTAGAACATCCTTAGCATAGTCACCATGTTTCTGGTCACTCTTATACACCCAAGTGTAGCCAAAGTTGGTGAATCCTACCTTAGAAAGTGAAAACTAGTCATACTTTGACTTATGATCCTATATGGCTAATCTTATTGTAATTTGGTGGAACCTAGCCCCTTAACCAATCATTAAACATAAAAAGAAAGTCAATTAGACTCCCATTAAGAATGCAAACATAGTATTAGCACTCAATTATTAGAATGCACAAAAATGACATTACGCAATTTAGCCTAATCTAAGCTAGCTTAGTGAACTAAATACGAATTAGTGTCCTGAATGCCACCTCATGCTTACCTGGGTCCGACAAATAAAATGCTATAAATGAGTCCTAGACATTGAATCAAGCCTATTTGACATGTTAAACACACTGTGAATTCGACTCCGAAATGCGTGAAAATTACATTTTACCGAAAAACTATTATTTGACCAAGTTATCAACAAGTACGATCTTAATGCATGTGGACATAGTATTGCTTTCATAATTATATTTTTTGTTCTTTTAGTATACCGAGCTCTCTCTCTGAGGGTATTAAACCTTTACACTGCATTGGGATACTTCAACAATCGTTAGTATAATAACATATATATAAATGGACATAACATAATGAATGAGCATGTTACTATAAAACTAGTATTAACGACTTCTAGATGCCTAATATGTAATTAGAACATATTTATTATTGACTTAATATGCATGCTAGAATCTTGGGCACCACATATAGTATGTGCAATACATATTCCATGACACTTATGCGCCTAATTAACTACTTTATACTATGTCATCATCAATGCCCTCTATGGATATTAAAGTTCTATAATTTGAATTCTTTCATGTTAAGAATGAACACTACAAGTCCTTCATTTTAATTCAATTGTCATTAAGCATTTTAATTCAATTGTCGTTAAGCGTGGTTTTGTCAAGGCATACTGTTATTTAGGTACCATAATAAAATCCAATTGAACAATTTATGGAGATCAAAAAATCATTTTGTAAACTTTAGAAATTCAATTAAAAAAAAAGTTTCTAAAGTTTTCAAAGCACGATTAAAATACTAATATGATCACTATCATGCCATACTGATTCCTACATTGTAATTCTTAAACAAGAATTATACATCGAAAAACTTCAAGCCTCCAAGTCTTTCTGCTTATCCTTACCCTTGACTAATTCGGTGTGTGGGTACAACTCTTAATCACTTTTGAGAAAACTTCAAGAACTTTGAGAAAGGCTTGTGTTTCTTGCTCTTCTTCTTAATTTGATTGTAGATTGCTAGAGATTCAAGAAAACTCTCTTTCTTCTTGTTGGAATTGGCTATGCAACATGAGATGAGGTAGCCCTGACCTACACATGGCAGTGGAGGAATTCGACTTCTAGCCAAGTTCTCCTTTCCTTCCTCTCTCTCTTTCTATATATATATATATATATATATATAGATTTATTTATTTATTTATTTATGTATATCATAAGAATTATTAGATCTTCTCTTATGCGATTTCCCTTATTTTATCACAGTCAATATTGGACTGAGTTACTAGATCAGTCTCTAAGCAAGCGTAAGTGAGTTAGATAAAAACCCAATAATCCAAATAACCTAAACTCTAATATCTCACTAGCCATATAATATAATTATAATTAACTTTTATTATTTAATTATACCTGTACTCTATCTATTAACATTGGGTCACTCGACCAAAGATTCAATATTGCACTGGTATATTTATTTTCATAAAATTTATTAATAATTAATTAATTCGATCAATTTAATATATATTTTACCACGTCCTCAATGCAATGCATCAGTTGATGAAATGTATACTTACTCTCTATTACTTTTTTACCTTTTAAGTTGCCACCTATCATCTAATGTATAATTTTTCAAAGCATTTTGTTTATAAATTTCATTATAACCATTGTCCAACTCACACGTGAATGCTTGGATTCAAGATTTAAATTGTTTATAGCCCTAAAAGAACTCAAAGTGTTATTAAATTCATGGATCCATATTCATGAAAGATGTTCGTGTCAATTTATTAATTTGTCTTTCAAGATATTAGAATTTGAACAATTAATTGCAACTAACCTATTTGTAAGATATTAGAATTTGAACAATTAATTGCAACTAACCTATTTGTAAATCAAAAAGACAACTTACAAAAGTCAGTTCGAAATCACAAGAAATAAGGTCATGCAACATCTCTAATTTAGTAGTTATAAAATTTGAGTTATATTCTTAACCTTGAATCGTGTTTGTGTATTCCTTGATCTTATTTAGTGCACTTCCAACAAATTTATAACGCATTAATAAAACAATCCAGAATCATACCCTCATCATTTCTGTCTCATCATTTCTGTCGAGGGATAATACTAAGTAGTTTAAATAGTTTACCAAAATTTTAATATCAACACACATGACAAATGCGTTATCACAATTCAATTAGTGAATAGCATTAAACTCATTTGTAGTAAATTTTAATACACCACTTAAATAATAACTCAATTACCATATCTATTAGTACAAATAATTTGGTAAATTGATTAGGATATTTAGCATTATCCTTCCGTTGAGATAGACAATAGATAGAATAATAGTAAATGTACTCTTTTTTTCACAATATTCTATTTTAAATGCTTCCAAATAGTAGCTCCCATGTGCGCGCGCGCGCGCCGGGGGGGTAGGGACTCTCAATAATAATAGAACGAATAAGAAGCAGCCCAAAAGATCAGTTTTAAGGTCTCGTCATTTTTGTTTCCGTACATAGCTGCACGGTTCGTGTAACTAAATGTATCCGTACATAAACCAAACTTCTGAAGAAATATGTCATTAAAAGCACAAACCATTCTTTATCCTGTGTGACATAAAGTGTACTTTTTGTAGGTCGCCTGGACCATGGTTCATTTGTTTTGAGGCGAACCACAGCCATTTCTACCAAATATTATGTAGAGTCCACAACCAAATTTATACTTTCCTTCGGTTTGGGATGCAACCACAGCTTAGGAGTCGAAACTCGCATTCGAATTGGATATTGCCCGTCGAAGTTCACCCAAGAAGTCCATGTGTGAACCAGGAGACCCGGGACGACCAGTTGGAGCCATAAACTGAAAGATATTAAAACCAAAGCAAATATTGAGCGAGAGAGAGGGAGAGAGAGAGAGACAGAATTCAAACTGAAGCAAATAAAGAATTTCACTACTCACCTGGTGAGGAAGCCTGAATTGACCACCCCATGCTGATGGAGCTTTTTCCGAGTGCATAACCGGTCTCTCTGAAACAAATAAAACTCAACTGAGAATAACAAAATTACACAAAATAAGAGGAAATTTGAGAGGGGGGGTATAAATAATATTCTTAACAGATGCTTCGGCTAAAAGTTTTGGGAGTAGTTGATTCTAGCAGTTGGAATCAGAACTGAAAATTACGATTTTTTTATCACATGACGAATTTTGTATATGGTAATCCTTCAGCAATGTTAATCATTCGACTGCAACATGCTGAACTAGAGGTTCAGATTGTACCAGGCTACCGAACAAAAAGGTCTATATTCTTGTTATTTTCAAGCTTAGAGAGAACTATCTTAAGCCATTTGCCTTGGTGAAGTGAGGGGTACGCCTCCACCTAAACCATTGAAAAAATAATACAATGAAAAGAAAAAATAAATAATAAAATGTCAACTATTCATAATCAAAGCCATAAGAATTTTAACAAAGCATAAGAATTTTAACAAAGTTCAATAATCTAGACTGTTTATAAGTTTAGAACTCATTTTATTTTCACTTTCTAAACACCTGTGTCACCATAGAAGCCCAACCACTATTAAATTCACATATATGACACGAGGCTCAAGCCTCAAAAAGCACCGAGGTGTACTTGTGTAAACCTCAGACTAAGGGAGACCTCAAGGCGAACCTCAAGAAGCCTTTGACCACGATGGTTCTCTTAACGTTTTGATTTATAAAATTTACATTCATTTCTTTTGGCCTTTCCAGGCTATTCACCCTTGAACCATGATAGGGCTTCCTAATTTTTGGTACAGAAGATTAGAAGCTATGCAAAAGAGATGTAGTTTGGCTACAGGTTTGGGGATTTTTAAGTTTTTAGTGGTTAAATACAAACGTAGAATCACTGTGAGAGACCGGTAACAAAACTTGTCCTTTCTGGTACTTTGGCTTGAGGGTTGTATTCTGATCCCAAACCAAAAAAAAACAAATATGTAAAAACCTATGGTGCTTTTAGAATCACTCTTCCCTAGCCACACATGCTCAGCTGAGATTCGTCCAAGTTGTTCCTTTTCTCTTTTAACAAGAAACGTCTGTCCAAGTTCTCTGGTACTGCGTTGATAAATACTCTCCACCAAGTAACAGTGATGTCTGGGGAAGCTTATCAGCAATTTGCTTCCCACTTTTTATCTCTTACTCCCTTGTTAAATAAATTACCACCTTGATATTGGAGAAAGAACAATAAAGCGTCAGGGACAAGAAGTGAAGAATGACAGTATGATAACAACCAAAGTCTAACCCCAAGTTGTAAGGAGATGGATCACTTATATATGCATAAGTTGGCACTCGTACTAGATCCATGTTTCTGATATAAACTGGTAATCATGGAGCAGCAGATCTTTTCACTTTCAGGCATCTTCAACCGAAAATTGCTCAGCCTAGTTACCCAAGCCACATGTACAAGGTTTAGCCATCTTCATCCTCCTTTCCTATCATTTTCCTCTACTTTCGTTTGTATTTATTTCTGCAGTGAGGCAAGGGAAGTACAAGACTCTGACTTGGCAACACTACACGCCAAAAATATCTCCGAAAAAGATAACCTTAGATGAAAGAATTAACTATCATGATGTCTATTTGGAAAAAAATTTATTGGGATTGCTGTTTGGTTAAACAATGTAAAAAAGTTCAATGTTTTCTGATTTATTGATTGATTGGGAGGCTGCTTTGTAATTGAATTGTGTTCCGCTTTATTTTCTGGTGGACTGGTTGTCCTCCTATACACGAGTTTTGGTAATGTTTTAAATGATTGATATGGTTTGTACGTGCCAGGCCGTGCATAGTACCAGATCTTTCATCCTTGTATATAAAGTTCGAAGATTTCCACAGAAAATCTGCTAAAACTCAAATTGATAAACTTTGCCATGGAAATGCTTGGTTTTGGTATCAAGTCATTAACTATATCATAGAATAGAACTAGGATATCTTTTGAATGAAAATAGAAAATAATTAACCTGTCAAAATAAACTTTAGACACATACAAAATTAGAAAATCTTAGTTCTTTCACCGCTTACTAACCTGATGGCTCAATCAATGAATCATTGTAACACTGCATTGCAGCTGCCCAACCTGCAGTTAAAAAACAAGCAGACAAGTTTTATAAAGTTGACAATGGTTATCCGAGGAATCTTGCAATTACTGTACCAGATTGACATCATAGAAGTGAGTCATTTGAAAATATTAGTAACACTACAAATTAAATGCAATTATCCACAAATAAAGAATAATTCTGAAACATCTATAAAGGCAGCGATCTTTTCCTTTAGCCTAACAGTTCTCGTGCAAAGAAGTAAATCAAGTAGGTCCAACAAAGAACATCTGAGGTCAAATATCAGACATAGAAGAAAAAACAAAATGGCAACCTTCATATTCCACGCATTTTATTGCAAAACTCTAATGATAACTGGAAATGTGAATGTCTTTCATCATAAAATGGCCTACCATATTTTCAAAAGCTGCTCAAAACCATTAAGTCATCTCTAAACATAACACACAACTAGTAGAAAGGATACGCCAAGTTCAACATGTTCGAATACAGACATCACAGCAGAAAGGATAAATTCTTCTCTTTTAAGAGTTTCACACTCACAATAGACCTCCTCCTGAATTTTAAATGGATGATGAAGGAGACTGGAGGGATTCAAGGTTAGGATTTGCAATTTAAGAAATATGAAGGAGAAGAAGGTGGAGTTGAGGTCATGCTGCTTAAATAAGTGAAGATATGTATTAGATTGGAGGACAGATGAATGTAGAAGTTTGATATTTCCAAAATTTTCCCTATTTTCCCTTGCAAATATTTTTGTAATTTCTGATTCCGGAGGAGAAAATTCAGAATTTTTGGCAAGAATCTTTATCTGGAAAATCATGCAGTCCGCCTAAAGTCAAGGTTTTTAGCAGTTTACTGGTTACAGACAGTTGAATAGCGATGACGTTTTCCAGAGGAAAAGACTGTTTATCGCTGTGTCTCCAAGCTTGTGTGTTCTATGCAAATTTAGCAATGAAATATTGGATCAGTTGCTTATATTCGGTATCCTTTTCCTAGTAGTTTATGTGTGAAACTACAGGCAGAACTTGACAGTACCTGGGTTACTCCAAGATACTATATAGATGTTCTTGGATCAGACTTTTGTGAGGTGGGTAAAAGGGAAAAGAAATTGTGGAACTCAGCTGTGGTGGCTATTTGTCGGTCACTATGGTTCAAAGAAATAAGAGAATCCTTGACAATGTGGAAGATCATATAAGATAGTCTTCGGTATAGAGTTGAGTTCTGGGTGGCTTTGTGGTTACTGGTTAGTTAATGTAAAAGAATACAGGAATTTGTTGTTTTCTGATTACTTAGGAACGGGCATCTATAATGTAATTTAAGATTTTGGTGGAACTTTTGCTCTTTGTTTGTACTTCGTTTATCAACAGGAGCTCTTGTTTCCTACAGTTTAATATGTATACATACATACATATATATATGTCATTACAGGCAGTGTTGTAGAGCAATAATAGAAAGGAGGAGTAGAAGAAAAATCAAAAGATGTGAGGTTTTCCAACACTTACGTTAAATATTTATGAATATCAATAACCTAGCATCAATCAATATAAGGCCTACATATACACGTAGTCCAAAAATCACAGAAAATGACAATTAAAAGATCACTCTAGACAAAATAAATTACAATAATGTGAACCTGAGACTAAAATTTTCACAGACAGAATCTCTTCTCACGCGGTCCACCCCATATTTCACCTACACATCAGAATGAAAGCCATGACCCACCAATTTTTCCCAGAAAAATACTCTACTGTTTGCATTTAAAACTCTAGTTTTACTCCAAAGGTCAGCTTTTATTTCTTTCATTTTGTTTCGTTTTTTATTGTCCTCTTTCAGTTGAAGCTCCAAAGTTCAATTCTAATGCAACCATACTTGTACTTATCAATCCACAAAGCATCTATATTGGATCGCTACCTCCATTAAGCTGATATAATTGCTAACCCACATTCTGATCAGAAAAAGACCAACTTTGAAGGGTTATAATTCAGTAGTACTCCAAAAGTAGTGTAAAATGAAAAATCCTGACCAACATTAGCATCAAGTTTCTGCTAATTCCTAAATGCAGAGCATGTGGAGAAAAGAAAGAGGAATAATTTAAACAATATGCATTCATGCAATAAGATGTCCGACATGTTAAACATAATCAAGACTAATTATAGATAGGCAATTTAAACTCTATTATGAAACTAACTCTAAGAATTCAACCTAGAACAAAACTTTAACATTAAATGAACAAAACTTTACCAATGAATAATATAATTCTAAAATAGTCCTAATTGGTAGTATAACCTTAAATCATAATTATCTCATATCTCATTCAGCTATATTCTTCTATGTATACATTAGTAGTGGTCGTATAAGCTCCACGAAAGTGATACTTAAACTGTCGTCGCAAGTCTTCTTAATCATGTTGCAGGCAAGCGCAAAATTGCCATGATTATTTTATTTAAATTTGCCCATTAACTTCTTTGTGTTCTATCTGCTTACTTATGTCCTAGGAACATTTCAACATATTAGTACAGCCCATGTAAATAAGTCCTTTGATTCCTGTTTTACTTCTGTGTTCTTGTTTTTTTTTCTTTTTTTATTTTTTTTTTCAAATTTATCGCACTAACAAAATCATACTTGTCTTACGATTTGGTAACCATGCTATTTCAAAGTTGTTTAATTTTTTTTTCTAACATGTTCTTGAAATCCAAAGTAATGTCATCATCCCAAATGGTAACTTACAAACAAAACTAAGCTGACGAAAAGCAGCAAAAAGTCAAGTTTTTTTTATGCAGTAATCATGTAATAACCTTTTCGAGGACATTATAGAAACTTACGTTCATTCAGTAGCTGAGAAGCCTCACTACCGGAACACCCCTCCAAAGCTATTAACCGTGCGCGAGGATTCTCATTTAGAAGACCGCTGCTTCCTGCATCCCCATGATCGATGACAGGAACATTTCTTGAGGCAGAAACTTGATTCTTGTCTACATCATTTCCATAAACATTGTTGGTTCGGTCAAATCGATCTGCAGTATTTTCTCATGTTATTCGAATGGTAAAGTAATACAAACTGTATGCTCTCTCATTTCTGCGGACATTCATACTTGGACTAATTAATAAACTAAAAAATATGCATCTATAACTCGAAGGAGATTAGAGACAAAATAAATAAACATGATCCTGGAATAGATAAGGTCCATTCCTTAATTCCCATTCATTAGCTCATGTTTTCACCTGGTTAAAAATTAAACATCCCTTTGCACAACACATTGATGACACAGAACATACATGCAGTTGTCCACTAGCGAAAACCAAAAGAAGAAAGGCACAAAAGACAAAACTGAAGGGAGAGGAAAATAAGATCCCAGAACACCAAGATTTTTTAAGGGAGAAAAAATAGCAGACAAATTAAATTAAAAAAAAAAACTAGAATAAAAAAGCTTCAAACCCATTTTCTACAAGAAAATCCTTATAAATGCATGATAGTAAAAATTCAAGAAGATTCCTGACCTTAATAACATGACTAGTTAAACCCTTAACCCCAGTTAAATGTTAAGGAAAGATAAATGAAGCAGCAAATTTCCTTACAATTTCACTAACTGTTCTTGGTTAACTTCTAACCACAAGAAACAAAGGACACCCACGTTTAAACTAAAGAAGAAAACCTATTGCTTGAAATCAACAATCAATATACAATCGCATAACAATTAATTTCTCAAAATGAATAACTATGGTAGCACTCAGATCATTTTCGAATTTGGAGTTCTTGAGAGTCCAAAAGTAAGTCGACCTGTCATTGTTTATAATAATCTGTAATCTAAAGAACACTCTGGTAAAGTAGTCAGAGCCAAAAAAAAAAAATTATTCTTTTCAAGTGAAAAATTCAGAGACAGTTCAGACTTCAGATTATTAAGCATGCATGTAATTTTATGATTTCAGTTCAACATTGAACCAGCAATTTTACCTCTCTTATTTGATTTAACTCCAGAGAAATGAATGGTGCAATTGTAAACTACTGGGAACAAATTATGCTCTAGTGTCTTTTCAAGAACGCATAGTACCTTCTCATTTCCCACTTATTTTCTCACTACCTGTGCAATTCACTCATTATTATACTTTAAATCTAGAAATCCAGTTTCAAAATTCCATTTTCCACAGATTCTCATACCATCATCTCATTTGTTCAAACCAACTATCCTTTAAAAATCTACCCAACTTGCAGCTTCGATTTCCTTGAGCCAAGTAACTCTAGATTCCCATCCTCCCAATCAAGATAGAAATTCAGATTCGCCTGCCTCTATTTTCAATAACTTAATTGCAAAGTGACGTACTGTGCTACTAAAATGTTGTGAGCATAATCAAGACAAACAAACATTAATAAAAAAACCTAATCAAATTGGCTCTAAATTGGCTCTAAGCTTGGAGCAGACAAGCAGACAATTCCATGCATCTTAAGATACTTTGATTCAAACTACTAACTTCAACGCTAATGGCTTAAGGAATTGAATAATTTTGAAAACACAAAGTAACCTACAACAGTCCCTCCAAATAAAACAAAGAAAATATATAAATAAAACTCTACATAATCAAAGAAAAATAGTACGGGAAGCAGAAATATAAACATGTAATCTCAAAAGTAAATAAGTTAATTAACCACAGGAGAATGAGGTTAAAGGTGGATAACCTGCAGATTTGCGCCTGTTCAGACGATTCCTGTAAAATTCCATATCAAAACTTGTTATAGCGAAGCCAAAAATACAAGAAAAAAAAATGTGAAACCATAAATATTGCTCAGTACTACCAGCATTTAGGCTAATTAAGCATTGTCATATGATCACGTGGAACCTACAAACTACGTTCCAGTGGTGTGTGATAGGGACCAAAGACGCGGTATTAGGTATCACTATTGGCTAATGTATTTTCTATCAATCAAAACAGAAACAGAAATTAATTAAGACTAAAAGAAAACATGAAAAACCTAGAGAACGAGAAGCCCTACAAGAGAGATATAGAGCAAAAAAGAAAACTAGAAATAGACAAGTATGTAACCCCAACCTAGCACACACAAGTCAAATTCCAATCAACTACACATTTCCAATCAAAATTAAAAAGCAGAAAAGGAGTATGCTTGAACTCCTTAAAGGTTTGATGCCAACCAAGAAGCTAAATACTTCACTTTGCTGGCTGACATTAGCAGAACTCATCTTCAGCCATTTTCTCAAAAAATTACTTCATGTCTTTCAACAGAGTGCAAATAGCACACCAACAAAGCACTTTACCTTTCTCACTGCCACCAGGAGGACTGCAATTTCCTACCAACAAAGAAGCAGAAGACAAGAGAATAAACCCAGTAGCAACCAACCTCAGTTACCAACCGCCACCATTACCATAAAGCCACAATGGATAAATAAGTGGTCACACATTCTCTTCTAATCTTACACATCAAACACTAATGAGGTGAAAAACAAGCATAAGGCTTGTCAAACTGACGGTTATTGCATGTCCTCATCTTCCTAAGAGTAAAAAGCAAATATAAATAGAACACTTAACTTTAGATATCAGGAGAAAACACGAGAGGAATCCAAAGGACTAAAATTGTTTACCAGTGACTAATGGTATACCGACGACAAACAAACATAAAGTAAAGTACCTTTGATTGGGAGGAGCATAGCGCTTTACAACCGTTGCTAACTCCGTTGTCATCACTTGCGCTTGTGCTTGTGCTTGTGCTTGTGTTTGTGCTTGTGCTTGCGCAGCAGTTGTAGGGTTTTCCAGCATATTTCGTTCTCTACCTTTCTTTGTCGTGTCTTCGTGAGATCTTAGACTAACTCCACCCACTAAAAAACTCTTGCAGCAATACAACTTGAGTCTTCAGATGTGGGTAGAGCTCAATGAAGGTAAATCATACGAGTAAATGTGCTGTCTCTTGCAACATACTGTTTAAATCTGTATAAGACCACAAAGCTTCCTTCTAATGCATAAAAAAAAAAACAATTGCCCACAAACAAATATAAGTCAATTAACAAAAGATATGGAGCCGCATATGAAAACATTACCAATAAATTTCTCCCAAAAGTCAAAATGGCCAAAAGAAATCAACAAGAGCAAAGCTTTCAAAAAAGAAGAAAAAAAAAAAAAAAACCAAAAGCACAACCCACATTATCGGTCAAATAAAATGAACCCACATAGAATTAACCTCACACAATCATTTGCGAATGAAGGCAGTAATGGAATAAACAAAAAGAAACAAAGAAATACCATTTCCCGTCCAAAAGGAACTTACAAAAGCAACCAATATAATTCCGAGATTTCGATAACCAAACTGAGAAATCTAAAGAAGAAGATTTCAATAAGCCACACTAATTTGTTCATTTAGAACAAAAACGCCAAATCACAAGAACTTATAGGATTTGAGGTGAAAACAAGAGGCAAACCTAGAGATGAAGAAGAGAAAATAACGGCGAGATCTGGCGGCGGCGGCGGCGAACCGGTGGCGCTGGCGACGACGATTCGGTGGTGGTGGTGGTGGCGACGTTCATGGGAGAAGGCAAGACTAGGATGGAGGACGACGGAGGAGAGGGTTCTCCATCGATCACGGGGTTCACTCCACGATACGTTTTTTAGGGTGGTCTGGGGTTTAGATGACGGGTAATGTTATGGGTTTGATTTTGACCCAGTGGTTAGGAAAATAAAATGACAAGTAGTTCACTTTCTTAGACTTTAAAAATAAATAAAATAATAAAATAATGCTAGTTAGAAACGTGTCCATCTTTTCCATCTTTTCCCATTCTCATGTCTAACTATATTTTTTGAGCTTTTAGCAAGTAATTTTTATCCTTGTTCGGTTGTTCCTTCCTCATATATTGGCTCCATTATGATTTTAGGATTTGTTTATTAATTTAATGGCCATTAAAAAGCCTTTACAAAAAATAATATAAATTTTTATGGCCTGAGTTGGATTTCGTTAGATGCATAAGACTAGAAAAAATTGGGAATGTTCACAGATAGATGATTTTTTTTTTTTTTAAAATATAGTCATCACGGCTATGTAATAAGAACGGAAAGGA
>JXTB01000061.1:835011-864633 GCA_002914805.1 Parasponia andersonii
CCACAATCACTTGATTAGATCTCATTATTTTCTGCTTAATATTTACTTTTCTGCTTGCAACTTTAAATTGTTGCTATTTTATTACAAATCTTTATCTCTCATTTGTTAAACTAACTTGTTTGACACTTAGATTTTACAAATAATTTTGGTAATCAATCCCTGTGGAGACGATACTCACTCACTACTATATTACTTGTTTTGGCACGTGCACTTGCGTAGCTACCGTAAAAAAAAAAAAACAAAAGTCAAACAAAATTTGTTAATCGTAGCCTCGGTGATTTGCTTTGATATGCTCAGTTGGTGAGAAGCTTGAGAATTAAGATCTTATTATGCCTAATACAATAACTCTATTAATCGATCAATAAGGAAAAGCCCATTTGAAGTTGTTACACGCTATTCTTCTCACCAACCCATTGATCTCATTCCGATGCATATTGATTATCGACCTTCAAATGCAACTGAAGACCTTGCTAAGCATATTTGGTCGATGCATTCTGACATCCGGCGATAGATTTCCTTAAATAATTCCTCCTATAAGCTTACTGCTGATAAACATCAGTGACATCAGAAATTTAAAGAAAGTGAACTTATTAATGAGAGTGAAATTATACATATATATACCCCTAAATTGTACTTTTGTTAGTTTATTTTATTTATTGTTTTAAGCTAATTTTAATATTTCCTTTATATAGGAAAATAATTATAATTACGAGGACAATTTATAAATCGGAGACAAAAGAGGACACAAAATAATGTCGAGTAAATTTTCTTCTTGGACCAATTATACAAGAATATGGAGTAGTGAATGGCCTTATTCAATTTAAGTAAGATAGCCGAAGCCCATTAATCCCAGTAACAAAACGTAAAAGAAGAATTCAGTCAACTCTTATTTTATAAATGTAGTCAATGTCCAATATTTAAAGAATTCTTACGATAAGAGTTTCGAAGTTATTTAGCCAAAGTAGAAAGTGAAAAAAAACGAAAAGAAAAGAAAAAGAAACTAAAAGTAAATTAAAGGAATAGAAAGTGGAATGAAAAATTGCTTAAATGAGTCAATAGGTTTAAAGACGTGAGTGGTTTAACCACTTCAGACATATATCTATGAAAATTGCTTTACATCTATTAGAATTAGAGATAGTGCCTACAGATTTAACGGAAAAATTAGCAGCTCATACATTGCAACCTATAATTTTAGAAAGAATTAAGTAAAGCTAGAATATAGATCCATATCTGACAAATTTCAATACATGACATAAACCGATGTTGTAATCCAAAACCTCATTCAGCTTACTCAAGAATTGGTGAACTCAAACTGTAACCTAGCTACTTCATAAAGAAATTTTGAGATATAAGTGGAGCAATTAGTTAATGCAACGAATTCTCAACTATAAGGGAATTTACCTAGTGTTATAGCGGTAAATTATAAGGTGTAATGTAAAGCCATAGCATTGAGGAGTGATAAACAAGTGGAATTATCAGCTCATCTACACCTTACAGCCTAACCAATTCTTGACTCCAACCCTAACCTGTAAGCAAAGGTTCAACACGATGATCACTAGCCTGAAATAATTTCTAAGGAACAAGAGAAGCCCAAGTCTAAACGTTTTTTTGAACAATTCGCCTCCATATGTACCTTGGCTCATTTTTTCCATAGAGATTCCAGAAGTAAAAGTTAGACCAACAATTCCAGCAATTTATTGATATTTTCAAGAAACTTCATATTAACATACCTTTTGTTGATGCTCTAGAATAGATGCCAGTTATACAAAATTCATGACGGAGATAATATCAAAGAAGAGAAAATTAGAAAATTTTCAGACTATAATATTGACAGAAGAATGTAGTGTAATCTTTCAAAAGAAACTATCACAGAATTTGAAGGATCCTGAGAGTTTACTATACCATGCTCTATTGGGAATGCCTACTTTGATAGAGTATTACGTGATCTTGGAGCAAGTGTCAATCTTATGCCACTTTCTATCTACAAGAAGCTAGGAGTTAGAGAAGCCAAGCGAACAATGGTATCACTATAGTTGGCAAATAGATCTATCACTTGTGATGGTTCATATTTGCCTTGAGCATTACTCAAAACCCACAATCAAGAAGTTAGATGCACGATTTCTTGGTCTATTTAAGGTTGTATGAAGACTTAGTTCTAATGCTTACTTGTTAAATTTGCCATCGACTTGGTCTATCAGTCGTGTATTCAATGTTACTAATTTGTCTATATATTATGGTACGTTTGAGCCTTTAACTACAACACATTCTCTACTCAGATACCTTATGCTCATATTTCTGCTAGCATCCTTATTGATATCATTGTAGATGTCTTGAACGATGAGTTAGTTACCTCGCTACATAGTGGATTCCGTCGCTTTCTAATTCATTGAAAAGATCGCCCTCCTATTGATAATGCTTGGATTACTAATGAAGAATTTCGATGCTCAACCCTAATCTACTTAAGAGCTGTCTTGCACACAACTTGTCGGATAAATCAATACATGAGTATTTAGTATTTAGCATTTAGCTATCTTCTTCTTAATACACAAGTATTTAGTATGTTTTGAAACTAGTCTTACAAAAATTTCAGATAAATCAATTTCTTTTTTTTTGAGTAGCTTCCTAAAAATTGTTTCACTTAATGTATGTTTTGAAACTAGTCTTATAGTAATTTTAGATAAATCAATTTTTTTAATGAGTAGCTTTCTAAAAATTGATTCACTGATTGTTTTGTATTTTTCACCATTTAGATTTCAAATTAGAAGATTAAAGTTATTATGGTTGCCAGCACAATTTATGTGTATATAAATATTATCCGCAAGTGCACAGCTTATGTAAGTAATACAGGGATAAGTAAAGAGTTGTCGATCCCACGAGGATGATTGTTTATTTCGTTGCTAAGTACCATGATTATCGTAACCTAACTTTATCTAGGCCATAAAAATAATTGATTGTAAAACTAAATAAATATAATTATAAATGTAAATAAATAAATATGGAAACTTCTATAGATAAATGTACAAGAACTTAACTTATATGTATAAATACATAAGTCACTTTTTTTCTTTAAAAAAAAAAATAGGACTTAACTAATAATCTCCACTTATTATAAATTAAAGAAAAATATCTACTATTACCCAATCTCCACCCTATCCTATTAGGGATAATAGATTTTTACGCCTACCCCTAGTATAACTCGAATCTAGGACTGAGATCCCTAATAATGGGTACTCTTATTAGTTGAGCTAACCCACTTTGTCAAAAAGAGAGGTGTGCAATACGAGAACTTACTAGAAGGTCACTCATCCTAGTACTACTCTTGTCCAAGCAAAACATGTGCACTTATTTACTCAAATATTCATTAAGTCTAGCCTTTAGTTTAGTAATCAAGAAGTTAATCTCGTCCCAGTCTTATGACAATCTAAATCCTAAGATGATTATCTAGGAAACCATCTATTCCCGGTCTCACGATAACCTAGACTATGTTTCTCAATTTTAGACTACGAAATTAATCTCTCATGAGCATCAATACCACAATCTAAAATCAACTAATATAATAGCCATATACATTAGAAGTATTAAGTCTAGAGAAACATAAATGAATTGTAAGTAAAACACAAACTAACAATCAACAATATACTTAAATCATAATACAAACAAAGCTATATTAAGTCCTAGCATATGAAATCTAGCTCAACATAGATGAATCCATTACTAATCTTAATAAGAAATTTAGAAATGAAAATATAAAATTCTCAATAAAAATTTCTATCAAGATTAGAAGAGAGGTATAGAAAGAAAAAATTCTTTGTGGAGATGAACTTCAAGCATTCAATCCTTTAAGAATCTCTTCTAAGTATCTTTAAGAGATCTCTAACTCCAAGTTCTTTTCTCTCTAAGAATTTTTAGTGTTTCTCTTTAGTTTTCTTCTCTAGCTTCTTCTCCCTTTGCCTAGTCCATCTGTAGGGTTTTTAACCCCTAAATTTCCTCAAACATCAAGGCTAAATGATGATTGTCCAATCAAAACCGAATCAAATACTCAAAATGGTCCAAGGAAAGTTTGTTAGTCAACATTTACAGCTAAGAAAGGCATGGCCAAGTAGCTGTATGAATTAGAGGAGGTGTGACTAAGCAGTAATCTCAACCTTTTGGTTGAGACTTGGCTTCAAACTTTGACGAGTGACCACACAACCTTCTCTGGTTTTGAAGTTGCACTTGACTTCAGAATTCTCCCATTTTGGTGCCATAAATTGCATTGAGTCTTATTTTCTTATTTTTCTATAACAAAACACAAAAGCACAATTAAACTAACAAAAATGCTCGAGAACTTACAATCATTTGAGCTAAAAAATACTTGTTTATGAGTAAAATATTCACTCATCAATGGTAAAAATATTCTTACAAACTAATAATATATTAAAGAAACTGAGTTTTTCTTTATTTTAAATTTTTTTTTACTTTAGTACTCTTCCATTAGACGTATTTATAAAAGAGAAAAAAAATAAAAAGAACAAAAGTCAATATGTGAACATATGAACAAAATTTCATAGATAAGGAAAGAAATTACAACCACAAAAACTACGATTTTAGGTCTCGTATGACTATCAGTATCGAAATTTGTTAAAGCTCTTCTTTGATGAGTTTTAAAATCTCTTGACTATCGATATCATAGTTAGCTACTACAGTAGCCACTAACCGTACTTCTTTCACTATTGAGTTACTTATAGATGTCATAAAGTATAGGGTTATAAGAGGTCTGCACCTGATCCCTCATGCTATTTTCTTAATCATAGCAATAATAGACTCATCGTCATCATGATCAGGCAAAGCTACTCTAGTCTTCTTGAAGATAGACTCCCCAATTCCTATTATTGTTTCCTACTTACTCATTTTTTAGGTTTGAATAGGGAGAGATGAGAACATTTTCTTGAGTCTGGGAGCTCCACTCACTAGAATTGATTCCTTTCAAACAATAGCCAAGCCATTAGACCCCGATTTTGACATTAAGGTAGAAGAAGTTGTTAAGGTTTATTCCAACTAGGCCGTGATAGAAGCTTCATATCTTTTAAGCTTGATTCAGCCTATATTTCCCTACTGACTGAGAGACATGTATAGTTTAAAAGCAACTGCGAATTCTGGAGCACCCAAAGAACTCCATGGTATAAAGATCAAATCCCTAAAGAGGAAGACACCTTATGTACCAAAGTTTGCATCTTCGTCTTCTCCCATCTACCTTTTATCTTCACTAGAAAAGATAATCACTACTCTCGACACTCTGGTTCGTGGTCGAAGACGAGTGCTCTTAACATTTTTCACTGGAGATAGAGTTACAAAAAGAGATAATTCATCAAGTAGTAAAAGAGAGAGAAAGTAGAATCAATAATAGTCCTTTTACACAAATCCAAAGTAAACATCAAAACAAATAGATATTTACCTTTATCTCTTTTAACATCAAAAAAAATAGATACTTATCTTTAGCTCTTCTAACATCAAAATAAATAGATACTTACCTTTAACTCTTCTCCTTGCCTCCTTCTTGGCGAGATTGCCTTGAAACATGCAAGCTTACTTAGAATCTATTCTCTTATTAGTCTTAGAGTGCTCGTTCACTGTTTGGCATATAAATCTGTGGCCTTTATCATTTGGTTGGCCACTAAGATCTTTTTCTTCATGCCACCTACCAAGCCTTCTTACTCTAAATGAATTTGATATTCTCTTTGCATTTTGAGTCTTTAGTTTGAATTAATCATAAATGATATTCTTGTCGAATTCAAAGACAAAGTAGGTAGAAAAAGGAGACATCAGGTTCAAAATTATCACACTCCCTAACTTATCTATATGAATATATAGGTCAAACTAGGAAGTATTATTCTTTTATAAACCATAATTTTAGTTTTATTCAAAAAAAATAGGCCAATTTAAATTTTTCAAACTCTAAAATAAAAAAAGCTGCATAGCATTACTTTCTAAAAGTATCTTTATAAAATATACAACCAAAAGTTCCTTATCAGTTTATCTTGCCATCAGCAGTAATATTTACAACACATCAAAATATCGAAATACAAAGAAAATATGGCTCACAAGCTAAGCTCGTCTATATCTGTATGATCATGGTAATAAGAAAGCGTGGTAGCTAACCAGTAATTCTATACATTGTAGGTCTCCTCATATGTATCACAAGAACTAAATGAGCTAATGCTCAATAAATAAAGATCATGCATGCTTGTGAACATATTTCATGTAAAAACTTTATTAAAATTCCGATTGTATTCTTTCTTCTATAACTTTTTATTTTGATGTATTTTTCTTAGAAAACGTTTCTTTATAGGGCTCTTGAGTATACTACAAAGCCGCAACAATTAGTAGGTCGTACCCACCTATATGGGAAGGAAATACATGGCCAATGCGAATTATATCTATTAACACAGACCAAATTGGTAATGCATCTCACACATTATAGTAGAATGTTCAATCCCGGCAGTCGGTAAGCCATGCCCACTTATGCGAGAAGGATGTCTGTGTAAACCATACCTACCTAACGCAAATTAACTAAACAATGAACATAAAATATATCTCATAAAATCAGTATAATGATACCACTTTAAATCAAATGCGTAGAAAACTTTTACTTTTTTGAAAATCATGCTTAAATGATTATGTCATGCTTATGTCTTCTATGAATTTACAATAACTATAGGAATAATATATAATTAATATAATACACATAATCATATAGGAAAACATCTAATATTTACTAGTGTCCCTATGAAGAAGCTAAAATAAATTTTTACTTACCTTGTGTCTGACATAAAAAGTAATGAAAAAGGTCAGTATTCTCTGTGGCAAGGTGTATAGGAGACCTTATATGAATTTTATTATAAAATATTCACTATAACATAAAATACTTAATTACAAAATCAGGAAACTTAATTACATATGACTCAAAAGTGTACAAATAGCCAATTACTTGTATTAAAAATTGATTAAAATCATCAAAAATATGAATGCTAGTTCCTTAGTATAAAAATGATCCAAAATGATACATAATTTCATAAAAACTAGTCCATTTGCTTCTAAATGGTACCAATTGATTTTATAAATATCTGGACAGTACCTTCCTTATTCTTAGGATATTCTAACCTCTTTTAAATTATGGTTTAGACCTATAATAAAAATTGACAAGCTAATTCCCATATATACACATCAAAGAGTATCATTTGGAGCAACCTAAGTGCATTTGAATTCCTTTCGGTTTAGACAAAGTTTAAACCCACTTTTACACTTGTATATTATCACAACCAGAAGTAAATAGATATAATATACATAAAAGGATCAATGTCTTATACATTCCAAGTAAAGAAATCAAATTACAAGTGTAGACAACTTATTCCAATAATAAAAATACTTGAATCTGCAAATAGCAAACTTTAGGGCTTTAAGTCTAACTTTAATCATCCACTTAAATTTTATATTTTTAGCAATATATAAGGTTTCTTAGGACCTTTATTTATCAAATACAAGCTTTGATTTAAGAGCTAAAGCAAAAGAAATAAATTACCAATTCTTAATTCCAACAAATGTTCACCTTGACTAGTTTGAACTTTTGTTGAAGCTCATGCCTTCTACTTCTACAAAACTGATTTCTAAGGCTTAAAAATAAACTTAAGGACTCAAAAAAACTCTTACTTAAGTTGTAGCAAGTGGAGTTTTTTAATTAAGAAAACAACACTAAAGAAGAAGAACTAGTAGACTCACCCTGACTAGTTTGGACGTATCTTGCTTTCTAGAGCTCAGCTTGAGTTCTACCACTTAGAAACTCTTGGATATAGCTTAGAGAAGTTGAAAGAAGCCTAGATAATAGTTGGAGTAGATCAAGTGATTGCTGGAGAGAAAGAGGAAGGAAATGACCAGATTTGGTCCAAAATCAGTACTTATTGGCTAAGAAAAAGCATAACTTAAATTTTAAGGGGTATTTTCGGTATTTTATACCCTAACTTTCTATGTGTCTAGCTTAAATCACTCTTGGCTTACTCACCATATTGTCGGTCATTGCTATACACTCGAGTGTAGACTAAAATAGTAAAACCTAGCTTAGAAGATGAAATCTAGTTATACTTTGACTTATGATCTCATACGATCAATCTTATTGTAATCTAGTAGAACCTATCCTCATAAGAAGCCATTAAATATAAAAATAAGTCAATTCGACTCCAATTAATAATATAAATATAGTATCGATGCCTAATTAATATAATGTACAAAAATAACACTACACGATTAAGCTGAATTTAAGCTAGCTTAGTACAATAAAATGTAATTTAGTACAATGAATGTCACATCATGCTTACCTGGAACTAATATTTTGAAAAATACAAGAAATAAGTCCTATATGTTAAATAAAAGTTATTTGACATGTTAAATGCACTGTGAATTTGGCTTCAAAAAGTGTAAAAAAAATACATTTTATTGAAAACTACCATTTGACCAAATTATTAGCAAACATGATTATTATGCATATACACATTATATTGTATTAATGAACATATTCTTTATTCCTTTCACATATCAAGCTCTCGCCCTAAGGGTATTGAGCTTTTCACTGTATAGGAAAACTTCGATGAACATTAGTACAATAATACATATCGAAAGTATTTAACAATAAGGAATAAGTAATTTAATATAAAGTTGACACTAGTTACTTGATATATCTATTGTGCAATATGAACATATTTATTATTGGCTTATTATACATATTAGAATCTTTGGCATCACAAAAATCATCCCATTAAGAACTACATCGATGGTTTGAAAGTGTTTGATGTCGGAGAAGACCACTATATATCATGAGCAGCTTGAATTTGTGAATCACCAAGTCTGGAGGAAAAAGTAGGCTTTTTTTTGAAAATAAGACAAAATGAATAGGAGCTTGATAAATTAATGGAGACAAGAATCAAAGATAAAACTAAAGTGCCATACTTAATTCACTTACTTTTAGTGAAAGAATAAGGAAGAAGGAACCAATCTAAGGTTACAGAAGGAGAATGCCATCTGATGCTGACCATGTATAGTTTCTTGTGGTCATCCCATCCTTTGTCGAATGTTAGTATGTTATAGAATACACACCAATTATGGATAGGTTAAAGGTAGAATATCTTATACTTTTTGTTAGAATTGATATTGACTTTAAGCTGATTGGCATAGAATATTGTCTCTAAACCTAAAAAGATATTGAGCTGAATAGACTAGGCAAAGAGCCCCATCAAAATATTGAGGCCATTTCAGATTCAATTGCACTGAATGGAGCCTAGTGACAGCAAAGAATTGATGAATGAATGGTAGTAGGGAAAACATAGATACTTGATGTGGCATATTCCAAAAATGAATCCATCCTTAGACAATGCCTTATTTTCATACCATTCATAAAAAATAGTCACTCTATATATGCTAAACCTTCCATGTACGAATCAATCTTCCCTCAACCGGTTGGTATTCAGGTCTTTGATATAGTTAACAATGGTTTGCTTTCCTTACCCATGTTGATTTAAAGATGTTATAGAAAGAAATTTGGAATCTAATGAAAAGAAATGGAAGATTTCAAGAAGAGAGTTCTCTAAAAATCCTAAAAAGTTTGAAAATTTTTAGAATTTTAAAGATCCAAAAACTCAAAAATTAGTAAAGTGAAAAATGGGGGTAATAGAATGCTTTTATATCAAGGATATATCAAATATCAAATGTCATTTTCTCATGGTACTTTTGTATATAAAGAGTACTTTTAAAATTTTGGAATTTATGTACCATCCTCGATTGTTGAATTACTTAGTAGTTG
The DNA here is from genome assembly GCA_002914805.1 of Parasponia andersonii. NCBI lineage: Eukaryota > Viridiplantae > Streptophyta > Magnoliopsida > Rosales > Cannabaceae > Trema > Trema andersonii. The sequence continues at coordinate 844,838 of JXTB01000061.1, forward strand.
TTCTGAACTTAATTTTCCTTTTGACATATGGCAAACAGTTATAATAGGAGAATCTAGGCAGTTATGGGACCCGCTATTATTCCTTTTCTTAATGGATGACACGTGGCCTAAATTGAAATTGCAAAAACAGTTGAACTTATAATTAGTAACATTAATTATGGACTATCAATGACTTGTCTGATAACTATTAACCTGTGAATTAATTGCAAGTATGAAAATGATATATTTAGCCTACACAAGATTCAAAATATAGCACATAACTAGTACAAATATCTGTATAAACCTATATGGTATTTCTAAAACCTATATCATTTTTTAAATAAAAAAGAAAAGGGGCAAAGGAGATGTGGTCTGGAGGGTCTATGACATCACCAGACCTATACCAGATATTCACATGGTCCTAATAGGCTTTACATTCTGAGTAATACTTTAGGGCTTACACGTATCTATGATCCAAAGAGATACTAAGTATGAGCATAAAAAAAAAATCTTAGATGTCATTAATCCCAAAAGTAATGGTGGCTCAATCATAAAATATGTATGAGGCACCATTACTATCTGATGAGGACGTGTTCTCCCCTACAAGGATGAATCTCTAAGGGAGAGATACGTGGAGATCAAGGATCAATTAACCTTAGTTTTATTATAAATATTATGTTTTGTCTTTGATACGATCTTATAGTCTATTCTATATATTTTGTCTCTACTGACTTAAGCGTGTGAGTGTCTTATAGAGTTGACAATCACCACCATTTGATTCCAGTACTTAAGACAGAGTATATTTAGAAGTAGCAAGGACATTTAGATAGTTAAAATAGCTCCAACACTTAGTAGACATCTTTATAGGGAAGATGGATAAGGGTTCTTTCTTCGTGATTGGCATTAGCTTTGGTAGACAGAGAAGAGAATGAAAAATAAGGAGAAAAAATGGTGAGCTCAAAATTTCATCATGAATGTTGTGATTGAATTGGAAATGTAAAGTGCTTTAGATTTGTTACTCATTAGAATTTCCAGATTTCATTTATATATATATATATATATGTATAGGGTTCGGCTACAATACCCCACCCAAATAACGAGGCCATAATACCCAAAGTGAAAATGTTACTTATATCAAGTACAATATTACACAGAAGTGAATTATTACATTGGGATAAAAAGTAGATTGTGAGAAACAAAAAATATTTTTCGGAGAGTGTGGGTAATGAAAAATGTGATACTTCGCTTTTTTTAAATTGGGGCACTAGTGTCTAAATTTGCACTTGTGAAGCTATAAATGGTCTCTATATATGTATATGCATAAAGGGCATTAATCTAGTAAGTATTTTTTTTTTTTAAATTTGAGTAGTTAAAAAAAAATACAATATTTAATACTTTTCTTTCTTAACATTTTACAATGAAAAAATGTATGTAATAGATTTTAATTGGATAAAACAATATAAGTTTAAAAAAAATACTAGTTCTTTTAACCTTTTTTGTTATACTTTTTACTTTATTTTTTCTTTTATATATTTAATGGAAAGTTTAAAACTGAACTTAACTACAGCTAATCAGTAAGTTCATGAGATTTAAAGATCCATAATTTTTTTGTTTTACAAACTACACCTTTTTATTTTATTTTATTTATCCATTTTTGAGAAATAGTTACTACTAACTTATGTTTTCGATCATTTTTTTTTCAATTTTTCTTTTGAAATACACATTTTTTAAATTAATGTTACATAAAATATGTTATTTATATTCTTCTATCTAATAGAATATATTATTTAATTTTAATACAAAAATGACAATAATAGACATTCTGCTTAACATACCACTTTTAGGGATGTCAACGGGGTAGGGTGTGATCGATTTTGTATTTATTATTCTCATCCCCATTATTGTTTTACTATATTATCCTCGTATTATTTACTATTCAATTTGGTGCTAAACAATTTTAGAGAATCCTCATCAGTGATCAATTTTCCCATTAGTATATTGAGGATTCCTTTTGGATTCATCATATCGAATTAATTAAACAATCCTATATTAGTCCAAATTTTTTAAAAGTCTAAATATATTGGAAAAAAATTAAAATTAAAATTAACTTTATTAAAAATTCTAATTTTAGATTTAAATAACTAAAAACACGATCAAATAAAGCTTTAACATGCTAGAATTATCAAATGTAAAATATTTAATACCAAGACATATTATTTGTTCAAAAAATTAATATAATCCTAGATAACTCAAATAAAATTAGCATATAACTATATATTATTAGAAGATTTTTTTAATAAAAAATCTAATTGAATTATTATTATATAAAAAAAATAAAAATTAACTTATATATAATCGAGATAAAATCGGTACGAGACATTCAATCACAAACTTACTTCATTTTACTAAATATTCATTTTACTAAATATTAACGGAAAATTTCCGTCTCATGTCCACGCTATTTATCTCCATGAGAGTAATTTTTGGACCGATGCACCATCCCATTGATTGAGATTGAGATCCGACACTTTTTAAATACTTGATACGACATCAGTTGTTCCTTCGGAAAAGGGCAAAAAAAAAAAAAAAAAAAAAAAAAAGAAGGACCAGTTGGGATAATTAGCACTACCTTAATAAAAATTTGAAATTTATTTATTTATTTGAAATTAAATTAAATTTATTTATCTTTTTCACTAATACATGACATTTCCCACTCATTTTTCTTCGCGTTCCACCGAACATCATCTTTTGGGTCTTTCTTAGGCGCTCTCCCAAAGCCAAAGCCAAAGCCAAAGCCAAAGCCGTTCTAGTTCTAGTTCCCATTCCGATCATCGTTTACGTTTCTTTGGGTGATTAAGTTTACAATTTTCGTTCTCTTTCATTTTCATGTCTTGTTTATTTCCTTCTTTAAAATTTTGGGTTGAACTTCCTTTATATTTCTTATCTCAATTCTTTATTAATTTTGCCTCATTTTGTAGAAAATGGAGGTACATGAAGAAGAAGAAGAAGAAGAAGAGAAGACAGTTGGTCCAACTCCGATAATCCAACCTCGCTCTTCTCTCAAAACCCACCCTCTCTTCAATAACTATGCCCTCTGGAAACGCAAGGTTGGTTCCTTTTAATTTTATCCATTTTTCCTTTATATATATGTATATAAACGAATTTCGAGATTCGATCGTTACAGCATAATGAACTTGAAATTAATGTGCGACTTTTTATGTGTGTGAATGTTTGTTTGGATTTAGCTTAGAGAAAACTGTTTCAAAAGGGTCAGAGAAGATAGAAGCCACCTGCTTTGGAAGATGAGAGTCATGCCTTCTTCTCATCCTCTCAACTTGAATTCTGAGGTAATATTTTCCTTCTTCACCTAAAACCCACTTCTTACTTTCTTTGAATACCATCAAATATATGTTTTGTTCCATTTACTCTTACTATTTATTTAAGAAAATTGTTTTGTTATGCATTTCGTTTTGAGACATTGTGGCTATTTCTGTTCGAGTTTGACTTTGAACCCCTAGCTAAGACTCTTTGCAAACAACTTAGGTTACTGTTCTGTAGCTGTAGTGCCTCATGAACCATCATATTTCAAGTTCCATTTCCCCGAACAGTTGAGTTGAGGCTGTACACGTTTATGCAGTGTTTACTAATTCTTAATGGGAGCTGGGAATAAGAGAATTGTTTCCCTTTCCCATCCATTTATGTGTTTCACTTACACATTTAGGAACACATTTTGGTTTATCTGTCACGTACTTTGTTAAATTGGGAAGGGAAAACTCAAGTATTGATTCCTTTGCATTCCTCTTCAATCTGTTTTCCTTTATGATTCTTTTTCGTTACGGATTAGTAAACATGCCTTTAGGGTAATTAATCAGTGGTATACGTCAGGGAAGTGAGAAACTGAACTTTTGAGTGTTTTGCTTATGAGATACGTGGCTGCAGGCTCTTCACCTTGAAAGAATGACGTGGAATAGAATCTAATAAATACCGATTACATCTGGTTATTAGTAGGACAATTTCAATATAAGTTTTGATTAGTTGTTGTAGTGACAATTTGAAAAAGAAAGCAAAAGGTACTAACTGTATGAATTTTGTATTATTTGTTATTTGCCATACGGAATTTAAGTATAGGGTATTGTATTTGGAGTCTTGTACTCTTAAAACTAATTCTGGGTTTCTTATAAGTGGACGTCTAGGTTAGCTTTTACAGTGTTTTATCATGTATAAGTGCCCCCCTCTCCTTGTTTTCCATGTTTACAGTTTGAACTAATTGATGGATTTTGATACCAGCCTTTCTCTTCTTTTAAAGTGTGTTGATTTGGGGTATGTTGGTTGTTTAGTAGGAAGGATCAAGGAGGGAAATGATTTTTTTTTTCTTTTTCTTTTAGGAGGGAAGAGATTAAACATGGGATTTCAAATTCTCAATTTTAATCCCTCTAGAATTGGAGAGTTTTGAGCAAGGGGATGGCCACTGAAGTGCTAGAGTGGTTATTCTAACTAAAATCTCTCCTTCCACTCATACCAAGCATAATAAGGGACGAGTGCTTCCCTTCCTCTTTTATGTTTCTTTCTTAGGTAATGTAGGTCTCATTCCTTCCCATCATTTCTCTCCTGCTAATGTAGGTCTCATTCCTTCCCATCATTTCTCTCCTACTAAACATAGCCTTAGTTTCTTTCTTTTATTGTCATTTCTTTCCTTTTCTGCGATATTAAAGGTTCTTGTGAACTTATATACCTATGCTCATAATCTTATTTTATATTTTGCTGAATCTACTTGTAGTGTGATTTATTTTGTTGTCAGGTTGACCATATCTGTTTATATATCTTTCTTCCGAGTTAGTCTTCTTTTCTGCTCCAGTTGGTATCTCCCTCTATTTTACTTTATATTCTGGGTTTACCTAGGTGTAATTAACTAATTATTTATCTCCTCACTTGGTGAATTATTTTTTTTCTTTCCCTTTGCAGGATTTGATCCCTGCTTTTCAGGATATAGTTTCTGATGAACTGAAAAAATTGAAGGACTCTTCATCAGATAAAAGTGTGAAGATGTCGACTTCTGCCCCTGAGATTGATGATATCTTGTGGGAATATGATGGTCTTCATGATGCTTATCAAGGTGAATGTGAAGAAATACTGCTAGAGATGCAAAGAATCTTTTATGAGGATATCAAAGGAGAATCAGTGGGAAAAGGTAAAATACTTTTAAAACAATAAGTTATGTAAAACTTCATTGTTTCAAAGAGATTTCTTTGGCTTCATTTGATAAATGTATTATAATTCAAAATATAAATTTCATATATATATGCAAGTACTTTCAGCATTGTTTTACATTTATATGTTAACAAGCTACATATTTTTGGTTTTTCCTTTACCGTTAATGTTTTCCACTATTTCGTTTATCTTTTATTCCGATCCTTTACCTCTTTTTTATGAATTGTGACAATTGCTGTGAACCACATTGTTCTCATCTCCTTTTCAATCTTAAGAGTGAGTTAAGACGAGCACCACAAATTCTTTTGCTATGAATAGGAATTGCCAAATTGATTTCCGTGTTTAGGAATATCAGTCTGCATGTGTGTGTGTGTGTGTGTGTGTGTGTGTGACTGTTTTTGGTTCAACCAGTAGCCAGTTCATTGTTTTTGAGCATTGCTGTTCACTTTAGTTCTTGCAGAACCAGAAAACTATGTTGAAACATGGGAAGACAAAGAAGATGAATATTTGGCACATGCAGTTTATGAGCATATGCAACTGAACAAGAAGCAGGTATGACGTAAAATAGGAGGGTTTATGTTCGTAGAAGCATTAATGATGATTGGAACTATCAATCTAATTTACCGATTTTGGATTGTATCTGTAATGTTTAGCTTTTGATATCTTATATGGGAGACTTTAAGCTGGACAGTCTATTAAATTGATAACTTCTGTGGTCTTATGTAATGACTAGTGGGTTTTGAAATTTAGGAGGCCATGCTTATATTAATTCATTACTTCTCACATTCTCTTGCCTTTTTGGGCTTCTTTTAAGTATGTGAATGAAATCTTATAGTGATACAGGGTTTGAATGTGATGAAAATAAATTATAATTTCCAATCTATCGTGAGTGACATAACAGAAGTTATTGATTGGGCAAATGAGGTGCTGGGTTTGTTATCCAAGACAGAGCCCCAGAACGTGTTCTGGGGGTCTCAGTTGAAACTAGCTGAAGGAAAGCTCTGACACTAGAGACAATACCAGAATGACCTGATAGTAAAAGGGGAACGAGAAATCCCAGTACAATGGGCCTCAGAATGGTGTGCTTGTCATTTAGGGTGAGGTCGTGCCGCACAAGTTTTGTTCTGCTAGGATTTTTGAGTATCTGTTAGCAGCTAGATTAGGTCACCTTATTCCTGCAATTAATTTCTATTTATCAGAGATAGTAATCCTTGTAAAAGTGAAGGATTTAATTGAATAGGTTCGAGTAAAAACTTTCCGACACGATTTCATGTAAGAGTTGCTGGAATGATTGATGAATTGTAGTAAAGTTCGAGGTTGAGGGACTGATTCAATTGAATAGGTTCAAGTAAAAATCATATGACATGGTTTCACATAAGAATTTCTTTGCAGCACTAAATGCTTGTTGCCAGCAGGGTTGCCAATTGCTGCACGTCTGTCACACTGTTATACCACCTTAATACCGTGTGGTACCAAGTATATTTGCTTTTTATCTCAATAGTTGTGTTTCTCTTTCAACTTGTTTTTTTCATGTCCTGTTTTACTGAAACTTTTTTTTTCTTTTTTCTGTCTATCAAAAGTCAAAACCATGTCATAATTAACAGAACTGTTCATGTTATTTGTGTGCTTTTTACCAATCCTGTCTTCATGTATACCTTTTTTCTTTTTCCTTTTCACACTGATATTAAAAAAATAAAACAGGACAAGTCTAACTGGATTCTCTGTCATTTATGCTAGTTGCACGAAGTCATTTGGTGCCCCATATGTAAGCAAGGAGAGCTGCAGGAGAAGAGCCATCTTATATATTGCACTCTATGTGAAATTAAGCTGAAGAAAGGTGATGAGGTACTGCAATCTTCCTTAGATGCTATTCATGATTATAGTTTCCCATGTAAGATTTGGCTTGCTGTCATGTTCTTCTCCTAGTTTTACTTTTATTAAGTATGTAGTATGTACCTATTGTTTTACATTCTTACCATAGAGGTCCTTTATAATGCCGTTGAGTCTTACCCAGGTATACTCCTTCGATTGCACATTTTCTTGCTAGGGAGCGAGGGGTCTGTAACACCATTAGGTCTCACCCAAAAAATGTAATACTACTAGGTCTCATCCAAAAATGTTAGCTTGAAGATACTTTTACACTCACGGGCCACCACTTAAATACCCGTGATCTTCCCAGAGCATAACTGATGTGAGACTTGGGCTGTTACAATTTCCCCCCGTTAAGGGCCTAACGTCCTCGCTAGGGGGTCCACATTCAATAGCTCACATATAAACCTTATGGGTAGGGTCTATATTCATCACGATTTCGGCCCGTGACAGCCTTCTAAGGCCCACATAGATATGGATTAAGTCAGCTCTTAATACTAAATGTAAAATCACTGGATTTCACCTAAAAGTGCTAGCTTGAAGGTACTTTTGGACTTACGAACCATTACTTAAATATCCATGATCTTCCTAAAGTATACCCGATGTAGGATTTGGGGCGTTATAGGTCCCCCTGCCCCCAACCTAGACAAAAAAAAGGAAGGAAAACACAAAATGTTCCATTTCACTAGGTAACTTGGGGGGGGCTCCACCTAGGGGGTGGGGCCTGACTTACTCTAGGTGGCGTGAAATGGGGTAACAGACCCCCCGTTTCGACGGGCCAAGAAATGCCCTCGTCGTTTCTCGGTTTGCAGGTAATAAAGGAAAAAAATTTCACTTAAGTAGTGCCTCTATAAATTGGGAGTTTGTTGGTTTGTTATGGTCTTGACCAATAACCTGCAATTTGATTTTCTTCTTCTGCCGTATGGAAGTTTGGATCAGTTATTGCGTGTGTGAAATTTATCCCTTGTCCTTCTGTTTGAATGGACTACATTGTTTCCTACTTTCCATATGAATACCATCTGGATGCCACATGTAATTAACAATTGTGCATGTCAACAATACTTTGCACAAACGTGGTTCGATAGTTTTCTTGGCGGGAAGGCAATGTAGTGAAATTTCTTACCACATGTTTTCTGTAATACCAAACATAACATATTTGCAAAAGAAAGAAGAGAAGATATTAATTTTTTTTTATCAGCTGTGTGCAAATTTTCTTTAAAATTTTCGTTAATCGATTTTGAGTATCTTTTGTTGATATAATTCCTTTCTTTTCCTCTCTATCAAGGAACTTTGATTATATTTCCCCATGAATGTTCCTATTGGTTTTTCGTAAATTATACTTATCAATATCTGTCTTTATAATTTCAGGTTAATTTGGAGCTACTAAGATCCAGGCTAGCAGAAGTCCATTCTGAACATCTTGATCGCGGTTGTGCACTGAAGCCTAAGTTTTGCATTGAAACCAGGTTTGATATAACTGCGTTGTACTTTGTTTGTATGGGTTGCAGTACTTTTGAGATAGTTATATAGCCGTTTCCTGGTTTCGTTTTGTTTTTTTTTGTTTTTTTTTTTTTCCTTTTAATTAAATGTATTTCCCCACATCTTGATAGATATAAATAAAGTATTTCCTCCCAATTGTTCCACTAATATCTATGACCTCTCAAGGTACTTATACTGTTTATCTTATGCCATCATGCTTTTACAGCTTAGGAAAGAGAATACGTATGGTAGTTAAGTTGAGACATGAAAGCATTAAAGAACATGCATGAATGATACTTCTTATTTAAGTCTATATATGTGGCTCTGAAATTTGGTGTGCAAGTTTTATTAGGTTAATAACCAATTATCTAGTACTTCTCTAAAAGAAATATGTGAAGCAACGTGACATTATTTTAGGCAATTAGTGGTGTTGTACAAGTATTTTTTGTCCAATCACAGAAGACCATATAGTAATCTGCAGGTTCATATGGTTCCACAATGTTAAATGACGGGACGTATTTTGAAGTACATCCGAAGGTTAATCCTAGAGCACGTATGCAAACGTCTCATATTTGTGTACACATATCTTCAAATTCCCCTTTTTTTTTTGTTTTTGTTTTGTGTCGTCTCTTGGTGCTTAGGGATGTGTATACTTAAAAGAGAGCGAGTCCGTAAGTCGGTCAGTCATTCAAAAAAAAAAAAGAAAAAAGAAAAAAGGAACAAAAGAAAGTGAGTTCGTCAATCCTATATGGAATATAGGAATGAGTAAGACACCAAAATTTGCACAAAAAAGTAATTCATTATTTTTTTAGCCTTGTTATGTACATCCAAAGTACCAACATTTAAATTGATTTGCAGTAGAAAGAGAGTAATTAGCGAAAAAGAAATATATCTATAAATATTGAACTCTTTCCATGATTAGCATACGATTTTGTCCCACATTATGTACATCCAAATACCAACATTTAAATCGATTTGCAGTTGAAAGACAGTAATTAGTGAAAAAGAAATATATCTACAAATATTGAACTCCTTCCGTGACTAGCATACGACTTGTCGTTGATAGGATGAAGAAATTCCAACTTAGAAGTATTGAACTGGAACATGTCGTTTCCAACCAAATCAATATTTTGTTCAAATAAACCCACCACCAACATCTAATATGTGATCAACAATCAGCACTACTTCCATGTAGGCAATACAAGAACTACTTCTAACTTCCATGGTGAGTATACAACCTGTCGTTGAGAGGATGAGGAAAATCTAAGTTGGAACTAGTGAACTGGAACATGTCCTCACTATTTTGACAAGTAAACCCAACACAAGGATAGTTGGCATTACTAGAAGAACTACTTCAATAGTTGGTATACGACTTATCGTTGAATGGATTATCACGAAACTCTAAATCAGAATTGGTGAATTGAAACATATCGCCGTTGTAACTTGTATCCAAAAAACTTATTATTTTGACAAGTTAAACTTACTATTTTTCTGTTCCGTCTATTTGTTTTGTCTATTTTTGTTTTTCGTATTACACATGTCATATTTAGTTTTTCTCAAAAAAGTTGTTTAATTTCGTGAAAAGGAATCCCAGTCTTTTTTAGTTAAAACCATATATATATATATATATATATATATATTGTATTCCATAATTTCCTCACTCTTTTTGCCTATTTGTAACAAGGGTTCTATTCATGTCAACTTTTTCTTAAAAATCTGTTTGACTTAATAATGATAACCATTCTTTTTGAGCTAAATGCCATTGTGTCATTTATTTTCTGCAGTTCCTAAGTCAACTACGAACTCATATTTTTTCTTCTTTTTAAGCCAATACCAAAATATATCATCATCTTCCGGAACTCCTGAGAAATAGAAAAAAGAACAAAAATCACGTTATTAAATCCATTAACAACCCAAAGCAATAACCTGTCATGCTCTTGAGATACATTATTTGTCGTTCTAGTGATTTTTTTGTCTTCTTTTTTTTTTTTTTTTGGCAAAAAATCTATGAAGGAAGTAAAGCCCTTCTATTGATGTTGTCAAGTCAAAAAAATGAACAAGATATTGCAAAAAGAAAAAAAGCCCGGTAAGACCTAAATGGAATAAAGCTCATTGTTTAACATTCTGTCATGGTATTAGGCGTTAAATTTAATACAAAAACCAGCTTTCTTCTTACACTTTCTTCTTATACGACTAAAGAAAAAACAAAGACAAAAGTACACCTGGTAATGATAATGATAAAATATATTATTCATTGGCTCATTGCAAAAAAATTAATGTTCAACCAAATTAGTACCAAAATGTAAATTAATTAGCAGTGGAAACAAAGTGAATAAAAGAATAATAACAAAATTCTTAATACTTCCATTGTTAGTTCCACAGCTGATTGAGAGGATGAAGAAACTTCAAATTAGAAGTATTAACATCAACAGAAAAACTACTTCTAACTTCCATAGCAAGAAGCATACCAAGTGGCGTTGAGAGGGTAATCAAGAAACTCCAAATTAGAACTATTGAACTGATAAATGTTATCGTTTCCAACAAAATCATTGTCTTGAAAAGTAAACCCGTAGTTGGCATACGATATGTCATTGAGACTATGATCAAGAAACTCCAAATCAGAACTAGTGAACTGAAACATGTCGTTGCTTGTAATAAAATCGGCATTGGTTTGACAGTTAAACCCATCATCAGCGTGAGAACCAGCATCACCTCTAGAAGAACTAGGCCCAACGTCGTTGGCATACAGCACATCGTTTAGGGGATGACCAAGAAACTCCAAATCAGAACTGTGGAATTGGAACCTGTTTTGACAAGTAAATCCATTCAAAGGGAAGTTGGAACTAGTCCCGTACTTGGTATACGACATGTCGTTGATAGGATGATCAACAAACCCCAAATCCAAATTAGAGGCAGTGTTGAAGTGTTGAAACATGTTGTCGATTTGAACAAACTCAGTACTCATGGGACAAACAGAGTCAAACCCTTGATCTTTTTCTCCTCCTCCTCCTAAACAAGTGGTACTACTACTCGCCAATCTCTGAGTGATTTTACCAAGAAGGTTATTAAATTTCTCCCTCAAAAACTCCAACTCCGCCACAGTCTTACGCTCCTCGCACTCTCTCTCAACCCACCTCTTCAATTCCGAAACGACCCTAGTTTCTCTGTCGTTGATCTGGGGCTTTTTCTGTTTGAGGCTAAATTTGAGCCCTTCGATTCTCTGGGTCTGGTTTCTGTGTTCATCAGTGATGAAATTGGGAGGACCCATTGTCGTATTGCTCAGATAATGTCGTAGAACATCATCGACCGAGGAGTGCCCGAAGGAGAAGGGGTTACCGGTGGGAGATAAAACGACAATGGCGATCTGAGCGTGGCACTTGGTGCACAACTCGGCGGCTTTCTGGAAAAGCCCTTTTCGCCGCTTTGAGAAAGACACGAAGATGTTACTCGCTTGGAGTTGGGCTCGTTCTTGTTCTTGTTCTTCTTCCATGGAGCTATTATCCCTGCTTCTCTTCGCCATTCTTTCTTTTTTGTTTTCTTTTTTTCGTTAAGACAAAATTAATGTGCTTGAGTAAGAAGCAACTAAAAGGGTTTATATATATATATATATATATATATATATATATAGACATAGAAATAGAAATAGAAATAGAGGAGCGTTTCTAACTTTCCTGTATTAGATTTTAAGACAGAATTGTCATTATTTGATTATTAATTGTTGTTGTTATTATTATTATTTTTATTTTAAGCAGTATGCCTAAAAGGAGACGCAGATGAAGGATGGTCTTTTTGTTAGTCCGATCATCATATCAATGTTACCTTTTCTCAAAAAGGCAAAAAAAAAAGGAAGAGAAAAAACAAAAGATATTTAATTAAGTGCAAACGAATACTTTCTTGAAAAAAAAAAGGAAACAAATACCATTTTTTTTAAAGTTAAAATAACAAGTTCATTGTCCTTGACATTTTTGTTTAATTCCACTACTTTCCTATTGTGTGATTTCTCTTCTACACTTAAAAGTTCCAACACAATTTAGACTTTTTTTTTCCCTCCTTTTTAAACAACTAGAATAATAAGCCATCTTTTACTCCTCAAATTCCATCAAAAAATAAAAAATAAATAAAAGAACCCATCTTTTCCCAAAGATAAAAATTAAGCAATCTTCCAAAACTTTTAAAAAGGAAAAAAAAAATCCATGATTTTTAATACCATTAACTGCCCACAAATATAATTGTCAAATGTTCTTAACGGAGCTAAATAGATTTTCTCACCTCTATTTGCAAAATCTAGTAACAAAGCTAAATAGATTTTCTCTCCTCTATTTGCAAAATCTAGTAACGAAGGCAAACCCTTCTATTAATACAAAATTACAAAAAAGAAATAAACTAAAGAATTTCCACGATGAAACACCGATGACGAACGAGATTAAAGATTAATCTATCGTCTACTTTTTTGAAATCATTAAAAATAATGAGAAATATATTGTCTCTCTTTTGTAGGATTTATTATCTATCTCGATTAGAAGTTTATTGATTATTTTCCTTTATGGGAGTTTATTGTCTACCTTGGCTAGAAGTATCTCCCCTTTGGTAAAAGTAGGTAATTGGATGGTTGGTATTCTTCTAAGCAATTTAATATAGCAGTTTTATGAAATTCGAAGGGTTTGAGTATAAAGGTTTTGAGCATGAAGAGTTTGAGTGAGGAGCATAAATACTAAGAGAAAATTTTGTTCTATTTTTTCTTTGAACTTTTTTTAATTTATTCTTTGTAAATGAGGTCAATTTAATTCTTAAAAATAATTTAGGTAAAAAAAATGTATCAATTTTACAAATGAAATAATTGCTTTTTGTTCCTTTTCTTTTAATCTAATATCAAAATAAATGCAATTATTTTATGTTAATCAAGTATCTTCAACACAAAAGTAAGGGTTCAATTGTCAAATAGTTACGTAACTTAAATTGTCTGAAAATTTATATGTAAAACTTAAAAGTTTTAAACTTAAGAATGAACAAATGGTGGCATATTCGAAATCTAAAATTTTGAATGTGGGCATAGCTTGAATTTTCTAGAAATTTATAAGTAAAACTAAGAAAACTAAAAGTTGATAGGGGTTATCTACTTGTCCCGTCCTCACTTCGCCCTTGTTTACACATTCTAATGGACATGTCTAATTTCTTGAATGTCGACATATTGCCAAACAAAAGATTGAAAATTTTTTCGACTAATATTACAAATATTGATGATTTGTTTCAACTAATCTGGCATCGTATAGTGAAATTTTTACTTTAAATTTGTTTCAACATATATTACTTAGCTATATGGGGCCTATCTATGGACTCTACAGTTGTGTTCTTGGTACTTTTAGAACCCCAATCACTTATAGAAATTTTTCTCCAAGTTCCAATTTTTAGAAATAATTTGGAATTATTATGAGTTGTGATATCGAGGTTATGCAAGATAGTATAGCAAATATATTTAAATCTCATGATTGTCATATACCAATGCAGCATTTATTGCCTATTGCAATTCGGTCAATACTACCGAAGAATATTCGATATGCGATTATGAGATTATATTTGTTTTTTAATTCTATATGTTGCATGGTGGTTAATATATCTAAGTTGGATGAATTAGTCAATTTTTGAGACTACATTTTTCTTTAAATTTTTTTTGGAAACTTTACAAAATAAAATATAGGATCTTTGATCTAATATAAATCAATTTATGGATCTTGATTTAGATAAAACCTATAAGTGCTTCACAATCATTGAGCCTTCTCGTATATTCTCTGGAGCCTGTTGAATGATCTGATATGTGAGCACTTTCTTGATTCCCAATAAGAAATGAGTGGATGATCCAGAAGATGCTCTTCCTTCTCCTTGATTGCATTTTTGTGGGCATGGGTATCTATCTCTCGATGGCTATGAATGAACATGAGATTTCTCCTACGGTAGTTCAGTTCTCTCACACTCTCTTTTCTCTGTGTCTCACATTTTAAATAGTCACTATGACTCAGAGTGGCTTGCGGAACTGTATAGATGCTTGAGAGAACTTTTCTCTTAAGTATTAGAGTGATGTAAACCCTAAGAGGTGTATTGGGCTTAACTGACCATTCAATTAGTATTAGATTATGTGTGAGCTAAACAAAGGACCTTATGAATTCAAATAATCTAAGCTCTAATGGTCAACTACCTATAATCATAATTAACTCTTAATTATGATTAGGTATTATCTATTAATATTGGAGCACTCTGTTATAATCCCAATATTGCATTCTTAGACTAAATGTCATATATTTTTTATGAAGCTAATTAGTATTTAATTAACTTGATCCATTTAATATATACTATACCTGAAGATATACTCCCAATGCCATACTGCAAGATAAAATTACCATATTACCCCTCTAATATATATTTACTTTTGAGTTATTATTTTTTATTTAATAAATAATAATTGGCTACAGTATTTTGTAACTGTCCATACAAACACAGTTAAATTCACAAAGTGAATACCTGACACCTGGTTTTTTATTATCCAAATCCTTGAAAAAACTTAAAGTGATATTATATGTATGATGTCCAAATCATGACGGGTGTTCTCATCAATTCATAAATCTTATCTTCCAAGATACCAGAGTTTGAACCATATAATCGGAACTAGTCCTTTAGTAAGTCAAAAAAATTAAAACTCATGAAAGTAAGTCCGATAATCATTAGGATTAAGGTGATCTTGTAATAATGCTAGATTAATGAAATATAGAATATTGAATTACGACACTTTACCTCAAATTCTATTTTACTTGGTCCAGTTCAGTGTACTTATAACTTTCTTATAACGCACTAGTGTTTCTATCCGAAGTCAGATACTTCAATGATTAGAGACTTCATCAATCCCGTTGAAATAGACAATAGTACATTCTATGGAAAAATAAAATATTCAATCTTTATTTGCAGAATGTGAACTCATTATTTAAACATAATGAAATAAAGAATTTAGCCTCCCATATATGAACACTTCACACAAATAATTTTTTATTATCCACTATTAGTCATGGAAACTTTTAGACTTTTGCATAATAGAAAACATAAACATTATATGTATATAATTGGAACATAATATGGAATTTATTAACATCAAATAGATAACGCTTAAATCTAATAAACATTATTTAAAATGTCAAACAAATAAACTACTTTCTAAGGTATATTTCCAATAATCTCTCACTTGCTATTTAAAGTAGATTATCTTACACAGTCTCATTCTTTCTAGGTGATCCTCATATATTTTGATTGCTAAAAAGTTAGTAAATGGATCAGTAAGTTTTTTTACAAAGGATATCTTACTCACTATAATGTCTCCCTACTCGGGTTAACACATAATAAAAGAATGATCATTTGGAATATATTTTTAGATCGAGCATCTGAAGTAATATATCTTACATAAGTCAATTCTTTCTCCAGAAAAGACAAACATATAGTTCCAATTTCTCTGAAGATACTTAAGGATGCACTTAACTATAACTTTATATTCAGGTTCTGGATTGGATTAGTAAGAACTTACTATTCCAATTGCATATTAAATATCATACTATTGTATTAACCAGATTCTTATTGATGATTGTCATCCTATATCATTCCTAATGATTAATATATCATCGATATGTATAAATAAGAAAAATCACTTTGTTGCCCTGAATCTATTATAGATATAAGATTCGTCGATATATTGATCAAATCGATACATTTTAGACAAATACTTAAGTCTATAAATTAGATTTCTAATGTTTCACAAACTTTGCTTTCTTAGTCTTTTTCATTGAATCCCTCTAATTGTACCTTTGAGATACAACTAACAAGATTGCCATTTAAGAAAGTTATCTTAACGCCTATTTGCTATATCTCATAATTAAGAGATACGACTATAGAAAAAAGTATATCAAAAAACTTGATCATAACAATAGAATAGACATTTTTTTTGTATATAATCCTTTTGCAACTAATTTTCCTTGAAAGTCTTTATTTTCCCGTTTATTCTTCTTTTTCTTTTATAGACTAATTTATACCTAAAAAATTTTACCCCTCTAAGTAAATCTATAAGATTCTAGATTTTTTTAGAGTACATAGACACTAATGTGGATTCTATTATCTTTTTCCAGAGATCTATACTATCTATTATCTCTTTGTAGATAAAATAATCAGATTCTAGGTTATAAGACTTTTATATTCCTAAATACCTATTAGATTGTCTCACAATCCTCCCACTACAATAAGAGTTCGATATATATTTATTTTCCAATGATTTATTCTTTCTAAGTGCTTACTCTATTCTATCTTTCATAGATAGGCTGATTACATCATTAGTTATTTCCACAAAAAATAACTTACTTAGGGGTTCAATGCTTCATATAGTTTTCTCCCAAGTAAGAGATATTTATTCTAATGAATACTTTCTTACTTCAATACTATAGAAGTAATACCATTCTAATTTTTTTTTGTTTTTTATATACAGATACAATTCAGATTGTTATTCTAACTTAGTCATTTTCCCTTTCAGCATATATGCTAGACAACCACAAATATAGATATGACATAAACTAGCGTTATGTCATTTCTATATTTCAAATGGGTGTCTTAAGTATCGACTTAGATGGAACTCTATTAGCAGGCATATCACCGTCTCTAAGACGTATCCTAAAGGATTTTGTAATAATGAACAATTGAATAACAACTTAATCATAGCCAAAAGTTTTCATTGTCTGTGATATATTCCTAAGAATTCTCTATAAAGCTATTCAATTCTTAGATCCAATCGACGAGTTTTTATATTTTTCCAAATTGCTTTTTGGTTTCCACTTTCAATTCTTTGAACTTTTCAAAAGAATTCAATTAGCAGTAACATTAGGAAAATATAATAAAATTTTGAATAATCATTAATAATGATATATTTAAAACTTCATTAGACTTGATTGCTTAAGGGCCTACAGATAATAATATGTACTATTTTTAAACCTTCTTATACTCTTAGGTCTTTTCTAACAAATGACCTTTTAGTTATTTTTCCTTCTAGATAGGATTTGCAAATTGGTGATTGTATAGCTTCTAACAAGTTTAGATGCCTGTATTTAACTAATTTTTAGATTATATTTAGGTTAATTTAACCGAAGTATAAATATGTTTTATTCTTAGTATTTACTCACTTTCTTATGATTAGATTTATTATGTTCAATCTCATCATTATTAGTATCATACAATGAGAATAATATAGGCTAAAAAAAATTATCATTTTGTGCAATTAAGAATATTATTTTTTCATATAGAAACTTTGTCGTTGAGACAAACAGAATAATATCATTTCATCAAATATAAAACAAAAATCAAATTTCTCTTAAATTTTTGACAATTTTTAATGTCATAATTCATAAATTCATCAAATACGAATTTAAATATTTCTCATTTTATGTATTGATACTATAGCCATTGTAGTTCTTACTCTTAGTGAACTTGGCTTCACTAAATCCTTTAGTTTTCATAGCACTCTTTGCAATAGATATACAAATATGGTTAATGATTCTTGAATTCTATCCAAGATTCATTAAGTCATCTACTAAAATTAGTTAATGGACAATAAATTATTATCACCTTCCAATCAAGTATTATATAGGTATCCCTAATAATTTTCTTCCAAAAATCCTTCAGTGCTATGTAGGAAATATTTTTCTTTTAGTTAGGGATTAGAAAATTCACTTTTAGCTACCTTAGCTTGGTAAATATGTTCATTAGATATCTTATTAAGATTTAGCATAATATTGTACTAGTTTGAATTCCTTAAATTTCATGCTGTAATATATTGGATATCATATGTTAACATACATCAATGAATTATCTAAGAATGATCCCATAATATACATGCTTTATTTTTCTTCACTAGTCTTACTAGTAAATATGGACTAATATATAGGAGTAAAAACTTAATAGCTTATCAGCCATATGTACTAACTCTAGGTTGCATTAATCCAGACAACATAGTTTAACTATACAAATTATGTGTATGTGAGTATAGTGGGTAAATGAATTAAGGACATATCTATTTGGATGAAAATAAATTATTCATATAATAACAAACATTATGTAACAAATATTTCGAATAATTGACATAATGTAAAGTAAAATATACAACATGCAAGTGAAGTATCCTTAAGACTATCACTAATATTCATGGTAATTCAACTTTCTTTTAAGTACAAGCCTCCTGTGGGAAGTCATGTAATTAAGAAGTCAAACTGAAATAATTTCATTTAGAAAGTAAGACAAATATTTCATTTTCCTTATTTCTAACTACCATTTAATTTAGTCCTCTACTTTACTAACAAAAACCCATATGGGAGAATATTAGTATTTCGAGTTGAGAGTGTAACCATTATTTCAATAATTAAGCTTTCTATAAAAAAAATAGTCTCCTACAGGTGATTAGCCTCATATAGTCCATCTAATGCCTTATTCTAAGAAATTCATTTCTAGTACTACCCAAACGAAAACCCTCCTATGGGAGCTCAGCAAGATTCTGAAACGAGACTCATCCTAGTACGTAAATGAACCACAATGGAGATCGTAGGTATCTCATACCTTCTCCCACTCAATATTTTATAATTAGGGATTTAATGAATTTACCCAGTTATCTAACTTACTTAGTAACCTAAAATCAATTATGTAAACATGTTCATATTTTGCATGTGAGTAGCTCTACTATCTTATATGACATGTTACTAAGATCACGTAGTTAAATACTCTATATATAATATGTATGCAATATTATTCATATAATAATTAAGTATTGACAAAATTTAATAAAATAGAAAAATTAATAACTATCAATCATTCTAGCATTTAATATTATTTAATAATTGAACAATCTTTTTACAAAAGAAATTATTAAATAATAACTATGAGAGATAATATTCAAGTTTAAATAATTAAGATTTCACAAAATCTAATTTATTTAATTAAAAGATTTAATTCAAATTAAATCTCCTTGAATATTTCAAAATTCAAATTCAACTTTTGAATTTAAATTTTGAATTATAAATTTAATCATCTCATAATTAAAATATCTCCCATTGATTGGATTTTTAAAATTTGAAATTATCTCATGATTTTCAAATCATTATTTTAATGTCATTAAAATAAAATATAAACTTTCTATTTATATTTAAATTGGATAATGTAGATATTTACTAATTAAATCTTCACAAGATTTAAATTAA
>JXTB01000061.1:869942-882366 GCA_002914805.1 Parasponia andersonii
CCAACGGAGAGAGTTGCTGCAGGGAGACGGGTTGCTGGAATTCATGATCTAGACGCAGTTACAGCCTTGACAGCACAAGTTTCATCACTTTCCCATATTTTGAAGTCCATGAATATGGCTGCTGGAGCATCTGCAGAGCAATCAGCTGCAGTATCTTGTGTTTATTGTGGAGAAGGACATTCTTTTGACAGTTGCCCATCTAATCCTGCTTCGGTGTGTTATGTGGGGAACTACAACAAGAACAACAGTCCATTTTCCAACACCTACAATCAAGGATGGAGGCAGCATCCCAATTTTTCGTGGAGTAATCAAGGGACTAATCCATATCCAACCTCAAACAGACCAAACCATCCTCCTGGTTTCCATCAACAATTGCCACAGCAGCAACAGTACCAGAAACAGCAACATACAGAGCAACCCAGTTCAGTGGAATCCTTATTGAAGGAATACATATGTGCTGTCTTGCATGGTAACCGCATGGGCACTTCGAGAGTACATGGACGCATAGGATTTATCCCATGCAGTTTCGTCTTGCATGGTGGCCGCATAAGACAAATCCCATGCGTTCACGTACTCGTGAAGCTCCTATGTAGCCACTATGCAAGACGACACATATGTGGCTCACCGAAGTCGGGCGAAGTCCGAATGGCCTCCGGAGCGGGACGAAGCCTGCATGACCATGAGAGCAGGGCAATGCTTGTACGGCTAGCATATGGGGTGCAACCCGTGCGGCCATAAGAGTGGGGCAACACCCACACGACCAATGTATGAAGTGCCACCAACGCGGCCATGGGAGCAGAGCAATGCCCATGCGGCCAGTGCATGGGCTACGATCTGTATGGCTAGTATGTGGGGCTACTCCTGTGCAACCATTGCATAAGTTACTATCTACGTGGTCAATGAACGGGTCTCCCCTCCACGATAATAGGGGTAGTGCGCACGACTCTTAGCATGCACCGCCTCGTACCATTTTTTAATCCAAAAAATCTGTAACTTAATTGTTAAATAGTTTTTCTCAAAAAGTAAAACACAATTAAAGATCAAGCGACTTTTTGGATATAGTTTTATCAAGAACATAAAACATAATCATATAGAAAATTAAGAACATGCTAGAATCATAATCAAAAAATAAAAAAACACATGATCATGAATTCATAATAACATCTAATATATTATTATTTAAACTCATTAAATTAATCGATCATCATACATAATAGAGTATACTTATAAATATAAACAAGACTAAACATAACCACATAGATCATCATGGAAATCAAAGATAATAAAACACTAAGAGAATTAACATGAACAAGATAAGCTAGATAATCGAAAACCTTTGCTCTGATACCAATTGTTGGAAATTCTAAGAAATAATTTCGAAAAATAATTTTATTGAAAATGATTTCCGCATTCTTATAAACAATTCAAGAAAATAGTGGAATAGGTATTTTAAAATTTTTCTTGAAACTTTACAAAATAAAATGTAGGATCATTGATCTAACATAAATTAATTCATGGATCTTGGTTTAGATAAAACCTGGAAGTGCTTCACAACCATTGAACCTTCTTGTCTATTCTCTGGAGTCCGTTGCATGATCCAATGTGTGGGCACCTTCTTGATTCCTAATAAGAAATGAGCGGATGATCCGGAAGATGCTCTTTTTTCTCCTTGACTACACGTTCACGACTATGGGCATCTCTCTCTTAATGGGCATGCACGAACAAGGGATTTCTCATGTGGCAGCTCAGTTCTCTTACACTCTCTCTTTTCTCTGTGTCTCATTTTTTCTATAGTCATTGTGACTAAGAGTGGCATGTAGAATTGTATAGAAGCTTAGGAGAACTTTTCTTTTAAGTATTAGAGTAATGTAAACCCTAAGGGACTTATTGAGCTCAACAAACCATTCAATTAGTATTGGGCTATGTGTGAGCTAGACAAGGGATCTTATAGATCCAAATGGTCTAAGCTTCAATGGCTAACTACCCATAATCATAATTAAATTAATTACGATTGGGCCTTGTTCATTAATATTAGGACACTCCACTATAAGCCTAATATTGTACTCTTAGACTAAATGTCATATATTTTCTGTGAAGCTAATTAATACTTTAATTAATTTGATCCATTAGAATATATTATACCTATAGATATACCCCGATACAATGCCATACTAGTAAGGTAAAATTACCGCATTACCCCACTAGTACATATTTACCTTTAAGTTACCATTTTTTCAAATGGGTAATAATTGACTATGGTGTTTGTAACTACCCATATAAACACAGTCAATTCGACAAAGTAAATACCTGGCACCTGATTTTTTGTTCTCTAAGTCCTTGAAAAAACTCAAAGTGACATTATATGCATGGTGGCCAAATCATAAAGAGCGTTCTTGTCAATTTATAGATCTTATCTTCCAAGATACCAGAGTTTGAACCATATAATCAGAACTAGTCCTTTAGTATGTCATAAAGATGAAACTCATCAAAGCAAGTCCAACAATCACTAGGATAAAGATAATCTTGCAATACTGCTAGATTAGTAAAAGATAAAATATTGAGTTATGACACTTAACCTCAAATTCTATTTTCACTTGGTTCAGTTCAATGCACTTATAACTTTCTTACAACATACTAGTGTTTTTATCCAAAGTCAGATATTTCGATGATTAGAGACTTTATTAATTCTGTAGAAATAAACAACATTACGTTCTATGGCAAAATAAAGTATTCCATCTTTATTTGCAGAATGTGAACTCTTTATTTAGACATAGTGAAATAAAGAATTTAGTTTCCCACATGTGAACACTTTACATGAATAATTCTCTATTACTCATTATTAGTCATGGAAACTTTTAGACATTTGCAAAATAGAAAACATAAACCTCACATGTATATAATTAGAACATAATATGGAATTTATTAACAACAAATAGATAATACTTAAATCCAATAAATATTGTTTAAAATGCCAAACAAAGAAATTGTATTTTAGGATATATTTCCATCATAAATATCAATAATAGTGTTAGGAATGGTCAAGGTGAACCACAACAGTCTGGGATGTATATATTGATAGAAACCTTAGTTGGGGTGGTTCAGCAACAACAATATCAACAATAGAGGTTACAAAAAAAAACTACAACAGTAGTGTAGGCAACCTAATAGAATATCAGAATTTAAGAACTCACATTGATATCATTTGAAGGGACAATTGGCTCTCTAGAGGCTGAGAAGTGGTTGGCTAAAATGGAGAAGGCTTTTAATATCTTGGATAGTACTGATACTAAGAAGGTGACCTATGCCACTTACATACTATAATGAGATGTATATGATTAGTGGTTAATGATGAAGCGCCAACATGAACAAGACACTAAACCTTTTACTTGGAGGAACTTCAAGGATGCGTTTACTGAGAAATATTTTCCAAATAGTGTCTATCGCCAAAAGGAAAGAAAATTTGTCAAGCTAGAGTAAGGGAATATGACAGGAGCTTAGTACAAGGAAGAATTTACCAGATTGTCAAAGTTTGCTCCTACTTTAGTAGCAGTTGAAGAAAGCAGAGCTCGAAAATTTGAAGAAGGTTTACGGTCCCGAATCAAATAGGGAGTAGAGCCATTTGATTTAGAAACTTGTGAAGCTGTAGTGAGCAAAACTTTGTTGATAGAAAAGGGACTCAATGATACTCAACACGATCAAGACAACAACCAAAGGAAGAGATATAGGTCAGAACTACAAAGAGTCAGAATTTACGTGGACAAACTAAGAAGCAAGGGACTCAAGGTAGTGAATTTCAATACATAAGATGTGATAGAGGTAACCATGTAGAGAAAGACTATTGTTGGAATACTTGTGCTTGTTTTCGTTATAGTAGTTTTGCATATAAGTTAGCTTCCTATCCTTCAAAGGATTTTCTGACCACACAAGCGAGTAGACATGTCCTACTGAGCAGAATAAAAGAGGGAACCAGAAACCTAAAGCCTAAGGAAGAGTCTACAAACATAAAGTCCAAGGAAGAGTTTATGCTATGACACTTCAATATGTACAGACTTCAAATCATGTAGTGACATGTATAATTCTTATATCTTCCAAATATGCATATGTATTGTTTGACTCTAGGGTAAGTCATTCTTTTGTGTCCACTAAATTCATGAAGAAACATGATATGTTAATTAAGCCTATAGACATCAATTTATGTATAGACACCCTAATTAGAAGCACTTTGGTTGTTGACCACACTTGTAGGTCTTGTAGTATTGTTATCAAGGATAGGGAATTACTAGTTGATTTGATGATTATAGATATGCAAGATTTGATATCATACCATGAATAGATTGGTTATCTAGATATCATACTTTTATTGACTATCATAGGAAGAAAAACAATTTGTTACGTCCTAAGACTAAAGATATGGTAACTACCACACGGCCATAAGGATGAACTTCATAGACACAAAAGACTTTGAATCTACTCAATATTAAAAATCAAAATAGATCCATTAACACTAAAAATATCTTATCATAACAAAATGCCAAATCATTCTAAACTATCAATAACAATTCACTAAATCCATAATAACAAAAGAAATTAAAACTATAACAATAATTCAGTATATCTCAAATACCTAATAATATCTCAAAATAGAAACTAAACAATACAATAACTCTAAATAATAAATTTGAGTCCTCAAACAATCTCTCTCTTTCAAATATGAGTTCTACTCATTGACTATTCTCCGAATCTGAAAAATATTAAAGAATAAAAGAGTGAGCTCAATAGCCCAGTACGTAACCATGAACCTCTACTCATTGTATTAAGCATATAAAATTGAAATGTTTAGTAAGTATTTTGTAAAATAACTCTAAACTTAAAATCAATATTTTTTTAAAGATAAGCAAATGAAATTAATTGGAACTAACTTAACAAAATAGAGGGTTTAAAAATTTATAGTCTTAAACTTATTTAATATTTAATAACACTTTCAAGACTTTTTTTGGATGACTTTGACCATAGTTAGCCCCTACGGTTAAGTCCATATTTATTGCATTTAACCCCTGTAGTTAGGTCCATATTTACTATATTTAACCCTCTATATCTAGTTCTACATTCAGTGCGTAATGTCCACATTTAACTTCTGTAGAACAGGTCCACATTATATAGTCAATTGAAGAGAGTTTTAACACATTCATATGTAAAATGGTTCGGAAACTTTTTCATGTTTTTCAAAATGTGATAAACTCTCAAATCATTTGACAACAACAATAATCGTAAGTTTGATCTGTATTTCTTAAAAATAATTCGATCAAAACAGATTTTGTCTAAAAATAACTTATTTGAAATAAATATTTCAAATTTATAAATGTCTATTTTTTTTTTCCAAAAGAATCAATAAGAATTAACTTTATAAAACAAAAGTCACTAAGAAAAATGAGAGGTTACTCATACATGTTTGCTAGTCTAACTAATCCAACAATTTTTTAGCTTCTACAGGAACCTATAATTAAAACAAGAATCATACATAAATATTAAGCACTTAATATATACCTTAAATTAAGTCTAACACAATGTCTGTCCCGATGTCTATGTATACTTGATACAGTCGGTACACTATCTTGCATAACCTCGACATCAAAACTCATAATAATTCTAAATTAATTAAGGTTCTAAAAGTACCAAGAACATAGCTGTAGGATCTATAGGTATGCTCTATATAGCTGAGAAAACCATGCCACGTTTTACTCTAAATGCCAAAAGTTACAAAATTTTTCCAGATTCATAGTGCTCATTTTGAAAGGCTATATCTCTCTTGTTATAAGTCTATTTTTGACAAATTATATATTATTAGAAACCTTATTGAATAAACTTTCTAACCATACAAAATATAATCTTATTAGACTAACAGAATCACTAGGAAAATCAATTGAAATGTCTATTGCGTTTTACCATCTTAGACCAAACCTCAAAAATCTATAATTTTTAATCTGGACATCTAAATCATATAATTTTGGTCTTATTTTAAATTTTTCAGTGAGAATAATCATCAAAAATATAAATTAACCCTAGAATCACGGTTGAAAAAAAAGATGTTTTAAGAATTCTAAATCCTAGATGATGGATTAACCCCAAAAATCCCAAATAATTAATTGATTATTGATGGGGAGGAGTTTTTTACCTTTGAGAATTGACAATCAGTCTTCTCCCTATTTTTGCAAGCTCTCAACTATTCTTCTCTTCTTCTACAAAGTGTTAAATTTTTTTTCTTCTGTCAGACGCTGAAAGATGATATGTATAGAGTTTCTAAATCCTTTAAATTACTTAATTGTCCTTGTGTAATTAACTAAAATCTTGATCTTTTTGTCTTTTGCCCTTTCATTTATTTATTTCTCTTTGTTTTATACACTATATAGTTTATTACAATCTCCCTTACTTAAAATAAGTTTAGTCCTCTAAACTTCACGTACCTATAGTCTCAAAAGGGAAAGGGTACTTTGCTCCCATTTCCTTTTCTAACTCCCATGTAGCTTTTCTTTCAATATGATTGGTCTATTAAACCTTAACATAAGAAATAATCTGACGTCTAAATCTTATTCCTTTGTATATACTATACGCAAAGTGCATTCTTTATAAGTTAGATCTTCTTTAAGTTGTATCGGTTTGTATTGAATTACATGACTAGGATTAGGATTATATCTCTTCAGCATAGACATATGGAATACATTGTGAACACCAGGAAAAGCAAGTGGCAGGGCAAAACTGTAGGCTACCTTACCAATTTTATCTAAAATCTCAAATGGACTAACAAATCGAGGACTTATCTTACCTCGAACTCCAATTCTCTTTACTCTTTTCATAGGTAACACTTTTAAAAAAATATGATCACTAATTTTAAATACTATTTCCCTTCTTTTTGGGCCTACATAAATACCATTTCCCCTTTTTTTTAGTCAATCTAATCTTTTTAACAGCCTGTTGTACTATTTTGGATCCTATAATTGCCTTTTCTCCAATATCATCCCAATAAATAGGAGATACGCATTTCCTACCATATAAAGCTTCATACGGTGCTATTTGCAAACTAGCATGATAGCTATTATTGTATGTAAACTCTACTAAAGGCAAATGCTCATCCCAATAATCCTTGAAATCTATGGTGCAAGCTCTTAATATATCGTCCAGTATCTAAATGATTCTTTTTGACTGTCCATCTGTTTGTGGGTGAAAAGTTGTATTGAAACTTTGCTTAGTCCTAAAGGCTTTGTTACTGTATTGCAAAACTTGGATAAAAATCTAGGATCTTAGTTAGAAATAATAACTACTAGAATCCCATATAGTTTCACTATCTCACTTATATATTATTTTGCAAATTTCTCGAGAAAAAAAGTAATTTTAATAGCCAAAAAATGTGCAGATTTCGATTTACAATCTACAAATACCCAAATTGTAGCATTACCATTATTAGTCCTTAGCAATCCTATAATAAAGTCTATAGTGATATAATTTCATTTCTATTCAGGATTTTCAATAGGTTGTAACAATCTTGCAGGCCTTAAATATTCAGCCTTCACTTGCTGATACACTAAATATTATGCAACATAATAATGTTTACAACCTTCTCTTTTCATGTTATTCTACTAGAAAATCTCTCTTTGATCCTTGTATTTTTTAGTGCCTTTAGGATGTACTATGTAGCTCATGTTATGTGTTTCTTTAAGAATCTCCTTCTTTAATTCTGGATCGTTTAGCACACACAATCTCTTCTAAATTCTTAAAGATCCATCTTCATGGATAAGAAACTCTATTTTTACTCCTGCCTCTATCTTAGCTTGAATCTTCTACAAATTAGAGTCATTAGATTGGATAGCCTTAATTATATTAATCAATAAAGATTGCACATGAAAACTAGCCAATTGGACTCCAGATTTTGATACTCTTATTTCGATGTTCAGTTTTTTTATATCTTACAAAATGTTCTTTTGGTCAGTGATTAAAGTTGCCAAATTGCCTAAAGTTTTTCTGCTCAAAATATCTATTACCACATTTACCTTCCTAGGATAGTAGTGAATAGTTAAATTGTAATCTTTTAACAATTCTAATCCCTTCTTTGTCTCAAGTTTAGCTCCTTTTGAGTGAAGATATATTTCAGACTCTTATGATCAATATAGATCTCACATTTCTCTCTGTAGAGATAATGTGTTCAAATCTTAAGAGAAAAAACTACAGTAGTTAATTCTAAATCAAACATAGAGTATTTTTCCTCGTACTCCTTCAATAATCTAGAAGTAAGGCAATAACCTTATCATGCTGCATCAGAATACAGCCTAACCCCTTCTTTGACGCATCACTATACATAATGAATCCTCTAGTCCTAGAAGGTACTGTAAGGATTGATATAGAAACTAATCTTATCTTCAATTCCTGAAAACTTCATTCACAATCTTCTCACTATTCAAATTTGACTCTCTTATGAGTTAGTTATATCAAAGGATCTATTATCATTGAAAATCTTTCCATAAGCCTTCTATAGTATCTAGCTAAATCCAAGAAGCTGCGAATCTCTAAAACATTTTTCAGCCTATTCCACTCCAAAATTACTTTTACTTTTTGAGGGTCAATAGAAATTCCATCTTTTGATATTACCTGCCCGAAGAAAGATACATTCGCAAGCCAAAATTCGCATTTCTTCAATTTCATATAAAGCCTCTTTTCTCATAAAATCTGTAATACTTTCTTTAAATATTATCTATGTTCTTCTTCACTTTAGAGTATACCAATATATTATATATGAAGACTACTGCAAACTGGTCAAGGAATGGGTGGAATACTTGATTTATTAAGTCCATGAATGCAGCCTGGATATTAATCAACCCAAAAGGCATAACTAAAAATTCATAGTGTCCATATCTCGTATAAAAAGTGGTCTTAGGAATTTCTTACGCTTTAATCTTTAATTGATGATAACTAGATCGAAGATCAATTTTGGAGAAGACTTGTGCACCCTAAACTGATCAAATAAATTATCTATCCTTGGTACAGGATACCTGTTTCGTATAGTCACCCTATTCAATTCCCGACAATCAATGCCAAGTCGCATGCTCCCATCTTTCTTCTTGACAAATAGTATGGGAGCTCCATGTGGGGAAATGCTTGGTCTCATAAAATCATTATCCAACAACTATTGTAATTACTTTTTTAATTTTCTTAATTTTGCTGGTGCCATACAGTAAAGAGCTTTAGAAATTGAAGTAGTGTTTGATAAAACATCAATAGAGAATTCTGTCTCTCTATCTAGGAGTAATTCTGGTTATTGAGAAATTAAGGTTTCAATCTTACTCACTCTTATTTTGAAGATAACAAATATTTGATTAAGTACTAATGATTTAACTTGAGTTTGTAGTGAAATAGTTATAAAGTTCTAACTTAAGTTGATCAAGAAATCAAGCTTGAAGATAAATGTATATTGGACTCATTATAATCAAGCTTAAAGATGGATAATCAAGATACAAGACCATGCTTAGATAGGGTATATTCATATTTATTCTTGTATTTGATTTAATTCATTGCACATAAATTCTCTTTGCATTGGCTTATACTTTTCAAAAGAGTTTTCAAACTATCTTAAGCTTAAAATGATTATTTTATTATAGAAGTTTGAAAATAGAAAATAATGATTTTGAATGGGCAAAATATTCTTCAAAACAAGATTTCTTAAGTTCAAATAGGTTACAAATATATTTGAAATCATGATTATTTGATATAAGCAAAAAAGAGATTTTTTATTTACAAACTAAAATATGTTTTGCTATGAATACTTTCTAAATTATTGTTAAATACCTATGTGAATCTAAAACAAATTTTCAATAGTCAAAATACTTTTTTAAAATTGATTTCTTATGTTTTTAAAGTGTTTAAAACAAGTTTAGAAGTCAGTTTTTGAAAAAAGCCAAAAGCTGTCAAAATGGTCAAATGCTAAAACTGGAAAAATAAGCAGAGTTTCTGGTCTACCGAAAATAGCAGTGAAAAAAATGTTACCATTAAAATTTGACCGTTGAAAAAGCACTATCAATGGCTAGTATTTTCAGTCTATTGAAAACTTACTTTAGGTCTACCAAAAATAGCAGAAAGTGTGTATAACAGTTATAAACGACTAGTTTTTATACAAGCTTATAAATAAAAGTTATTTTAAGACTTGAAATAGACTTTGCATGAACCTAAACTGACATTCAACAACTTTCAAAGTGCAAAAATATATTTCAATATTGAATTAGCTTTTAAATCATACTGAGCTAATTTTAGAGCATTGTTCTCAAATCTCCTAAGGCTAAAATATTTATTACTTTTGAGAGGAGAGTTTGTGAGTATATTCACTCGTGTATTGAAAAACTATTTGAGTGTGAGGTGTGGTTAGCACCAGATTCATAAACAACCATGCATAGGTGAGGTTGCCATTAGAGTCTAAATAACCCAAGTGTAGGTAAGGTTGTTACCGGAGTCTAAACAACCCGTGAGTTGGTGAAATTTGTACCATTGTCTAAATAATTTGTGTAGGTGAGGATTGACACCAAAGTTAAAATAATTCGTAGTTAAGCGTGATAAAGGTGGATTCAAGACTATTATAAAGTTTGAGTGAGCTTAAGAAGAATTCACTCCATTTGTACAAAAGTCGGTCAAGCACAATCTTTATCCGAATAGTGGAAGCTCAAAGCAAGTTATCGAGGGCCGGAGACGTAGGCAAATTGTCGCGTTTATCGAATCTCATATAAACCGAGTTTGTACTTTCTTTATCGCTATACTCTTTTCTTCATTATAAGCTATTTAATTAATTTTTTGATATTTATTGTGCTTAATATACTTGACATTATTGCTATATATTTGGTATTATTGTTGATTTAGCTTGAAAATTTCAAAATAGCGGTATATAATTTTGATTTGTTGAAAAGTTTCTTAAAACCTTTTAAAACCTAATTCACCCCATTTCTCAGATTGTCAATCTTGGGTTAATAATAGCTAAAACTGGTAAGTCTTCTAGAAAGGCATCTGGGAATTCACTCACAACAGCAATATTTTCTAGCTTCAACTCATCTGGTTGGGTATCTTGAACCATCGCTAAGTAGCCTTAATAGCTATGCCTCAATACTTGTCTTGCTTGTAAAATAGAAATCACACGACGAGGAGTGTGTTTCAAATTTCCAACAAAAAAGAACTCAAGTTGGCAAGGAATATAAAATTGTGTAACACCATTGGGTCTCACCCAAAAGGCTAGCTTGAAGGTACTTTTGGGCTCATGGACCATTACTGAAATATCCATGATCTTTTTAGTGCATACCTAATATGGGACTTAGGGTGTAACAATCTCCCTTACATAGGGGTCCATATTTACTACGATTCTACCTTGTGGTAGCCTTCCAAAGCCCACACAGGTATATGCTAGGTCGTCTCTGATATCAAATATAACGCCATTAGGTCTCACCCAAAAATACTAGTTTGAAGGTATTTTTGCTCTCATAAACCACCACTTAAATACCTATAATCTTCTCAAAATATACCCGATATGGGACTTGGGATTTACATCATTCTTTTAGCACCGTGGTCACTTGAGAGATCTTTTCTAGGACCTTCTCCAACTCTTTATAGATTATACATGTTAGAGTCTTTATCTCCTCGTAGAGATTGATCTTTTATCGTCATGGCGACTGGAGATATATTCTACTTTGCCTTATCGAACTTTTCACAAATCAATCATCTTTTTGAACTCTTTATAGATCATCATGTCGGAGTCTTTGTCATCATTAAGACGAAAAGAACATTAGAACATTAGAGGAGGAGTTTATTAGGTAATCCACTAATATTATTTTGTTGCTCGATCTACCTAGAAGTCAAATATAGAATCAATCAATTATTGAACAATAATTTTTTATAATTTTACGTAGATTCTTTGTCAAAACAATTCAAGAAACTGATCTCAAAAGAAGAGTAACGTATATGTTCTTGTGAAATATTATGAGAGCGAATAGGTATATATATGTTAAAAGTTTTTCTTTTACTAAAACTTTTTCTATAATTCTCATTAGTTTTTCAATAAATTGCCTTCACTCTTTTAGCAAGAGGCCAAACACTTCTCTAATGAGGTTTGCAGGTGTGTATTAATATATAGGGACCAATTTAGTAGCTATTTCTTTTTTACCTATTTATAGTTTTTTATTTTTATTTTTTTGTCGGTGGATCATTATTTACGACTATAATAATTTGAGTAGTTGGGATAATAATAATAATAATAATAACATGTTATTTAATACTCTTTCTTTTTTCACATTTTTATCATGAAAATATATTTGTTCACATTTTTATCATGAAAATATATGTAAGATGAATTTTAATTTAATAAAAACACCCTATTTAATGCCTTTTTTTTTTCTTTACCTAGGAT
>JXTB01000061.1:882872-938148 GCA_002914805.1 Parasponia andersonii
GTAGACTACTCAAGAATTTCTCATTTCATTTATTTTATGTAATAATTACTAATTGAATAAAGATGGAATAAAGACAAGAATTCAGAAAAAATTGAAGAATGAATATAACAGTACAACTCTTAGCCGGATTTTTAATAGTGTGATTTGGCGGTTTTACCCCTGGAGAGTAGTGTGAACTGGCTGTTTGGTGGGAGGTTGTTTCGTAATTTCGTGAGGGATATGTGGAGTCAAACCAGTTGCTAGCTATGGGATTATGTCTTTACCTTATAATTGTATCTATGGTTTGTGGGTGGGTGTGGTTGTTTGATCTTATTACTGTCAGAGTTTCTGATTTGACCAAATTAGCGTTTTGTTAGATAGCATGGGTGAGGGTGATCTTTTCCACTTGACCCTGGTTGTTCTGCTCTTTGGTCTTTTTACTGCAAGTGTTAATAATCTGACTAAATTAGCCTTTTATTGGTTGTCTTCGGGTGAGGGTTTTGGGTGGGATTCTTTGGTCTTTTTCTACTTGACCTTGGTTGTTCGACCGAATGTGTTGTCATTGCTTTTGATTTTCTTGAATGCACTTCTTCTGCTATCTTTTCGATATCTTCTTCTCTCTCTTTTCTTGGTTCTTCATGCCTTCATCTTTTTCTTTCTTCAGATTGTTTTTCTTCATTTATTTTTTATTTAATTATTATCTTCTTCTCTTTTTTTTTTTTTTTTCGGAGGTTCTTTTTTTCTGGTATCTCCTTGCTCTCTAACTTTGTTCTCTTATAATGTTTTTTCTGTTTATTGGACTGTTGTTGATAGAGTTTTGACTTTGTTCGTATAGAGTGATTCTTGCCTTTGTTGATCTATTTTGTAATGGAAATATTTGATAATTATGTTTCTGATTCTTGCCTTTTTTGATCTGCTTTGTCATGGAAATATTTGATAGTTATGTTTTTTGGGGTTGATCTGTTGTTTTTGTTGTTTGGGATTATTTTTGGGTCTTGATCCGTGGCTATGAGTTTAAAGTTGTTTACAAAAATCTTATATTTACTGAACTATTGACTTTTTTTTTAATATCGTGATATTTTTATTTTTCTCATTGTCTGTGATGAATTTCGATAATATATATATATGTATATGTATGTCTACTGATTTTTGGATATTTTATTTTTATGTCCTTAAATTTTTAGGTATAATATGGAGTATTCCAGGAATTTCATTTTAATCTTTAATATTTCTGATCTGTTCTTTAGATTTTTTTTCTATCTTAGTAATGATGTCTTTTTTTTTTTTTTTTTAGTCTTTGATGATGTGTCTCTCTGCATTTTTTATTTTCAAGTTGTTTACAAAAATCTAATTAATGCTGTTATGATTTTTTTTATTTAATTAAGATTGGTTAAAAAAAGAAAACAGAAAAAAAAGGAATTGACAACAGAGAGAAAAAATGAGAGAATTTTTTTTCTGAAATATAATTTTGAAGTTTTTTTATTGTATTTTAGCAAGATAATAATTTTTTTTTCATTATTCGTATTCGTGTTCACTAAGCTTCTGCTCCTTTTTTTTTTTTTTTTTAAAAATAAAATATATATATTTATTTTTATTACATCTTTGTTTGAGACTTTGCCACCTGTTTAGTTTCGGTTTAATGCCCTTTATATATTTCTTGCCATTGTTTAATTATGTATATTCAAGTTACCTCATATGTTCTCTGTAGTCTGCTTCTCTCTACCTTCCTTCTTACCCAGAATTTTCTGAGCTTATTATTATCCTCCTTGACCGTACTTATTGTTCTCTCATCCCTTCCTCTACTCTTTGTATAACTTGTACTTTTCTAAAGTTGGTTTAAAGAGCCTTTTCTGGGAGAATTTCAGGTATTATGAATATTTATTATGTACTGTTATAGTATTTATTATGCTCCGTTATTTCTTTTTTTTCTTTAAGCTATATTTATGTGTTGTTCTGTTGTTAATCAATGTTAATTTTATGTGTTGTTCATATACTGTTGAAACATTTATTTCTTTGTCGTTATATGGAATATCATGTACTGTTAAAATGCTCTATGTGCTTTATTAAATGTTGTTGCATTCATATTTGCTTATATTTTGTTATGTTGTTAATTAATTTACACTGTTTGTTTTGTATTTATTCTGTTTAAATGTCTCTCACGCTGTTTTTGCTGGATGCTGTAAAATGTTATTGTATTTGTTTTAATCTTTGTGCGTATGATATGTCTTCTTTCTTTATTCTTTTGTTGAGTCTTTTTATTTGGGCTTTCTTTTTTCTCTTTTTTCTGTCAGTTGATTCCGTTTTCTTTTCTATTAAGTATTTCTATTGAATTTTTCTTCTTTCCTCTTTTCGTTTTACTTGGCTCTGTTTTAATCTATTTCAATTACGTTTTCTAATGCCCTGTATACTTGGCGGCGATGATTATTTATTTTTTAACCATATGGAGTAATATACTAGCTACCTAACAATTGCTATGTATAATGAATTTTCTTACTGTATAGTAGATTTGGTTTATTGTTAAGGTATGGTTTTACGGTTTTTGCTCTTAGAATATTGTGGGAAGTTGTTATCAGATCGGGGATTTTGTGGTAATTTTGTCTAGCTTGAACATGTTTATTGGCAGATTTGTATGTAAGTGTTGTCATTTAATCATTTTTGCTTTAGTTGCTTTTGGTTTGATTAAAAAGGTGGGTACAACTGATTCTACTGTGCAAATAACAGTCATTGTTTCCCACATTTTAATGGTGTGGTTTGGCGGCTTTTTCCCTGGAGTGTAGTGTGGGTTGGCTGTTGATGGGGGGTTGTTTCGTAATTTCGTAAGGAATTTGTGGAGTCGAACTGGTTGTAATATGTGGAATTACATTTTTACTCCTATAATAGTAACTATGCTTTGTGGGCGGCTGTGGTTCTTTGGTCTTTTTACTGTGAAGTGTTTTTGATTTGACCAAACTAGCCTCTTGTTAGATAACTTGGGTAAGGGCTTTCGGTGGGATTTTTTTGTCATTTCGGCTTAATCTTGGTTGTTCCACAGGATCTATTGTCGTTAGCGCTTGGTTTCTTTATCTATCTGTCTTTTTTATGTATTCTTTCTTTTTTTCGAGTATTCTTTCTTAATTTCATTTTTAAAATTGTTTTCCATTCTTTCCGGATTTTTTTAGGGCCTTTATTCACTTGGTTGTTTTTAGGAAATTTTAAAAAATAATAATCGATCTATATTTAATTCAATTTAATAGAATTTAACATATATTACTTATCATTTAACTAATAATATATTTATTGAATTTCAGATCAGACAACATCAGCAGAAGAATTAAAGAACGAAAATCAACTAGATAATTAATTTATTTACAATTAAAAATAAATATTTTATATTTGAATAAAAAAGTTCAAATACTTTTCTTTTTTTTTTTTTTAAAAGTAAACACATAGTTGCATTTTATTTTTTCTTCCTATTCTAAAAAATTATTTTTTTGATTGCAGTGAAGGACAACAAGAGAAAAAAGCAAAACAGAAGTTATAAAACAAATCATCGATCACTTTAATTACAAAAACATTTTGTAATATTTGAAACAATATTCTAATACATTTTAGACAAATAACATCTTATTATAAAAAATTATTACTTATTGTAAATAGTATAATTATTATTTTATAAATAACTATTTGTACAATACAAGAGTCTATCATATATCATATATTAATTTATTTGATCTATATTATAATTTAACATAAATCACGACAAAAGTGCGGATTACAAAACTCGATATATTACTATAGATTTATATTGGAAATTCTATTATACAACTCCATAATTCGGCCGAATCATTAAAACCATGTTGAACCCAGGCCCAAGATCCAATCGCTTCCACCGTCCTCAATGGTTTCACACCTAGAAGCCGACGATCACATGCTTTAAAGAAAAGAATCATGTCCAACAAGTCAGTGAATCTCCCCTCAAACCCAATCTGGTTTTGCGTTTTCATTTTCAGCCAAAGGACAATATAACTCAAAATCAAATAGAAACTTGGTCACATCTGTACCTATAGTTGCTTTTTTGGATATTGGGAAAGGAAATTTTTGGATTTTTTTTTTCCCACGCCTGAGTTTGGAACTTTGAACGATTGGATCTATGTTACCATAGAGGTTCTCAATCAGTGTGGATTGTTTCGATTCACCCTTTTGTGACCATTATTACTTTTATAAGTTATAATTTCTTGAGATTTTGTAGTAATGATTGATTGCAGAACAAACGATCCCCATGTGAGTGAAGAAGCTGGAGTGGAAGAGTGTTTTTTTTTCTTCTATTCTTTTTTTTGTCAGTGCAATTTCTTATCTTGTTGGGTGGTTAATTGATTTTAGTAATCTACATGCGCTTGCCCATTTAATTTTCTTTTTTTTTTTCCCCCCAGAAAAATGATGGTATGAAAAGGATGGTTGAGTGGGTTTTGCAGGAAGGAGGCAACAAAGATCTCAAAACTATTTCTATTGTCAATTTCGGAGTCTGTAGAGGATTTGAGTTTGTATAATATGCAAAATAGTTAACTTAAAAAATTATTTTGACTTTGATTAAATGGTTAAGTGGGTTTTTTTAGAATGAAATTGAAAGGCACAAATAGAGGGATCTTCAATTAGAAATTATGTAAAATATGCATGAAAACATGTAAATTTGAGGCATATACTCTCCTCAATAATCCTGGTAAAATATGCATAGACCCTGTAAAAAGATAACATTACCCCTAATAATTGTACCTCTTTCGCTATGCATCTCTTTTCTTCTCTATGTTTCTTTCATAAATTCTGAAAACTTCATTGTAATTAAAAGTGGAAATCAACTTGTAAATCTAAAAAGAAGAGAAGGAAGAAAAGGAAAAAAAATAAAAATGAGTAATGTATCTAAAAAGAAGAATAACAATCCCAAATATACAAGTTGATAAATGTTTTAAAGTGGTTACTCTGTGAGTTTTGCACTGTTCTAAGTATAATTTTTGCATTAAAACTTGAATTATGCAAAATTTTGAAAAACTGAGCTCATAGCTTGACTAAGTATTGAATTTTGGATAACATTTCGATGACACATTGAATTTTCATTGCATTAAAAAAATAAAAAATAATTTTGATGATATTATAATGAAAATGCATTAAGAAAATGCAACAAGTTAGCATAATTTTACAAATATTACTATACCATCGAAAATCAATCGAAATAATATATAAATTATGTCGAAAATTATTGAATTGTAATTGAAATATCATCTAATTTAAGTTGAATATTTTGGCACTATATCAATCAAAATTTCGGCAAACTCGTTTATATTAATTTTGTATACATACAAATCAAAAGGGCAAAGTGAAAAAAATAAATCAATTAAATTAAAAGACAAAAAGAATTACATTCTTATGAACACACTTGGCACTCTCTCCCTTTATTACTCAACCCAAAGCCAAAGCCAAAATCAAAACCAGAAATGCAAATGCAAATGCAAAGGCAAAACAGAAGGTGAAACAAAATAAAACATATTCACCAACTTTATATATATATATATATATATATTTACTCTTAATTTGAATATTTCTTTGAATTTGTGAATGTGTTAAGGACGCAGAAGTAGAAAACTGTGCCGTTTCATTCGGAATTCTGGAGGAGGAAATGAAAATCCGACCTTTGGCGGAGAATGGGTGGTGGATCCACATCGCTCAAACTCATATTCACATCACCGAACGATCTGAATATCTCTTCCATCGTAAATGGTATGCTGCAATTGATGCAAGCAACAAATCATAGAATTGGTTTCAACATGTAACATGTTTTAAACAACACGAATATTTAAATTGTTTTTCAACAATACGAATATTTAATGATTTAAATTGTTTGAATCCCACCTAAAAGAACAACACAAATATTTTTACATTAGGATACGAGACTTGTAACATGTTGCTTTATGCATGATATTTCTAACTTGTTTAAAGCCTCTCCTTCATGCAGTGTGACTTTACTAAACTAATGATAATAAATATCATTCCCATCCAAAAAAAATTATTTACACGAATAATAGATGATATATTGATCATTTGAGGGTTTTTCTTTTTTTTTTTTTTTTTCTTAGGGCAACATTTTTGGATCTCATATTATCTGCTAATAGTATCTATTGAGGTCTATGTTGTCATAAACTACCAAAAAGTGTAATATTGTAAGCCATTTCAGCTAGTAATTTAGCATCTTTCTACATAGTCCCCTTATTCATTTATTTATTATTTTTTTTCCGAGAAAAAAGTTGAGCTAATCAATGGTGTATTATACCTGGAATCAACGTCCAACAGGAAAGAATTATTGGGCATATTGATTGAATCTTCGGCCATTAGCACCCTCATTTTTCCAATAACCTGATTGAACATATTTGAATAAAAAAAGAAATTACAGACAAGGATATAATTTATTATGATCAATCAAAAAATGCACAGAAAATTTCTTACCTCTGAAGATAATCCTTGAGCTCCATATTTATCGTCCCAAAACATAGTTCCAATTCTATATATTTGTGGGATGCTAAGTATCTGATTAGGCCATATAATCAATTGTGAAAAAAGATCAATTAATGGTGAGCCAAACGGAAACATTAAAATTCGTTTTTAGAAAAGCAAATTGGGTCAGTACCGGGCAGAGTTCATTTGTGATTTCATCCAAAGATTTTTGAGTTTTTTGGTGCAAAACCTGCATTGATCAAGGAAGAACATTAAAAACTCAAGCAAAATTTTAAGGTGTGCATGCCCCATCTAAACATTCAATACAAGAACTTTTTCCTTTACATGTTAGGCTATATGTAATTTCTAAAGAACCTACCAAGAACCCTACAGCTTGTCTTATGTGTTGGAGTTCACCCCATGAGGATCCTGTTAACTGCAAAGGCATAAGGAACAATTGTTATGACTATTTATGTATGTATATATGTTGTGTATGTGTATGAGTATGTTTTGTTTCCAATTATCAACGTGGGTTTTGGCCAAAGCACTTGAGTTTATACCTCATGAGTTGCTTTGAGACACCAATGCTCCAATTCCACAAGACCTGCCTTCAAATACTCTCCATTGCTAAACGAGCAGCATTCTCGCCGCAGCAATAAGCTAAGTGAAAAAAAATAAAAGAAGAGAGTATTAAGTATATGGAGGACCTCTTTTTTGCTTTCTTATAACAATGAACTTCAGATATATTTTCTTCCTTATGCCACTTTGCTGACCTGTTAAAGAGCTGCACATTGATGAACGAAAAGACTTGACTGAAGATTTTTCTTGTGATTATTGTAGGGACCTGATCATGATTAATGCAGCACCGGGTTTAGATTTTTACGAAGGAATTTCTATGGAGATAAAAGAGGGAATAAAAGAAAATTCAATGTTCAGAGGCTAAGTTTGCTTACATGGTTCCCAGATAAAATTTCTAATGTGTGATCTAGCTTACTGACAATGCTTTGCCAGTGTACATTCGATGCTTGTTGTTTTGCCACTATATTTGAATGGATATTTCTAGATGACCCTCTTATCGATTTTGCTCTTGTAGATCTCGGTGCCTGCATAATATTGGATATGGTTATACATGTGTAGGTGCAAAAACATGAATTAGATGTATTAAGTACTATACTATGTGCGTATAGAAAGGTTACCTGAATGCACAAGTTCAAGAATGAGCTAATCTCTTTCTTTAAACGATCACGTATCATCCCATAGATTTTCTCAACACACGCAGTTAGATGTTGCTTAAAGAGTAAGGCAGGATACTTGGCTTCCACTTTAGGCTGCTCACTGAGCTTTCCCAGCATTCCACTGTAGCCATTTGAAACTCCCATGCCCAGTGAAGATGAATGGAAACCCTGAGATTACGCATACGTTATTTAGCAGTATGTTACAATTTCTGAATCGCTCTCTTTAAAGTAACCAAAGAGTTCAAACAAATAGTTTTAGGCTTACTTTTGCCATTCTACCGAATAAGGTGGCAGGGGAAGATCGGCTACGATGAGAAGTAGCATTAGTATTATTGTTTGCCTTGAGCGTAGTTTGTAGAAGGAATAGAAGGGTAGAAGTTGTTGAAAGCCAATATGCTAGATCACTGATGTTTTCTTGGCTCTTTAGTAACATAGTATGGAACAAAGTATCATATATCATACTCATTAGTTAAGTATACAGAATTAGTACCAGGAACTGAAACTCGAAGCATATACTGATGTTTGAAGCAAAGTACCTCTATTGACAAACGAATTGTATGAATTATTCTATCGAATATGTTTGTCTTCTCTGCTTCAAAGGATCTCCATTGAAGCAGTGATTTGTACACAATGCAGGCAGTGACTGGTCTGTTCTTGTCAAACCGCTTATCTTCTGTGAGACACTTCACAAGCATATCTTGACTTTCCTGTTTACAGAATTCATGGATTAGTTCCTTTTAATGACCAGACAAGAAGAACAAAGGTATCTGTCCATGTAAATAGGCCGAGCATTTTTGTTGTTTAGCTGAATACCTGTTGTCGATCGGTGAGAGATTTCTGTTTAGTTAGCTGAGAGAATACAGGAACTGACTCCTGAAACACCAATATGTACGTATAGTTAGGTCACTGATGTCAGATATGTATGACCTAGTAAATTAGTAAAGAAGGTCGGAATAACCTTTGGTCTTTGAAGTTCTTCCTCTATGTGATGCCCATTATCATAAACCTGCATCATCATAGAATGTTATCGACAAAGACGAAGTAAGTTTAATTGAAAGAGGCAAAATCTGTAGCAATTTACCTTGACTGGTGGTTGTGGCTCTTCTGAAATAATTTTCTGTTCCACTACTACTACAACCTTGTTGCGGAGAGTTTCATTCTCCAATTCTAGATCTGCAACCTTACTCCTGAGGCTGCAAAAAGTACATAATTCGGAATTTTTAAGTAGAGTGACTATTTCACTATATTTTTAGTTGGTATTTTGCAACTGGTGACATCTATTACTTCACAGTTCAGTATTGCCCTCAGAAACTGACTAGCTAAGAAGTAGTTTGTAGTGTCAAGTATAATTTACTTAGATGT
This sequence comes from Parasponia andersonii, assembly GCA_002914805.1. Taxonomy (NCBI): domain Eukaryota; kingdom Viridiplantae; phylum Streptophyta; class Magnoliopsida; order Rosales; family Cannabaceae; genus Trema; species Trema andersonii. Next base: position 891,908 of record JXTB01000061.1, read on the forward strand.
TAATTTATTCAATTGTTTTTTTCTCTATCCCGGAAACTAACTATCCGAACAAATTCCTTATGTTAAAAAACTCTATCAGCACGTTAAGACAACACTTGCCCCATCAAGAACTTTGTATTGTTTATGTAGATTCTTACTTTTTCAATTCTTCTGAGAGGTCTTCATTGGTTGAAGCAACCAAAGCCTGTTGGCGTAGCACCTGATTTTCAGATTCGATGTTGGACAAGTTTAATTCTAGTCTGATGAGCAAACAAAAAAGAAAAGTTAGTCAACCATAATGTCTTGTAAAAAGTAACTGATTTGTCAATATTCTTTCTAGAGTACACACCTTTCGATATTCTCTTGAAGCTTCATGGCATTCAACCGTGCTTCATCTGCCTCTTTGAGCCTCGTCTCGCATTCTTTCTCCACTTGAGAAACCTTTTCCTCAAATTCCTCAATTTTCTTCTTCATGACACTCAACTCACCCTATATGTATTCATAACATATATTAGGCACAGTCCACCGTACTACATTTTTCTATGTGTATCCATTCTGATATGAAATTGAATGTTGGGTGGCTTTCTGTTTTTAGATATATTACCTCTAGTTCTTCATTCTGATTTCTCAGTATTTCTAGCTTTGTTTCATCCACTACAGGCACCTCTTTGATGACTGGTGGAGCTTGTTCAATCGCTAACTTTGCTGCTTCCTTCTCACGAATGACAGCAGCATGAGCTTCATCTAGTTTCTCTTGCATTTCATGCAAAGTATTTTGTAGCTTTGCAATTTCTTGACCTTTAGCTTCTTCAAGATCGACCTGTGGAAGAAAGATACGTGCATCAACTACTCTATCTTCTCAGAATAAAATTTATAACTTTCCAACCAATACCTTCATTGGTCTGGAACCAATTTAAACTCTGTGGTTATGGATAATTCGACCAATTCATCCCTAAGATATGTCTTATATGCTTCTTGCTCAGGACTATGGGTAATCACTTTAGATAAATTACATTGAACCAAGAAGTATAGAGAGAAACTTTTTAACTTGGCTGAGCTGCAAGCTGGGAACTTGGATATGAGACTGAATAGTGTACTTCAATTAACATCAAAATGGATTGGTTTTATATGTTATTACTCATCAGAATTATCTAACTCCTAGTAAGAGTTAAGTAATGCTTAAGTTAGTCGAACGAGTGCGTAGATAAAGTATAATAATACCCTCAAGTGTTTTTCAAATTCTAGTCTCCATGTAAGCTCTTCCACACGCTTCTCCAACTTGTCCTTAGCTTCCTTGAGTGCACCTGTTTCTCTTGCGGCCTGCATTGGAGAATCTTTTTTAATTTTTTGCTATCAATCTAGTTTTGATTTAGACATATCTTCGTGGAATATTTTGATGAAAATAATGGAGGTAGTGTTTGACAATTCTTAAAAAAGAGAAGTAATTAGTCTTACCATCCTGAGCTTTCTAAGTTCCTTCCTTGCAATCTTTGCTCTCCAAAGACATTGAAGTGCAAGAGTTGCCTTCTTTTGTTGTTTGTAAGCAGACAGAGCCTGGTATCTCCTCCACCGCGTCTGTAAGAAGCAGCAATTGTAGCCTTATCAAAATGATCATTTTGAAGCTACTAAATGCTAAATTGTTTAAAATTTGTAATCATTTTATCTGATTAATTCAGACTGAATATACTGTGTAATCTTAATTATAGTGTTCATGATCATCCAGATATTGAGAACTCTTTCCCAAAATTGTCACTAAGTACATTTTTAATATTACAAGAAGCTTTAAATTCTTACTTTGTTTTCTATTAATTCAAGTTCGACCAAAACATTTATTACCTGAACCAAGGTTGCGGCCTTGGTTCTTCTCCTAAATCTGAAATCATTTCGAGCCGCCATTGCTCGTAACCCGGTCTGGATTACTATTGCAGATGCCTGTAGTTTTGTGTAAAACTTTCTTGCAGTGTGGGCTCGTTGGTGTTTCTGTACACGGATCGATGCAGCTTCCCTTCTCATTTGTTCATACTGCTTTCGTGCAAGTTGTGCTGCAAGCAGAAAGAAGCAACATAATACATGCCATTTATGGTTTATTCCAAAGCAATAACTATGAGATTTAGCCATAGCTCTTGTTAAGTTAGACTCAGGTCCCATGGTAACCGCAGAACAGGTCCTGAATAGGCCAAGTAAACTGATCATAATGATATGAAAAATATCATTATGACTATGCTCAAGGAATCCTTTTGAAGTACCAATAGGAGTGGCTTTCAGCCAATGTTGGACCTATTTTTTATTTTCATATGCTAGGATGAGAAAATTATATGTTAAAAGGATTAACCTCGCCAATATTTTTGCATATTAATTGTAGCTCTTCTCAGGGAAATAAACTCTTTTCGGGTTAAATATGTTCGAATCTGTCTTTGTATTCGTCTCGCTGCATTAGCCAAAACTTCAGTTCTCCGAGCATCTAGCTCAGCCATCTGCCCAGCTCTTAAAAATACCTTTGTTTTTCCAATCTGCCATAAAATGTCAATGAAAAGTAGGAAACTCTTTACAATGCAAACAAAATTGAGAAATAAACAAAACAAAAAAGAAAGAGAGAGAAGAAGAGCATGGAAACTGAGTCTTCCTTTATATATCATTGAAATAATTCCATGTCAAGGCTAACCTGATATCCCTTTAGTCCCATTCTATCAAAGACAGCTATGCATGCTGATTTCTCGTCGGATCTATACGACATAACACTGTGAGTTAGCAAGGTTTTGTTCTCATTACATGGTCCTGAGTCTCTTAACTAGTAAAAGGCAAAGATAGATCATTCCAAATTTTCAGAAAAAGGTGTAATAATGCATGTTATATTGTATAAGTGGATATTGGTTTTTATTCAGTTAGTAAGAAAGTGTGAAAGGAAACCAACTAAGGTGCACATTGTGTATGTTTATGCATGAATATTAGTTTGTTGATTTTAAAACTTTACCCGTCTAGAACATCTGGAGCCAGCATTCCGAAACGGTCAAGAAACTCATCGAAGGTTCTCTTTGTTGGATATCCAGCACAACTAATCCTAATAGCTTCTAGCACACCCTGCCAGAGCATATCAATACAAGCAACAAATTCAACTTTGTATTAAAGATTTTAAACTTGCAAAGTTCTTGGGTGAGAATTGTAGATTTTCACTTACCCCACATCTCAACTGGTTTAAGACATTGAAGTTCTCAAAAATTCCAGGCTTCAAAACTGTGTTGGGTTTTACACATCTGATGTAGTGTGGTTCTGTTGTGTTCAATGTTTCCATTAAAGATTGTAGTTGTTGCTGGAGGTAAAGATATGATTCAGGAACAAAGTCATGTCTACAGAATTTGAAGAATAGGACAGAATACCTCTTTTGAAATAGGGGTTACCTTAAAGCGGGTACCAATAGATGAGAACTTTGATTGTTTTGAAGTCTCTTCAGGGAGTGGAGGGAATAGATTTGCCGCAAATGAGCACCTTGAGGCATCTAATAATGCTTGATGCTCTGCTACTACATAGTCCTTGTTTTTGTCAAGAAATTGGTCTGCTTGGTATGTGACCTGATGAAAAAAAGGAAGAAGAAATTATTTTAACGAAGTTTAGCATTTTTAGCTACATAGTCAAGGATACAATCTTTTCTTGTCTTACATCTCCAGCGTAATGGTTGATTGTGAAGTCCGTCCGAGCAAGTTTTGGCTTACTGAAACGCTTGTGTCCTTTATAAGTCTGATACATCTTCTGCGCAAAAGTTTCATGGGTTGACTTTGGAAACATGCTGCATCAGAAGCTAACTTGTTAACATCCAGACATTCTCAGTAGAGGTTTGTCCTTTTTCTTCTGCAAATTCAAATCTTAATCACTCTTTTCATTTTGCAGCTTAGGACGGATTATTTAGTTATGAGATAAGGCTATTATTGGCCAGGTTTGCTAGACTAATGTTCCTTCGCCTTTCCGAAGTTTATATCACTTTTTCACTCCTGCTTTAAAGAATCTTTACCATATAATAAGTTGCTAAGTTTTCCATATTTCTCTAATGAAAATGTTAATGCATGTAAACAGCTCAGCATACCAGGCTTCATCAAGAAGGGCAATTATGCCACCAGGTTTCTGCAAGCAAGAACGTAGCATTATATTCCAGCATTATGCAAGGCATTCTCTTCTTGAACGTATAATTAGATTAAGATAGTTAAATACCTTCTCAATAAGATCCAAAACATCTTGGTTATCTACGAACTCAACGTAGCTCCAATTTATTTCTTCTTTCGTGTACTCTTCTTGCTCCATTTTGAATACATGCTGTAGAGAAAAATGCTTATTAGTTGATAAGAAGAACTGCAGCAAAACTAGGTACGTCGAACTTATATTCTAAAATGTAACTGTCACCTGATTAAAATGTTGTTGCAACTTTTCATTTGTGAGGTTGATACATAGCTGCTCGAAACTAAGAAATAAAAATATCACCTTAGATCTTCCTGTTCGGAATAAAATTATTCCTTGCCAATATGATCACTGACATAATATATTATAGGATCTAATCTTAGAGTTAAGTCGTATATATTTCATTAATAAAATAAGACTTACAAACCTCAGTACTTATAGAGTTTACAGAGAACGCGAAACTACAAAATAAAAGGAAAAATACAATTAAATACACCCTGATTTCTAGAGATAATTATCCTAAAATATACATATTTATATAGCTGTATATTACACATATATTACAGCTAATTAGCCCTAAAGTTTTGGCCTTTTACGTTTAACCTAACGTCAAAGCTTTCCAATATATATATATATATATATATATACACACACATATACCTGTTGATCTTGAAGCTTTCAAAGCCATATATATCAAGGACTCCAATTAAGCTTGTTGCACTTTCATCTTGACCAATTGAACTGTTTATCTTGTCAACAATCCTGCCATAAAGAGTCCACTTGCTCTCATTAAATCACTGTATTCAGTGTATATCATTAGGTTTATCTGAAGTTTTGCTAATTTAGACTTGTCTAACTTTCTTGCTTGAGTGGATAGAAAAAGGGCATGAGTATAAGTTGCTCACCAATCAAATAGTCTAGAGTATATAGTCTTTGCCAAGGCATCACGGCTCAAGGCAGCCGAGTCTGGATCCAATGGTTTTGTAATGTTACCATCTGGAGTCACTATGACACGCTTGCAAAGCGAGTCTTCTAGTGCCTTCTGGTCACACCTGAAAAGATACATAACAAGAGACATAACAATGTCATTATCTGAGACAAGGAGATAAACTTTCTTTGGGGGAAAGGAAATTTGATCAAGAGTTCTGACATGAGTAGCTCTGCTGCTGTTTGAAGATGGTATAGTGATTTATCATCCTTTAACTTGGAAGAATCAACTTCTTTCCCTTTGACAAAGTCGATGTTTCCAAGATGGAGGATCGCAGCCACCACACGAAATATAGCATCCTACAGAAGGAAATCTCTAACTGGTTATCAAAGTTAATATAAAATATCCACAAACACTTGTACATTTTACTAGGTGATGAAGCAGAAAATTGAAAACCTGCTCATCCTGACTGATCCCAACAATATCCATGGCATTTCTTGTTTCCAAGTACTCCCTCGCATCGTCAACATTTGCTACTTCGTAACAATTGGATTGATTAAGATAGTGAAATTTTCTTGGATCTCCTAACTTAAGCTTCTTGACATCCTGTTATACAGAATTCGTCGTTCATATGTCTAAACATGTTGTATCTGATATGGTAGCTCACTGGATTAAATGAAAGTGATGTATCTACCTCTGCTGGTGCCGCGCATAGCATGTAAAAGCAATGGTAGTTTCTCTCTGGATCAGAAACTTGACAAACACGTGACCTTTCCAGAAGATATGTACGAATAGCAGCTCCAGATATCTTTCCATGTTTGTCGAACTGAATCTCAACGAATTTTCCAAAACGACTGGTATTGTACAGATACCAATTTGCATCAGTTTAAACAGATCATGGAAAAGAGAAGTCAACAAATAAGGTTGAATAGCCATGTATTCTCACCTCGAGTTGTTGTTTTTAACAGTTTTGGCATTCCCAAATGCTTCCAGTACTGGATTGGACTGAAGAAATGGAAAAATTAGAACTCTCTATTAAACAAACCAAGTCACTTTATAAACAATAGAAGTACTCAAAACTCACCTCCAAAACCTGCTGTTCTACTGTCCTTCCCTCGGTACCTGATCTGCCCCCCATGAAGGCAAGATATCTCATGAGCATTTTGGTTGTTTCTGTTTTACCAGCTCCACTTTCTCCACTCACTAAAATGGACTGACTTCCCTGTTCGTTTATCATGGCCCTGACACATTCAACTAACAAATCAATTTGTCTATTCAACAATAGAAAGCCAAGACCAAAGAGAACAATGCAGGCATTTTTCATGCAACCTAAGGTATTTTCGCTGTGATCATATACCTGTAGCAAGTGTCTGCAACAGCAAAAAGGTGAGGACTTAGCTCCCCGAAAGTGGCTCCCTTGTACTGCTCCATCATATGCATGTCATACAAATGTGGGAGTCTCCGGAAGGGATTCACCGCGATTAGAATGTTTCCGGTGTAAGTCTGTTTATGTTATCACAAGCTGTCAGATATAACTAGTTCAAGTTTCATCTAGATTCTCTAGTCCTAAGGCATCACTGAATGAATCCATTGAAGATATGATGATCATTGGTTCAAATTTACTCACATATATCTCATTGAGAGAAAATCGACAAGCAAGATTATATAGGACTCCTGGTTCATGGAGGTAAGCCAACTTGGTCATGTCATCAACACCCGCTGGTGGTGCTTCTGTGTCTTTAGGATATATACTGGAAATTTCTGCAACAACCTGGGGTTGAAGAAAAATGCAAAACTATTAATTAATAGTCCTAATATGCAAGTTCTTGGAGGCTTCAACATACTAAACATCATAAAAATATCAAAGGGCATCAAAGACAAAATCACAAAGCTTTTGACTACTTAAAATGCATATACATTATTTTTCTTTTGGATTGATGTTTAGCTTTGAGAGCCTAAGCTGTCTCAAAGAACCATTGCCATTTTCTTTATGATGAACTCCCATAAGAAAAACAGAACCAATGAATTGCATCTTGGAACACATTCTTTTCAGCTAGCCTTTTGAATTGGCAGACTAACTTTGTCCGGTTCATTTGTTTAGATTCTAACCACATGTTCTTTCTAGTACGTAACCAAATGATCCGGGTCTTGCTCTTGACAGTAAAAGGTTAAGACTTTTCCTTTGAGTCTCAGCCTAAAAGCAAAAAGTCCATAAAGAGAAGCTGCAGATGACAGAAAAGGTTTTCTAACACATAATATATCGACAAAACGCAGTCAAAAATGGATCGAAACGATCGCGGTCATTGTGATTTAATAGCGAAAATAGACTTAGCAGCTTTGAAAATTCCAGAATTATGGGAGGTCAGAAAATCTTACAGTCTTTCCATCTGTTGTGACAATGGTGGCATCTCTGCCTTTGATTTCGGTGACTTCACCATCAATCCAAGCAGCCTCAGGATCCTCAGCCCAAACATGTGATCCAACTATGATGTTTACTGGAGTTCCCTGAATCACACCACCCCACCAAACAAAACATTACAGCTCATTCATTGATTTTGTACGAACATTATAAACAAAAACTGAACAAAAACATCATAGTAAACCAAAAAGAAAGAAAATCAAACAAACCCCATGAATCATAACATAGCTTACCATGTTTGAAAGATCTAAATGATCATCAAAACTGGGAAAATGGGATTGAGAGAGAGAAAGAGAGAGAGAGTTGTGTTATGTTGAGAGAGAATGAAATGATGAAGAGTATGTGAATTTGCAAAAACTTGGAAAGAAAGTAGAAAAAGGAATGTTGTAAAGGGGATTCAAAAGCAGAGGAAATGCAAATGCCAGTGAGAAAAAGCAAAAGGAAGAACTGAGAGCAGCCACCTTCCTTCTTTCTCTCTCTCTCTCTCTCTCTCTCTCTCCATATCAACTTTTTTTTGTTCATGCCACGTCGGATGCTGACATGGCAACCTGAGAAGCTGGTTTTGCACTTGTGAGATTCAGACAGGTCTGCATTATGTGTGGGTCTTTTGCTTAAACCATACGAAGTGTCGTCAGTTTTATCATTCACCGTCCAACACCGATGCAAGCAGCAAAAGTCCAAAGTCAGCAAATTATACTTTATATATATATATATATATATATATATACATTTCATGTTTCATTGAACTCCACCATGTGGCTCACAGTACTTTTTCATATATGTATGTAAATGAGATTGTATGTGAGGTATGCCCGAGAAACGTTTTTAGTAGAATGACAACACCCCCCATGTCCAAGGAGATGCTTTTGTCTGCTTCCAGAGTGGATTTTTTTTTTTTTCTCAAAATACAAACAAAAATCAAGGTGAATTTAGACAAAGAGATCAAATAAAGGGGAGAAAAAAAAAAATTCAAAGTCGGCGCCACCGGAATGTCAAATGTTGCTATCAAAATAGTGTTTGACATAATACTACTTTTCTTGGTAAGACCGTATTAGATTACCGTATTTCTAAATGCACACTTTAGTGTATATATATAATATATATAAATTTTTCTTGCATTTTTTTTATATTTTAAAAAATAAGAAAAAGAAATAATATTAATAATATATTTTATTATTAAATTATTATTAAATGATGATTTAATAACTAAAAAAATATCTATAAATTGACAACTTTTATATATATATATATATATATGATTTTTCTGGTTCAAACATTACTATCGATTCATTAATGAAGTGACGAGTAGAATAGCGCATGTTGGATTAAGAATGCTATTGAGTTTCTTTGCCACATGTATTTAAAGTTTCCTTGCTAGTTCTTAGCAAGAGTAAAATAAAATTTGAACAGCTTTACTAGTGTACTAATGTTTTTAACCAATTTTACTACATAGCAATTACTCATGTAAAATCAAATAGAAAAAGTAGAAATTTCAGTAAATGCAATTGGGAGCCCAATTTAGTGAGTTGGAATAACAGTACCAATAAATTGTTTATTTATTTATTTTTTTTCTAATGGCACGCTTGTTTATGAGTTGTGACAACTAGAAATTTAGAAAGGCAATCAAATGAAAACAAAGGGGACGGTGGGGTCCATAAAATGTCACTTTAAATAAGGTCTCCTTAGACCATCAACTCGGGGCCCCTTTTAGGCCCTCTTCGGGTTTGAATATTTTGTATATAAAATTCCCAATTTTGGGTGACAAAGTGGGGAGCGAAGGGAAGGAAATGCCTGTGGGACAACAAAGATTACTTGGGATCGGAACAAACAAAAGCCACTAGATGTGCTTTTTGTGGGACGGTTATGCCGGTGCCGGATTTCCATTGATCAATCACCACTCACCTCTCAAATAAATTAATAAAATATAATAAAACAAAAAAAAATAAAATAAAAGAGAACAATTCTTTTGTTTTTATGTGGGCCCAACCTGAATATACAGATAGAAAGAGTCTTTCATGGCTTTTCCAACTAGGCATTCTCTCTCTCTCTCACTCTCACTCTCATATTCATCTGTTTAATTAATTAATTTATAAATTCTGTGAAGAAATTTGCTCTCGTGTTGAGTATCATTAACCATCATTAAGGCTATTTCTCTAACTTTATATTAGTATATTTATATTAGTATATAGATGCAAAACTTAAAACCAGCATTTCAAGTGTAGGGACTGTAGGCTACAGCTTCTGGCATATGGAATATAATTACCCTGGCAACATTTCTTTTTAATTTTCTTTTTCTTTTTTCTTTCCTTCCCAATTTCTTTCCCTGCAATGTGCATGGTTCTTAGGTAAAGTCTTGAATAAACTATTCTAACTTCGTCCCAAAGATAGATATGGTTGTTTTTTTTTTTTTTTTTTCAGTAGTCTAAATCATTAAATCTGATAGAAAATTCACGATGTCTATTGCACGGTTGGAATAATACCTTTTTTATGTTGAGATTTGGAGATTTATGTTGTTGATATAGTTTTAGGGTCAATTACAAATATATTGTAGTTTTTATTTGTATTAAAATTTAACATAGGTTCTTGAAAACTAAATTTCACCTTGTATCATCTTAAAAATGAAAATACATCCTTTTTGACTGTACTGAAATATAATTATCTGCAAATAGCTTCAAAACTAGTGAAATATTTATAAAAAAATTATTGGAAATCTATTGTGTTCTTTTACTTTAGAATTGTTTGATAACAACTTTCTATTAATTTAGAAACTATTTTCAAAACATTAACATTATTATGTTTGATAAGAGAGAGGAAGAGTACGAAAGATGAGAAATTTAGGAATGAGAAAGAATACGAAGAAATGAAAGGAAAGTGAAAATCCATTTAAATTATGTTTAAATTATGTTCAGTAAAGAGGATTTTTTTAAAGGATAGAGAGAGGTGAAGGGAGAACAAGAATCCTCTATTTGATACGAGAGAGAGAATAAGTTAGGCGAGAATTGAAGGGGGATGGACTCCATCCGAGCCCACCAAAATTCATCATCCCAAATTGGAGGGATTGGAGAAACTTGAAAAGAAAAAAGTGTGAATTGAAAAATTTATCCTTTAGAATAATTAATTTAAATAAAATAAAATAGATAATATAGTAATTTTATAAATAAATACTCTAATTTTATAAGTAAATACTCTCAATCATTTTTCCTCTATATTTTTCCTACTAAACAATATTAAGGATTATCACTCTTCTTTTGCTCCTTCACAATCCCTCTCCTTCCTAAATTCATCATTTTTCCTACTCTCCCTCACTCCTATCAAACATAACTCCCGCAGAAAGAATGGAAAGTATGAATGATAATGAGTATTTATTTGTGAAAATAATATTATTATCTATTATTTAATAATTTTATTTATTATCGGTTATATAATAATTTTTAAATACTTTTTTGGAGGGTACAAATGTCATTGTATATAAAAAGAGATAGGAGAAAATAAATCTTTCCATTGATAGGGGGATTTAAAATGGTGTGTTGAGTTATGCTTTATATCATCAATCCTACACTTACATTTTGAAGTTAACAAACATATGATTAAAAACTTATAATCTACTTGAGTGTGTAGCAAATTAAATTGAAAAGATCACAAGACATTCAAGATAGATTATAGAAAAGAGTTTAAAGACAAAGTTCAAGATTATAAGATTTAGACTAGCAAATATTATACACTTAGTTCTTATACTTGAATAGTTATTTACTTAATATGATCTTAATGGTTCAAATTTTTTATAAAATTAGAAATTTTCAAACCTGAACTATCAAACTTGTTTATATCTAATTAAAATAAGAAATTTATTTTAGATAAGTTTTTAAATTGATTTATTAATTTCTATGAGTCATGCTTTGTATCATCAATCCTACACTCGTATTTTGAAGTTAACAAACATATGATTAAGAACTTATAATTTACTCGAGTGTATAGCAAGTTAAATTGAAAGAATCAGAAGACATTCAAGATAGATTGTGGAAAAGAACTTGAAGACAAAGTTCAAAATTACAAGACCTAGAGTAGCAAAGGTTCTACAGTAGTTCTTATACTCGAATAGTTATTTACACTTAATATGATCTTAATGGCTCAAATTTTTTATAAAATTAGAAATTTTCAAACCAAACTGTCAAACTTGTTTATCTCTAATTAAAATAAGAAATTTATTTTAGATAAGTTTTTAAATTGATTTATTAATTTATATGAGTCGTGCTTTGTATCATCAATCCTACACTCGCATTTTGATGTTAACAAACATATGATTAAGAACTTATAATCTAATCGAGCGTATAGCAAGTTAAATTGAAAGGAATAGAAGATATTCAAGATAGATTATGGAAAAGATCTTGAAGATAAAGTTTAAAATTACAAGACCTAGACTAGCAAAGGATATACACTTAGTTCATATACTTGAATAGTTGTTTATACTTAATATGATTTTAATCGCTCAAATTTTTCATAAAATTAGAAATTTTCAAACCAAAACTGCCAAACTTGTTTATCTCTAATTAAAATAAGAAATTTATTTAGATAAGTTTTTAGATTGATTTATGAATTTCTATAGTTTTCATATTACATAAAAAATCAATTTATGAAGTCACATTTTGAAAATAATTGAAAAAGGCTTGAAATGAAATTCAAAAATTGCTCTCGGGTATTTTCAGTAGACCGGCTGTGATTTTTGGTCTACAGATTACTTGCCGAATTTTTAGAATTTTTGAAATTCGACCGTTAGTACACTACTTTCAACGGCTAGTATTTTCGGTCTACCAAAAGTATATTTTCATTCTACCGAAAATAACAGATTATCTATCATACGGTTTAAAACAGCTAGTATTCTTTCAAGTCTATATATAAAAACCTTTTTAACACTTGAAATAACTTTTAAACGTACTTATATTACTTTAAACATACTTTCAAGTTATTCAGATCATCTTTTGTGTCAAACTTTCAAATAACTTGAGTTAAATTAGATTATATCTTATGTTCTCATTTATTTTCTCTAAGTTTACTTTGTATCAATTATATTCTGAAGAGAGATTCTAGTTTAGTGTATCAACAAATAAAAACTAAAATTATATTTATGAGATAAGGTTGATACCGGATTCATTAACAACTCAATTTAAGTGAGATTAATACCGGAATCTAAACAATCTGAGTTAGGCTTAACAGAGTTGGATTCAATCCTATTGTAAAGGTGTGAGTGTGCCTAAGAAAAAAGCACTTGTTGTATAAAAGAGACGGTCAAACTTATTCTTTTGATTCGATAGTAGAAAGCTCGAAGAAGGTTGCCAAAAGCTGGGGACGTAAACAAACAATCATGTTTGTTGAACCTCATAAAAATAGTATTTGTATTTCTCTACCCTTATCTCTTTAAATTTATTTATCTTGAGCTTGTGTATATAATTTAGCTATTTTTACTTGCTATTACTTTTACTAATATAATTTACTTGTTTATTAAGAATAGTTTGTAAAAGCTTTTTAAAACTTAATTCATCCTTTCCCTGTTCCCTCCTTTTAGGTTAGATAATTTTGGGCTAACATGGTGAGCCCATTGAGATTTTCAACTCTTCTACTTCTCCTTTTCCTCCGTGAATCACTCCTACTAAAAAAATGATTTCACATCTCCTCCCACACCTCTATCTCCTTCCACAAATCCCTCCTATCAAACATAGCCTTATGAGAATGGAATTTTCATCAATTACAACTTTTACCCTAAAATTAAATATAACATAAATAAAATTGTAATTTTATATTGAATGTTAATGAGTGAAATATAATTTCTAAGAATACATTATTAAGTTTTAAAAAGTAAAAACCCATATAGAATATAAGTGCAAAACACTATAATTTTAAAGACTTAAAACTTATTAATAAGTTTCGCTGGATCCTTAATAGGGTGGGGTATGAATTGGATATTTATAATATTTTTTTAATTTGTAATAAATAGAAGTCATTAATTAAGCCTCTCTTTCTTTAAAAGAAAGAGTTAGTATGACATTATTTATATTTGTATATCTATATACAAATTTGTAATAGTTTAATCTAATCCTTTAACCTTAATAGAATATTTATTTACTTCAATAATCTTCATTTACTTGTGTCCTTAGGGAAAACAAATAGCAGTCACTTGTGTAGTATTATTTTCACTCATCTCTATACTTAGAGTTTGGAATGAAAAAACATAGTGGACCCTATATTTCATAGTAAGAAAAGTGAAAGAGTAATGATATAGATGCCAAAATCTTATTCGAAAACTTATACTAGATAATATATTATGCATTTCAATAATTTCTTATTTTAAAGTAAGACTATACCATTTAAAGTTAGATGGCTAAAACTGATGCCACATCACTAGTATAAGTCTTTTATGCAAAATTTTGGTGTCTCAATCTTTATACAAGGTGAAAACAAGGGAGTGATATTCCATTTAATTGTTTGGTGCAGGAGTAGTTGCTCGTAGGAATGGGAATGGAAATGCAAAAAGTTTCTTATGTTTGTATTTGCTATAATTTTTGAATTTTTTTCACACATGAAAATATAAAATTCATGGGATTCACTTAGTCATACTTTGGAGTAAAGATAATCACATCACCCTATTTCTTTCCCTGCCATATAATTTCGTCCCATAGTAAAGTTCTATGTCATTCTAATAAACGACGTACTTAATTTTTAAGGTTTGTATGTCATGATTTTACTTTTCGGTGTTATAACATATATTATAATTTTCTGTATATTCACCTTACATAATTAATTGAACAATTTATTATATTCAGTAAATATACTAGAAATAATCATAACAACTGCTATTTTCAAAAATCTAATTGAGAATAGAATTTTCATCGATTAAACCTTTTTTCCTAAAATCAAATATCACATAGGTAAAATTGTAATTTTATGTTAAATCTCAATGAGTAAAATATATATAATTTCTAAGAATACATGATTAAGTTTTAAAAAAGAAAAAACTAAAAAAAAAAAATATTACTGTATTTACCCATAAAATTTTAAGGACTCAAAACTAATTAACGCGTTTTGCTAGAAAAGTACATAGAAAGTTGCATTGCTTTGCTTCTAAGTTAGTATTGCATTATGATGAAATGGACTGGCTCAAGTGGTAAGAGCACCCATTACCTAATATCTTGATTCTAGGTTCGAGTCACACCAAGAGTAAGTGTAAAAGCCTATTATCATTAATCGGGTATGGTGGAGATTGGGTAGTAATAGGTATTTTCTTTTAATTTGTAATAAGTGGAGGTCATTAGTTAAGCCCCACTTTTTAAAAGAAAAAAAAAGTGTGGCATTATTTAGATTTGTATATTTATATACAAATTCATCATTGTTTAATTGTTAGTATGTCAATATTTATTAACCTCAATACTATTCACTTGTGACCTTTCCAAAAAATATAAAAGCAGTCACTTGTGTGGTATTATTTTCATTCATCCTTACTTAAATTTTTGTATACCTTATATTTCATAGTAGGAAAAGTAAACGAGTAATGATACGGATACCAAAATCTTACATTAAAAATTTATACGAGATGATATAGTAATCACTTCTTGTTTTGAAATAAGATCATATCATTTAAAATTATGTGATTAAAAATGATGACACATTGCTAGTATAAATTTTTTATGCAAGAATTTAGAATCTCAATCTTTATGTAAAGCGAAAATAAGGGAATGGTATTCCTCTTGGCTATTTGGTATAGGGAGTAATTGTTCATGGGAATGGGAATAGGAATATGAAAAGTTTCTTATATTTGTATTTGTTATAATTTTTGTATTTTTTCACACTTAAAAATATAAATTTCACAGGATTCACTTAGTTATACTTTGGGTGAAGCGAAACCCACCAAAATAGGTAAATTCAGATTAACCACGAGCTGAAACCCATGGCCACAACATAATACATTATTTCTTCTAACAAATTAACTTTTATAATTTTTTTTAGAAAAATAATACTTATTCTTACCCTACAAAGCTGCCAAAATAATATGTTTATTTGATGTATTTCTATCATAGTATTAAATTTATACATTTTTATATGCAATCAAATATAGTTTTTTATACTTCCAGAAATTAGAGATAAGCTTCTAATGTCCTACCAAACATAATAAATAAAACAATCGTATCACCCTACTCAGCTTTTTAATTAATCTGAAAACTTAAAACTTCTCGTACCAATTACCCGCTTCGAAGAGTAAATATAGAACAAGAATTTACCCAAGAGTCAGTCACTGGCAATAGAAATCATGGACTTCATATCTAATTGTTTTATCAATAACAGTACTCTTTAGTAATTTCATCACATCCCAATTCTTATAATTCCTAATTTAAATAAACATGTAATGAGTTCTTAGGGATTAATCTTATTCCAATTCATGAAAATTAAGAAAACAAGTGGATGAAGAAATTTATTCATTTGAATATCTTTTTAATTCTCATTCAATTTTTACTCCAAATATTTATTCCAATTTTGATAACGGTGAAATAAATGTGCCATAAAGGGTTTAGTCCAATGATAATAAAAACTTACTCTATCTTTTTTTTAAAAAAAAAAAAAAAAGAAAATCAATTTCTTTAAGAGTTTAATTTTAACCGTGACATCAAAGAAATGGACTTAGTTTTCTCTCATTTTCTACTTTTTGGGTGAAAGTCTAAAATTAGAACACCAGGTGTACGTTTATAGATCTATAACGTAAAGAACTTGCTTTTCTTTTCTTTCTTTTTTTTTTTTTATAAAAAATCAAATATACTTTCATTCACTCCAATGACTAATTCAATATAAAAATCAAATTACAACTCATAACAGTAGATAACACGTCAAACTCTTACACTCAAATGATGCCTAGGGAGGAAGACAATGTGTACGAGATATATATACGCAAAGTGTGTACAAATTCATAAATACAATTAGAACTCTACGATAGAAACTTCTTTAGTTCTTTTGACCCACTTTCTACAACCTAATTTGAGTTGGTTCTTTGAGCTCACTTTTTACCACTTAATTTGAGTTGGTTCTAGAGATGTCAAATGGGTTGAGCCGCCTATTTGGCACGAGGATATGGTACAAAAAAAATTCGTGCCGAGTACGATATAAAATGAGGCGTTTTTGGACCATATCAAGCACGACACGAGGTATTTAGCCGTGCCGGACTCTAATTTTAAGACATTATTGGCTGGCACGATATAACATGATCTTAGGCATGAATACCACACGAGCACAACACAAGTACAACACGATCCAAAAAATATGAAAAGCACAACTCAAAATATTTTAAAATTTTTTTATTTTTACTTTAACAATCTTAAAGACTTAAATATTAAATTTTTTTATCTACTTAAATGATCAGTTTTACATATTAAAAAAATTTATTAATAATTACTAATAGAAAAGACTAAGTACTAAATAAAAATTGATTCTGAATCTCATACTAAAATGGCTAAATCGATATTAAAAGTTTTAAAGATTTTTTCTCTTATAGAATATATGCTAATTCACATAATTTTTTTTAAAAAAAAAAACTCTTCTCACCAAATAAAGTTTTGAGAATATGCAAATAATAATAGTTTGAGTAAGTATCAACCTAATTAGAATATATTCAAATTATTTTGATGAAAAAAATAATATTTCTACCTAAAAGCTTTATTATATTATTTATATTTAAAAATTTTTCATGTTTTTTTTTAATTTTTACTTATAAATAAACTCACTTTTCTGGTTCTTTATTTCAAAAACAGGTTTGTATTAATGACTTTTAATGGAATATTTTTTTCCAAATAATTATGGGTATATTACAAATTTTTGTTATAGTTTTAAATAAAAATATAAAATATTAATTAAATAATTTTTAAAAACTTCATAAAATATTGACTACTACAATAATTTAATAGGTAAACCGAAATTAGATGCAAAGATATGTTAGTACATTAGACTTACTATACTCGATATGATATAAGTCTGGCACATTTACAAGCACAAGTATGAGTACAATACGACAAGAGTACGAGAACAACATGAGCACAAGCACGACACGAGATGTGCTTGTACTTGCAGGCTGTGCCAAGCCTAGAGTTTTAAAACTTAGGCCAGCACGAGCACGACTCAATATTTTATTGAGCTATGTTAAGCACGACACGAAGCATGAGTGGGCCTACAAATCTGCCGACATGACTTATTTGACATCTCTAGTTGGTTCTTTTAATTGATAGGATGATGGGTCTTTAGGGCAATCTTTGAAATCATACATATCCTTCTATATATATTTAGATCTTAGAAGAGATTTTGATGTTAAAAAAAACATAAGTATTAAACAAAACTCACTTTTTACCACTTAATTTGAGTTAGTTCTTTTAATTGATAAGATGATGGGTCTTAAGGGCAATCTTTGACATCATACATATCCTTCTATATATATTTAGATATTAGAAGAGATTTTGATGTTAAAAGAAAAAAAGAAAAAGAAAAATAAGTATTAAACAAAATTCACTCAAAGCTAGATTCTAGTGGAATGTGCCTCGTACAGAAGTAGATTATTTATGAGTAGAAATACCTTTACATCAATAGAAGGACTATTATAACAAAAAATAGAGATATTAATTGGGAAATCCTAGCAAAGGATCTCCTCTTCAATGGCAGAGAAATTAAGAATTAGAAATTGTAGAAAAGAAGATGAAGTTTTTAAAGAAAGAGAAGATTGCAAGATAAGCTTTTATTGTTTTATGCTTAAATTACTTATTTTTTGAAATTGTAAATCAAGAAAAAGGAAGAAATTATCTCATTTAATTGGATAACTCGATTTTAT
This sequence comes from Parasponia andersonii, assembly GCA_002914805.1. Taxonomy (NCBI): domain Eukaryota; kingdom Viridiplantae; phylum Streptophyta; class Magnoliopsida; order Rosales; family Cannabaceae; genus Trema; species Trema andersonii. The sequence continues at coordinate 910,247 of JXTB01000061.1, forward strand.
CTGTAATGTGATTCAATATTCTAAATAAGTAATATTATAAGGCATTAGTGGTGTCCAGCACCACAATAACATATCTGTTTGTTATTACACTATTTAATTATTAAACGGGGTCCTACCTAAGTCTATTTGAATTATAATTATAATTAACTAATGAGAGACTGACACATTATTGTGGTGCTGAACACCACTGGTACCTTATAAAATTATTCTAAACATATAAGAGGGTCCGATTCAATTTAATATATAAATAATTTTTTAAGTAATATTTATTATGTTATCTATGTACAAAAGAAAATAAATTTTAGTTCAAATAGAAAAAAAGAATTGTCTTAGATTTATTTCTCTTTTGGTTAGAGCCTTGCAATGGCTTTGAAATCTTAGAACAAATTAATTTATACCACATTAGATCAAATTAGAAATTAGAAACTCTAAAACCTAATTCTAAATTTTCAAACTTCCTAAATTTGGGTAAGCTATTGTGATCATGCAATAAGATTGGATTAGATACTTAATTAGCTTACGCCGAAATTGACATTGACACTCAAATTCTAACTACCAACCTTACTACTTACTAGATTGAAGTTGGCTTGAGCAAATTCTATAGATTTCATGCTCACTCCCCGAAAATAAGTTCGTACACATTTAGTTTGCGATTCCTTTGATTGGATAAGGTTCTCTTTCTCTTCAAGCCATTTAAACCTTGTTTTTTTTTTCTTTTTTTCTTTTTCTAATAATTAAGTATTGCATAGTGTACTTACAGATATATCACTTTGTTTAGAAAGATATTAATTCTATTAAAAAAAAAGGCAAAGTACTGGTATTGAAGTTTTTTTTCAAAGGAAAATAGCTTAAATAAAAAGACCAAACCACCAAAAGTGCCACTCAGTCCTAATTTGGTTTTACTTGATTCAATTCGGACCGATTGTAGGGTATTTTTGACTTTTGACCCCATTTAGGCTTTGGGAAATTAAGGCAACTAGGAGTTTTTTGCCCTCATTTTACTTTATTCTCAAATTTTTTTTTTCTAAGAGTCTAAGAGGAGCCAAAAAACCAAAATACTCTCCTAACTAAAAACACCTATTACCCAATGCCAAACTATTCTCTTCCGACCTATACCTAAATTGCTCCTTCTCCTCCATTCCCACCCAAGCCACCATATAGCCTGACCACTTAACCCTCCCAACCCAACCTACCTCTACCTCCTCTGATGCTTCTTCCTCTCTACTGCCCTCGTGAACTCTCTGAGTCAACTCGGTCCCAAAGGCTACCAACCAAGCCAACATCCGTTGCTCCTTAGGCCTCAACTTCAGCCACCAGCTCGAGCAGCCATACCTATATCTCTAACACTAACTACAAGTTCTCTACCGAGACATCCATATCGAGCCGTGTACATCTCCACTTTAGCTTAAGTAGCCACCAAGAACTTCCTCGCAAGTTTTGGACGAAAAAAGTTTGACTACCCTTTTTCATTAGTTTTTAACTCTTTGTTATGCTTTGCCTACCTTCTACTTAATAAATTATCTAAATGAAGTTTTTTCACTTTATGGCTCTGTTATAGAGTTTTATACGCAAGCGCACGTATCGAACAAATAATAAAGTGATGAATAAAGATATCGTTCCCATAGAGAAATTGCTATAACTTATTAAGTACTAACCTACACTAGGTATCAATTTATCCAAATAATCAATTTAAAAATTCTAAAACTAAAAGTTTAAACTAAAAAAAATAAGAAAATAAATAAAACAAAACTAAAGAGTGTAAGTAATTTATCAAATCACCAAAGAAAATAAACCCAGGATTACAATTTTCACTCTATGTATGCCTGGATCACTAGTTACCCTCTTTGAATTACTATTTAACCCGAATTGTCAATCAAGAACCCTAGTGTATCTACAAGCCTCTTCTGATAGTCATGTAAAAATATCTCTTCTAATTAATTCATTATATTTCTCTGTGAATTAGATTAAGAAAAGATTCATTAAGAGTAAGGTCTTTCAACAATTGCATATTTGTATAAATTATATATTCAAATTTGCATATTCAAATTAAGATAAAGACTTTTAGAAAAATGGCAATTAAGCAAAATTTAAGATGGAAAAGTATGCAAAATTTGTATAAATTATAAGCATATCAAATACCCCCAAACTTAATATTTTGCTAGTCCTCGAGCAAAAGAAGAAAGAAAATCTAAACAAAACTTCTAAATACCTAAACATGACCCAAACCATGACCAAGTTCAATTCTCAAAATTTTCCTCAAAGATTTCACATAATATAAAGCTCAAAGAAAATCTCGAACACTATAAATGATCTAGAATTTCAATTCAAATGTTAATCTGATTCCACTATAGATTCCTTGAGTGTGTGAATAAATAATTGCATTTAATCATATGCAACTCGCATCAGTTTATGCAAACAAGTAAGTTATTACAAATCTCAAGATAGAAATATATAAACTCCATAAGCCTGCCTTTCATACCACTCTCCACTAATGTAGACTAACATTGCATCAAAAATCATTAGGACTTTATTAAGCTTGTAACACATGGCTAGGGTAATAGATAAGATAATAGATATTTTTATGGCTTAAATCACTCTAAGCACGTATATAATTCTTGGATCTTTACACTATTCAACTCAACACTTTATTGATATAACACCCCTAAACTTGTTTTCTAATTTCTTCTTTCACTCCACATTTTTTCATTGAAGCACTATACTCCAAACTTATGATTTTCTATTTTTTTTTCACTACATATTTTCTATTTTTTTTTTCTTCACTTTTTTTTTCCCACATGGGTATAGTACTTTCTTCTTTTTTTTTTTTCAACAAAATAATTCTCCTCAACACCACCCTTCCTCCTATATCACGTAACTCAATAATATTTTCAACAAAGATCACAATTGTGCTCATGGTGCAGGGTAAAATATTAGAATCTATTTAAAAGCTAGGCTAAAAATATGGGGGGTCAAAGAAAAAGTCAAATTAGGCTCAAAAGGCATACTAAGAATATAAGTAGTGTCAAGGGTAGTCTTAAAAGGCTCAATCGATCCAGAGATGACCTAAATCATATCTCTAATGCAATGCAGTCTAGGATTTCGCCTCAAGTGATAATCAAATAGGTCTAGAGTTTATTAATGAGATTTCAAAGAATGTACTTAAATCTGCATAAACTTTCTCTAAGTAAGCAAAATAATCAAATGCAACTATTTATATGCTCAAAATTTCAAGGAATCATAAGCAAAACCAAACTAACACAGAATCAAGCACATAAACAAAAACAACATTCATCATTCTTCCAAGAACCTTATTAAATTACATCAAATTCTTATCATCGGCATTTGATCATTAAACTAGGTCATAAAAACAAACCTAAAGAGAAAAAAAAAACTAAACTAAACTCTTTTTTTTTGAAAAAATTTAACTCAAAAATTTAATTTCCTACCCCTAAACTTAAAATTAACATTATCCCCAATGTTAAAAATAAAAAGAGAAGGTAAAGAAAACTCCCTCAAATTTTCACACGCATGTGGAGGCTTCTAATTGGATCATTGAAGTACACATACATCGACCCCCAAACTTGTGTAAGAACCTGAAACACACAAAACAAAACAAACAAAACATAACAAAAGAAAAGAAACCTAATAAAGTAAAAATTAAAAGGAAAGGAAAAAGTTCATGGATTGCCTCCCAAGAAACGCTTGATTTTAAGTCGTCAGCCAGACTTTCTATTGCTTCAGTTCGGGTTGGACAAAGTAATGGAGGTCTTTTCCCGATCAAACTTTCCTCTATAATAATGCTTAAGCCGTTGTCCATTAACCTTGAAAATTTGCTTGGACCCTTCATCTTCAACCTCCAGAGCTCCATATGGAAATACTTGGGTGACACAAAATGGTCCCGACCACCTAGACTCGAGCTTCCTTGGAAATAATTTCAACCGTGAATTGAAGAGGAGCACTCGTTGACCTGGTTCAAATCGACGATCTAGTATCTTTTTATCATGGCACCTTTTCGTCTTCTCATTATGTAGCTTTGCATTTTCATAAGCTTGGAGGCAAAACTCTTCCATCTTGTTCAATTGCAAGAGACGTTTAATACCAGCAACTTGCATATCAAAATTAAGCTTCTTAATTGCCCGGTACGGGTGATGCTCTAACTCTATTAGAAGATGACACACTTTTGCAAAGACCAATTGATACAGAGGCATACCAATTGGTGTCTTATATGCAGTTCTGTATGCCTACAATGCATCGTCTAACCTCCTAGACCAATCCTTTCTACTGGGAGACACTGTTTTTTCAAGAATTCTCTTCACTTCTCGGTTAGAAATCTCAGCTTGCCCACTTGTCTACAGATGATAAGCTGTAGCAATCTTGCGAGTCACACCATATTTAGCAAGAAGGGCATCAAAATTCTTATTACAAAAATGTGTTCTCTCATCACTAATGATAGCTCGCGGTGTACTAAAACGATTAAAGATATTCTTCTTCAAGAAATTCATCACCAGTTTAGAATCATTGGTTGGTAATGCTACGACTTCCACCTATTTGGACACATAATCTACTGCGACTCGGATGTAAAAATTACCAAAAGATAGAATGAATGGTCTCATGAAATCTATACCCTAGACGTCAAAGACCTCTACTTCTAAAATACTATTCAATAGCATTTCATGGCAACGAGAAATATTACCCACTCTTTAACACCGATCACACCTCGAGACAAAATAATGGGCATCTTTAAACAATGTAGGCCAATAAAATCCTAATTGGAGGACTTTTGCTGCAGACCTTTCACCTCCACAATGACCTCCATACTCAGAAGAGTAACAGTGATAGAGTATATCTTCTATTTCTTCCTTTGGACTACACCTCCATATAATTTGGTCGGCACATTGCTTGAATAAAAATGGTTCATCCCAAAAATAGTATTTCACATCATGTAGAAACTTTTTCTTCTACTGGAATGTAGGTAACTGTTTGGTCACAAGGTAATTAACATAGTCTGCATACTACGGGATACCATACTCGATGCTAAAGAGGTGCTCATCAATTAAAGACTCATTGATTAGAGTAGTATCTCTTTTTTTCTTACCATTCTCCAATCTTGAGATGTTGTCTGCCACTTAATTTTCTGTTCCTTTTCAATCTTGCACTTCAAGATCAAATTCTTGTAATAGGAGTATTCACCTAATCAACTTTGGCTTTGCATCTTTTTTGGCAATGAGGTACTTAATTGCAGAGTGATCTGTGTAAATAATTACTTTAGTCCCAATGAGATAGGATCTAAATTTGTCAAAAGCAAATACCACAGCCAACAACTCTTTCTCAGTAGTCATGTAGTTGAGTTGAGCATCGTTCAATGTCTTGCTAGAGTAATAAATAGTATGAAACATCTTCTCCTTGCACTGCCCCAAAACTACCCCAACTGTATAATCGCTTGCATCGCACATGAGCTCAAAAGGAATAGACCAATCTGGCGCAACAATGATAGGAGCTGCCACTAGCTTGTTCTTCAAAGTGATAAAGGCTTCAAGGTATGCTTCATTAAAATTAAAGACTTCATCTTTTTCTAGCAAGTTACACAGTGGTTTGGCAATCTTTGAAAAATCTCTGATGAATTATAAAACCCAGTATGTCCAAGAAAACTACAAACTCCTTTTACATTTATGGGCGGAGGAAGTTTCTCAATAGTCTCTATCTTTGCTCTGCCAACTTCAATTCCTTTTCTCAAAACTCGATGCCTAAGTACAATACTCTCTTGGACCATGAGATGACATTTCTCCCAGTTTAGTACCAAATTAGTGTCTTCACAACGTTTTAATACTAGAGCTAAATTATGTAGACACATGTCAAATGAATCTCCAAAAACTGAGAAATCATCCATGAATACCTCTAAATATAGCTCCACCATATCGGTAAAGATCGCCATCATGCATCGTTGAAAGATAGCTAGAGCATTGCATAGGCCAAATGGCATTCTTCTGAAAGCAAAAGTTCCATAGGGGCAAGTAAATGTGATTTTCTCCTGATTTTTTGGTGCTATGGCAATCTGATTATACCCCGAGTATCCATCCAAGAAACAATAGTAATCATGTCCTGCTAATCTGTCGAGCATCTAATCAATAAAGGGCAATGGAAAATGATCCTTCCGAGTTACTTTATTTAATTTTCGATAGTCTATCAAACTCTCCACCGGGTTACTATTCTTGTTGGAATAAGCTCGTTATTCTCGTTAGCTACCACCGTCATACCATCCTTCTTCGGAACACATTGTACCGGACTTACCTATGAGCTATCAGAAATTGGGTAAATAATCCCAGCATCTAATCACTTTATTATCTCTTTTTTGATTATTTCTTTTATAATTGGATTTAAACACCGTTGGTGCTCCACTGTAGCCTTGTGATTATCTTCTAGCAGAATTTTATGCATATAAAAGGATGGACTAATGCATCAAATGTCTGCTATCAACCACCCCAAGGCTCTCTTGTATTCTTTCAACACTCTCAACAATTTCTCCTCTTGTGTGTCATCAAGATCGGCTAAAATTATAACGGGAAGAGTAGAGGACTTGCTTAAGAAAGCATAGTGCAAATGACTTGGTAGTGTCTTTAGTTCTAAAGATGGCGGTTCTTCAATAGATAGCTTAGTATGAGGTTTACTGCCTAATGGTCACTCTAACACTTCAAATTTTTGCTTAGTCTTATTAAATCGGTGCACAAAATTTAGCAAGTTCAAATACTCGTTGGCTTCTAGTATCTCAATATTAAATGAATTAATTAATGAATCTTCAAGTGGGTCTTCAATAGTGGTATTCCCATAAGCTTCATCAACTACTCTGTCAACTATGTCAATACAAAAACAGTCTTCAAAGTCAATTGGAAGCTTCATTGCCTTGAACACGTTGAACGTCACCTCCTCATTCTATACTCTCATGGTCAGCTCTCATTTTTGTACGTCAATGAGTGTTCTTCCAGTAGTAAGGAATGGCCTACCCAAAATCAAAGGAATGTCTCGATCCTCCTCTATGTCCTGCACAAAAAAGTCTGCAGGAAAAATAAACTAATCAACCTTGACCAAAACATCCTCGACTATTCCCCTTGGGTATGTAAGAGATCTATCGGCTAGCTGCAGGGTGATAGTGGTTGGTCCTGCCTCCCCCAAACCCAATCTTTTAAATATGGTTAATGGCATCAAGTTTATACTGGCTCCCAAATCACATAATGCTCACCCAGAAAATTACTCACCAATTCCGCACAGAATAGTAAAGCTCCTAGGATCTTTCAGATTTGGAGGTAATTTGTTAAGAAGGATAGTGTTGCATCCCTCTGTAAGAGCTATTGTCTCAAATTCTCCCAACCTTTTCTTTTTAGATAGAATATCTTTTATGAATTTAATGTAGCTGGGCATTTGCTCCAGAGCTTTTGCGAACGGGATATTAATGTGCAACTTCTTAAATATCTCTAAAAACCTTAAGAACTGCTAGTCAAGTTTCTTCTTCTGAAATCTCTGTGGGAATGGTGGCGGTGGGTTATAGGGAGTCATCTCTAGTTTAGATGTTACTTTTGGTAAGCTCTCCTCATGCATTTTCTCTTTAATATTCTCACCCTCAGTCCCAACAGGTTCCTACACTTCTTTACCACTTCTCAAGGTGATTACTTTGCACTGCTATTTGTTTTCTCTCTTTGGATTCACCTCAGTATTCCTTGGCAGTGTTCCTTGAGGAAGGTTATTAACAGCATTGGCTAATTGACCTAACTGCGTCTCAAAAGATCTCAATGTGGCAGCTTGGTTTTGAAGAATTGCTTCGTTCTTGGTCATGTACTGCATAAATATCTCCTCAAGTGATAGCTTTTTCTCTTATTGTGGTGGCAGGGCTTGTTGTGCAAATCCAAGTGGAGGCATAGAACGTCCAGCTGAAGTGGACCCGTGATTGTTGGTGTTATTCCAAGAAAAATTAGGATTATTTTTCCATTCTGGGTTGTAGAAATTAGAGTAGGGATTGTTCTGTTGTCGATTGAAGTTGTTGACATACTGTGCTAATTCAATAGTAGGGGGACATTAGCCAGTCATATGATTGTCACCGTAACTCTCACAAATTGTATATGGCCTATGTGTTGCCTGAATTCCCATCGAGTCAATCTTCTTGGATAAAGCATTAACTTATGTTGCTAAGGATATCATAGTCTCTAATTCATTTATATTGGCTGCCCTCTTTAGATTCATTCTTTCTGACGGCCACTGGTAGTTATTGGCTGCCATCTCCTCCAATAGGTCATATGCTTTTTCAGTCGATTTCCCCATCAAGGCACCTCCAGTTGCTGTATTAACAATTGTTCTTAAGTGTCCCATCAGGCCATTATAGAACATTTGAACTAATAACCACTTTGGGATTCCATGATGTGGGTATCTTCTCAACATGTCTTTATACTAATCCCAAGCCTCATATAGTGATTCATTGTCGAATTGCACGAAGGATGTGATATCATTGCGCAACTTGGCTGTCTTTGCTGGTGGAAAATATTTCGCCAAAAACTTCTGTGCCAAATTATACTATGTAGTGATTGACCCAGCTGGTAAAGAGTTCAACCAACTCAGTTCGAAGTTATTAGTATTAATGGCAGGTCTTCGAATACTTGAACTGAGGCCATCAATCAATAGGATAGCATAATCACATAGAGGTTTTGTCTTGTCTTGGTCACCCATTGGTGCTGGAGGATTAGCTTGTCGATTTTTCGCTCTTCGAATCTCCCTTAGCATTCTTTCAATTTCAGGATCTAACGGCAAAAACTCCTAATTTCTTATACGCCTCATGTACTGCTAAAGAGTACCTGAGATTATAAAAAAAATAATAAAAATAAAAATAAAAATAAAAATAAATAATAATAATAATAATAATAATAATAATAATAAAACTTTGAATTAAATATCAACTAATCAATATTAGTATTAACAAAAAATTATAAAACAATTTCCTGAGCAACGGCGCCAAAAACTTGTTATGGATTTTTATACACAAGCGTACGGATCGAACAAGTAATAAAATAATGAATAAAGATATCGTTCCCACAGAAAAATGATTATAACTTGTTAAGTACTGACCTACACTAGTTATCAATTTATCCAAACAATCAATTTAAAAATTCTAAAACTAAAATTTTAAACTAAAAGAAAATAAGAAAATAAATAAAACAAAACTAAAGAGTGTAAGTAATTTATCAAATCACCAAAGAAAATAAACCTAGGATTATAATTTTAACTCTATGTATACCTAAATCACTAGTTACCCTCTTCGAATTACTATTTAACCCGAATTGTCAATCAAGAACCCTAGTGTATCTACAAGCCTTTTCCGATAGTCATGTAAAAATATCTCTTCTAATTAATTCACTATATTCCTATGTGAATTAGATTAAGAAAAGATTCATTAAGAATAAAATCTTTTAACAATTGCATATGTTATATAGATATATTTATATCCTACATAAATTCATATAAGCATGATCATGTGTTATTCTATTTAGGTCTAAATCTAAAATTCATTTTCTAAGTTCATATAAATTACCAATATCAATTTAAGTGGTGATCAAGCACTCAAAAGCATTAAGAGCAAGATAGAATAAATAATTCGTAAATTAAAATTGTAAAATCAAAGAGGTAACATCATAATTCAAACTACATATAGAGATCCTATTGCAATCTTAGAAAATAAATTTAGCTCATAACTAAAATAATAAAACTAATAACAAAAATTTGCAACATAATTAAAACTAAAAATAAAAACTAAACATACAAAAGTTGAACAGAGTTGTGAATGAACGAGAATTGTTACAAGCCTCCTCTTTTAATTTGGCCAATTGCTCTCTCAATTAATCTCTCTTTGCCTTTCTCTCCTTTTACTGCGGCTGCCGCTCTCTGGAGCTCTCTCTTTTTTATTTTTTAGGGTCGCTATTTCTCTTCTTATATATAGCGTTATAATAGAAAATTAATTGCACTGACTTTTTCTAGTTTCCTATAATTTATGATGTTCCTTTTTTGCGATAAGACTTGAGCCCACTAACCCTCTCATAGTTATTTTTCTCTTAATAAACCTTGGATTGGGCTTCTCTTGAATTCGTTTCAGCCTAGTTCTTTATTGCATATAATATATTTACTCAAGTTGATCATGTATAGCTCCTTTTCAGCAACTAGATTAACAAAGCACATGTATAAATAAATGGCTCAAGTGCAGTTACTTTCTTCATTCTACACTTTAAATAGGCCAAGTTTTTAGTCAAATGGGACATGTTGATTAGGACTTCAATTAAATGAATCGACTTTGGGCTCATTCTTGTCATTTTTTACGCCTTGGCTGAGGAAAATATCACTTTTTTGCATTCTTTTTTTTCTGAAATACTTCAAAACCTGCTTAATCAAATAAAATAGCTCAAATTAAGATAAAGACTTTTAGAAAAATGACAATTAAGCAAAATTTAAGATGGAAAAGGTATACAAAATTTGTATAAAATATAAGCACATCAGGTTCTGTAATGACTTCCGTATGTTTGATGAATTACTCGAATGAAGTTGTTTCTCGTTGATGGCCTATGTTTGTGTTAAGAATTGAACACTTTAGTATGTAATAATCAATGAGTGGAATATTGTGTATTTTTTGAATGATTTTGAACTAAATTTGTGACTATAAATGAATTTTTGGGCTGATTTTTATGTGTGTTGGATTGATTTGTGACAATAACAGTTTTTTGTATGATAGATCGTTACAAATTATGACGAAGAATGGCAGAGATCAAGAGAAAAGTGTGATTTTGTATATTTTTAGAATAATTTTGGACTAAATTTGTAACTATAAATAAATTTTGGGACTAATTTTTGTGTGTGTTAGATTAATTTGTGACAATGATAGTTTTCTGTATATTAGATCGTCACAAATTATGATAATTTTTGTAAGACAGATATAAATATTGTGATTAGCAATTTTCGTTGCACAAAATTATGACTCTCATAAATTATGTATGTTGATATTACATATATATATATATAAAAATTCATTGAATTTATTAACTAATGTGAATACTTATTTTGCTTTTGTAATGCATGCACAAAATTTGTGATTAGTAGTCATAAGTTAGGGTTACATTGCAAAAAAATTATGATTGTCATGAATTGTGTAACTGTTAGTATGACATATATTGACTCCTAATAGAGAAAATATCATGGTCTTTCTTTTAAAATTAAATTTGTATTAGATAAATATTACTATACCATTATTAGCTAATAGGGAATAATACTTACCTTTCTTTTGTAATATTAATATAAATTTTATTATTAGGAGTCACAAATCACAATAACATATTAAAATTGTACAAATTACGGTAACAAAATCTCACAATATTCATAACGATATAAAATCTACTGTGATCTTGAGTCCTAAAATTGTGACCACGAGTCACACATCATAACTACTTTGAAGTTAGTAAACAATGGAAAACAAAAGTTCTTATTCTACAAAAAATTTCCTTAAAAAAACAATTAAGATGACAAATTATCAAAAAATTGTGACAAATAGTCGCATAATTTGGTATCACATGAGGACATTTTCAGAATGAATATTTTTTTCTCTCCCCAAAAAATTATTAAAAATATAATTTTTTGTTTTTAGAAAATTTTTTTTGAAAAGGGTTCACAAAAAAGTAAAATGGAAGCAAAACACTCCTAATTGCCTTAATTTCCCGTAGGCTTTTGTCAAAGGCACTCAAAGCTAGTATGATTATCACGAGGGCACCCTAATTCATCTGCCCACCCTACAAAAATCTTGTCCGCTAGAGTCAACAAGACCTAGAACACAATAAGACACTGGTTCATAATCCTGAGGCATTCATTCAAAAGTAATTCGAATCAAATGGACAGAAAAATTACATTATAATATCCATTATTTAGTCATAATAATCAGTAATCATGGTCGAGCAACACATTCGCGGGAATATTACAGAATTCTTGAACTTTGCTTATTCATCAATGTCCTTGAAAAATTGATGCAACAATAGAAAGAATATTGGGCTTGTTCTGATTTTTTATTTATATATTTAATTTTTTTGCTTCGTATGATCCTTTTTGTTGTTTCTTTTAAACAGGAAATGGAGTTTTTTGTCTTTTCTTTCATTTTTTTTAAAAAAGTTTTCTTGCTAACCTTATTTTTGTTTTGGGTGGTTCTATTGTCATCTCTGTCTAGTTTCTAAACACCTTATTTTATTAGTAAATTTTTTGATTGCATAAATAACCATGGGTAAATTTACTTTTAATTATAACTTAAAAAAAATATATTATCCATACTACTTCTACTTTCAAATTTGAGAAAAAAAATCTTCAAATAAATTTATTGAAAATTAAATACATCTTTATTCAGTTTTCACACTATTTCTTCTTAACCACGGTAAATCTTTGATTATAGAATAAGTTTTGTTCAAGTTGTAATCACGACGACAAGTTTGGCGACTTTTGCTTAAATTTTACAGTATACTATACTCTGTTATTTTCTTTTTATTGGATTTGCACAAGTTATTGGCTAACAGGCCAAACAATTATAATTAGTTTTAATGTGGGGACCGTTCTCAAATCATACACCACGTGGACGATTAAATGACAGAACAGGTCACAAACAGGGCACACTGTCCGACATATGTCGAGAAGGAATAGCTAAAGGCCACGCGAGTCGCACGTGCTACCACATCGGCCATTGGGCTATCCGGGGTTAGGGACGAGCCCATCCCAGACTCTGGATAGACTCGGCCCAATCCGATTCTTACCTCGATAGTTGGGGGTCAGAAGCCCCAAGGGTCTTCCACCAGAGTACAATGGAAAGTAACTCACAGCTCCAGACCCAGACAGAGAATTTAATGCGATCTTGAGTAGGTGTGCGCAGGGGGCAAGCCATCCTGACAGAACGACGATTTGTCCAAATCTCGCCCCTGACAGACTCGAGCCATAGAGGACGGCGGAAACTAGGCTACAACGGCGCAGGGGGGATCACGGTAACCTCAGCCCGTGACCTTTGGAGAAAGTCTTGACGAAATAGGTACTCGGTCCTGAGATTGAGAAATAGGAGGTTCACAATTTCAGGACTATATATATATGAGGCATGCATCCCCAAAATGGGGGCATGTACACATGCCAAAAGAAATATTTAAAAAATTTACGAGCAAGAAATAAAGATATACTCATAGAGATACTGAGAAAAACTGAATCTTTGCTACTCAAACTCAGGGGTAAATATTTGACTTAAGCATCGGAGAGTCTGTGCAAGTAGCCACCCCCACCTCTTCGACCCTGCCCGAAGCCGGGAGTATTTTGGGATAGCAAGGATACGTGGACAGTTGGAGGATACAACACCGGTAGTTCAGAGATACGTGGACAACTAGTTAAAAACCGCTCCAACAGTTTAGCGCTATCTGTGCGAAACTATTTTTTTCTCTTTGAGTGCGAGAGGAAGAGTTGGAGTCTCATGATTGCACTCTCTCGAACAAGAAGCCGTATTGCATTGGAAGATGGCACCTTTAAGAATTACAACGAGAAGCACACGTCCCGACGCTGCCAGGAATCCACCCGACGTCGAAGGAAGCTCCCGGGGAGCACAACCTGGACTGGAGCAAAAGCTGGACCAGATGCTCGCTTCACTGGCAGAAGCAAGCCGGAAAGCAGAGATCGCCCACGAGGCCGTCATGGGTTTAAAAGATGAAGTCGCGGAGGTGCGCAGGGATAACGCCCGCCTTGAGGGGCTGCTAGAAAGCGAAGCTAGGAGAGAGCAAAGGGAAGATTTCGACACAGAAGTCCAACATAAGACCGAGGGCCAACCGCTGAGGGAAATGCCTGCCCCATCCCGATCACGGATGCAAGGAGAGCAACAAAGTCAAATAAGGCCGTTCCGAGCTAGAGCGGCGGTTGCCAGAAGACCCCAAGAAATCCTTGAAGGTGTGCTTCCCAACTAGAAGCAAGAAATGATGGCAGAGCTGAGTAAAAGACTTGGGGCCCATCACAGCCAGACCCCCTGATGACCTGGCTGAGCAAACTGTGCAAGGGATCGGCCGAACGGCCTTCGCCGATTAGATCCAGATGGAGCCCAAGCTGAGAGACTTCACTACTCCAACCTTCAGGCCGTTCGAGGGGAAAACCGACCCCCTTGATTACATATATCATTTTAAGCAGAAGATGGCCTTGAAAACCAGGGACGAAGCTGTAACCTGCAAGGTCATCTCCACAACCCTGGTGGACCGGCCCTATTGTGGTTCAGACAGCTCCCAGAGAAATCCATAACAGGTTCGAAGATTTTTGCAAACTTTTCCTGAAGCAATACGCGGGTGCTCGGAGCCAGCAGAAAACCATGCGGGACCTTGCCCGGCTGGAACAAACTGTCAACGAGTCTCCGAAAGAATACCTGATGCATTTCTTAGAGGTGATATTCCTAGTACACAACGCTGACTCGGTCCAAGCTGCGAGCTCGTTCGTTATGGGCCTGCAGCCAGGATCGATGCTGTCGGACCACCTGCTCTTGAACCTTCCGTACGATATAGCAGATGTCCAGGCCAAATCGGAAGGGGTATTCAGGGTGTTGGAAAGCTACCAGAAAACACCTAAGGCATCCGCCGCGATAACAACAGCGCCGGCACAAGCCCCGACCCTGCAAGGGGTAAAGAGGCCTGCGCCAGACCGAGGGCCGATTCTGAAATAGGAAGCCCCCACCCAGGGCGGTCAAGAAGGCGGCAAGAGGAGGATGGTGTCCCGCGACCCACTGCCAAAGTACGAGCTCAACACGCCTATCGATGTAGTCTACCTCCAAAACAAGGACATGGGCATTTTCAAAGACCCGCCCAAATCCGGCATTCCTGAGCACATGAAAAACAAGAATAGGTACTGCCAATTTCACAAAGATCACAGACATGACACCATCAACTGCCGTAATCTCTACGCGCAGGCCATGGTGGCAATTCATGCCGGCAAATTGAAGCAGTACGTAAAGACTGGTGGAATCCAGCCGCGGGAAAACACCACTAGGCCCGAAAAAGGCAAGCAAACCCAGGCCTCCGGGTCAGGATACCAAGCCCTGAGGATAGTGCCGACCGTCATGGGCAGACCCAGTTGACCAAAGGTCAGGAAGAGAAGGAAAAGTGCCTAAGAAAAACCGAGGAGAGGGAGCACCTGAGGGGGATGGGACATTCTATTAATTATTTGAGGGTAGGTGAAAGCAGTGCCTCCACCGCCCCCATTGCCTTCACCCAGCAAGATTTGACCACGGTGTGCCTGTCATACGATGACCCCCTGGTGATTAAGTTACAGATCGACTCCGTGTTGGTCGGAAGGGTCCTGATTGACGGTGGAAGCAGCGTCGATATCTTGTTCCTCAGCACGTTCGAGAGCATGGGCCTGAATCAAAACGCGCTCAGACCGATTTGCCAGCCGCTGTTCGCTTTTGATAGTACCAAGGTCAGCCCCTTGGGCATTGTGACCTTGAAGGTTTGTGCGGTGGAGAGATCCTTGGATGTGGACTTCGTCGTTATCGATTGCCCGTCCTCCTTCAACGTCATCATGGAGAGAGGATGGATCCACGCCATGTATGGAGTCATCTCCACCCTCCACTAGGTCTTAAGATGTCAATCAAAGGATGGTACCTATACGATAGACATCAAAGAAGACCAGGCCTCCGTGAGGAAATGTTTTTCAGCAGCCCTGAAGGGACCCGGTGCGAGTACGAACGCCCCGACGGGGGACGAATAGCAATCAAAGGACCGCCTGCCAGCATACATAAAACAGATTGAGGAGGAGTCTGACGGACCAGACTCTACGATTGAGAAGCTAGTGGTGGTCCCTTTGAAAGAGGTAGAGCTGACAAAGGTGATATTAGTCGGGGCCCTATTACCCGAAGAGGAAAAGAACGAGCTGTTGGGAATCCTGAGGCGGAACCAAGACGTCTTCATTTGGTCCCACGACGACATGCCCGGGATTTACCCCGCACATGCCTGTCACCGGTTAAACATAGATCCAAATTTCCCTTCGGTCAGGCAGAGACCCCGAAGGTTCGCGCCAGGGAAAACAGGGCGATCAACAAGGAGGTAGAGACGCTGTTGGAGAACGGCCTAATCATGGAATGCGTATACCCGTCCTGGATCTCCAACCTGGTGGTAGTGAAGAAGAAGAACGGCAATGACCGAACTTGTATAGACTTCACCAACTTGAACAAGGCCTGCTCGAAGGATAGCTTCCCCCTGCCAAAGATCGATCAGATGGTAGACGCAATGGCAGGATTTGACAGAATGAGTTTTTTGGATGCCTACTCGTGGTACAACTAGGTCCCCCTGTACGAGGAAGACCAGATCCACATGGCATTTATCACGGAGCGAGGACTGTACTATTACAGACGCATGTCGTTTGGTTTGAAGAATGCGGGGGAGACCTACCAGAGGCTCATGAACAAAATGTTTGCCGGACAGCTAGGGAAAACTATGGAAGTCTATATCGACGATATGGTCGTGAAGAGCAGAGAAACTTCGGGTCATTTGGGACATTTGGACGAGTGTTTTCAGATTCTGAGGCAATATCGGATGCGTCTGAACCCCAAGAAATGCGCGTTCAAGGTGTCCTCTGGCCAGTTCCTGGGGCACATCATAAGCAGAAGGGGTATTGAGGCCAACCCTACCCAGTTGTCCTCTATCGCAGACGTGCAAAGACCCTCAACTATTCAGGAAGTCCAGCGCCTAGCCGGCAAGATTGCTACCCTCAGCTGGCTCGTCTCCAAGATGTCCGACTAATGCAAGCCTTTTTTCCAGTGCATAAAGAGAAGCTCCACTGCTGCTTGGGGGGAGGAACAGGACAAGGCACTGACAGACCTCAAGCTGTACCTAAGTCACCCGCCTATCCTGGCTTCCCTGGCAGAGGGGGAGCGCCTGTACACTTATTTAGCAGTGTCCGAAGTAGCGATCAGCGCTGTACTGTTCATCGAGGAAGATAGCAAGCAGAAGCCGGTGTTCTATACAAGCCACATGCTCCTGGATACCGAGACGCGGTATAGTATGGCGGAGAAACTGGTCCTCGCTCTGGTCAATGCTAAGAAGAGACTCAGGCAGTACTTTGAAGCACACTCCGTTACCATGTACACGGATTTCTTGATCCGGCAGATCTTGGCCAAACCAGACCTATTGGGATGACTAACCAAGTGGGCCATCAAGCTGGGGATATACGACATCGAGTATCGGCCCTGAGTAGCGAAGAAAGTGCAGGTCATAGTGGATTTCCTGGTAGAAATCAAATCCTTTGGTGAGCTACATGATCCGCTTCAAATCTCTCACCTCTGCCACCCTTCAGCCTGGACCCTCCACACCGACGGATCCACGAACGCCTCGGGGTCAGGTATCGGAATAGTCTTGCAGACCCCAACAGGACTCAGAGTAGAGAAAATCTTGAGGCTCAGTTTCCAGGTAACGAATAATAAGGTAGAGTACGAGGCCCTGCTGCAAGGCCTTGAACTAGCCCTGCATTTTGGAGTAGAGAGCATCGCAGTAATGACCGACTCGCAGTTGGTTATGGGTCAGGTCAAGGGAGACTTCGAAGTAAAAGAGCTGAGATTACACAGGTACTTCTCCAAAGTAATGGGGGCGAAAGCCCACTTTAGCAGCTTTAATATCAAACAGATTCCCAGAGAAATGAACCAGAAGGCCGATGAGCTAGCTAAGAGCGCATCGACCGGAGGAACGGGACATGCAGAGATTCTCCTAGAGAACAGGAATATGAAAGACCCCTCGGGGACCCCCGCACTTCATGTATTTGCAGCCAGCTCCGTAGATGAGGGATGGATGAAACCCATCACCCAGTATTTGGCATTGGGGAACCTACCCCCAGATCCCAAAGAAGCGAGGTCTATCAGGCTGAAGGCTGCCAAGTACTCGATGGTGGGGGAATAACTATATAAGAGATCGACAATAGGGCCGATGCTACGGTGTGTAGGTCCCATCGAATTGCAGAAACTGATGGAAGAAATCTACGAGGGAGTATGTGGCAACCACTCTGGCGGACGTAGCCTTGCCCACAAGGACCTGACGGCCGGATACTTCTGGCCAGACATGATGACAGAGGCGGCCCAGTTCATCAAAAAATGTGATAAGTTCTAGAGGTTCGCCCCCATGAAATGCCAACCTGCGGAGGATCTCCATTCGAACATAACGCCTTGGCCATTCGCCAAGTGGGGTTTGGACATCATCGAATAGCTCCCTAGAAGTCCAAAGGAAAGAAGATACGTCCTGCTGGCCATAGATTATTTCACCAAATGGGTAGAGGCTAAAGCCTACACAACCGTAAGCAAAGCAGACACAATTAACTTCATTTGGAAGAATATAATCTGTCAATATGTGATTCCGAAAGAGATACACACCGATCATGGCACACAGTTCCAAAATGCTAAGCTCAAGGAGTTGTGTGAGATGTATGATATAAGGGTCAGTTTCTCTTCCGTAAACTACCCTCAGGGGAACGATCAAGCAGAGGCAACGAACAAAGCCATATTCAGCAATATCAAAAAGAACTTGTAAGAGGCTAAAGGTAGGTGGTTAGAAGAGCTACCGGCCGTTTTGTGGGCCCATCAGGCCACGGAGCAGAGGTCAACTAGAAGAACGCCATTCGCCATGGTCTACGGATCAGAGGCTGTGATCCCGACCGAGGTCAGCCTCCCGATCCTTCGCTTCGAAGTGGTAAGAGATGCCCCCTTAAACGAATGGTAGCTAAGCCACAACACAGACCTCCTAGAAGAAACGAGAAACATGGCTCTGGTCCACCTAGCTTCATACCACCAGCAGGCTAGGTCCTACTACGCAAAGAAGGTTAATGCTCGACGATTCAACGTCGGGGATTGGGTCTTGAAAGTCAGAATAGGGAATTCTTTGAAACTGGACTCCAATTGGATTGGACCCTATGAGGTGATCAAAGTGCTTGACAATGGTGCGTATGTCCTGAAGGAACTCAAGACCGGAAAAGACCTGCCGAACACGTGGAATGCTCAGTACTTAAAAAAGTATCACATGTGAGAACATGTGCATGTGATGTAAGACCCATGTGAATGCTTATATTATTGAAAAGCTTAAATCCAAAACAGGTTAAGTTCCCTTCTTGCCGCATGGATTTATCTTTTGGGTTGCTATGGAAAAAGAGTCTGCCCACAGTGGCAGACCCCACGCACTATTCACGTGTGAGACACATTTAAGACCCACGTGAATGCTTATATTATTAAAAAGCTTAAATCCAAAACAGGTTAAGTTCCCTTCTTGCCGCATGGATTTATCTTTTGGATTGCTATGGAAAAAGGGTCTGCTCACAGTGGCAGACCCTACGCACTATTCACGTGTGAGACACATGCAAGACCCACATGATTGCTTATATTATTGAAAAGTTTAAATCCAAAATAAGTCAAGTTCCCTTTTTTCCGCATGGATTTATCTTTTGGATTGCTATGAAAAAGGGGTCTGCCCACAGTGGCAGACCCCATGCATTATTCTCGCAATCAAGGATCGTACTATGGGGATCACGTCACTTGTCGACGACCCGAGAAAACGTACGAAGAGAAAAGAGCTGCGCGGCCAAAAACTTGCTAATAGACCTCGAAAACGATTGTACTATGGGGATCACGTTGCTTGTCAATGACCCGAGAAAACGTACGAAGAGAAAAGAGCTGCGCGGCCAAAAACTTGCTAATAGACCTCGAAAACGATTGTACTATGGGGATCACGTCGCTTGTCAACGACCCGAGAAAACGTACGAAGAGGAAAGAGCTGCGCAACCGAAAACTTGCCAGCAGAACTCGAAAACGATCGTACTATGGGGATCACGTCGGTTGTCGATGACCCGAGAAAATGTACGAAGAGGAAAGAGCTGCGCAACCGAAAACTTGCCAGTAAACCTCGAAAACGATCGTACTATGGAGATTATGTCGCTTATCGACGACCCGAGAAAATGTACGAAGAGGAAAGAGCTGCGCAACCAAAAACTTGCCAGCAGACCTCGAAAACGATTGTACTATGGGGATCACGTCACTTGTCGATGACTCGAGAAAATGTACGAAGAGGAAAGAGCTGTGCAACCGAAAACTTGCCAGCAGACCTCGAAAACGATCATACTATGGGAACCACATCTTGTAATAAAATTCTTGCTGATGGCCTGAGAAAATGTACGAATAAGGAAGAGCCGTGCAGCGAAAGTTTACGGCCTGCCCCAAGAGGAAAGCACGAGTCAGGGTCTATCCGGTGGAAGCGAACTCTCCCAGACAACGTTTTAGCCGCATGCAAAGGAAACGTTAAAGGGGTCAGGGTCAACCCGTTGGAAGCAGACCCTCGCAAATAATATTTTATTATGCACACACCAGGCATTAAGATAGAAGTTAAAATCGGGCCCTACTTATTATTTCCAAAAACTACAAAGGGAACGATCGACGGGGATGCGCACCCAAAGGTTTTATCTGCAAGAAGCGGGTCTAGGTCAGACTCGCAGAGACACGTCAGAGTGGTAACGCCCAGTCTGCTCCAGATGAGAGCCGAGCCCGGGCCTTTTTCTCTGCAATGACGGATCTAGACAGTGATTAACCAGCCCCTGGAGCTGATTCCGAGCGCGGTCCCATTTGGGGTCAGAGAAGTCCAGCCACACGCACAGGTCAAACTCTGCCAAGACAAGTCATAATAGAAGTTATATCTCCTTAGAACTGGATGGGCCAGAGCTAACATCCCTATCTCCAGAACTAGTCTAGTCGATCATAGCTCGAGGAGGACTTAATAATAACTCAAAAACATGTATGACTGATTCTAGACGATTATAACGAGGGTCAACTTTACAAATGTACAAAATTAGGGACCCTAATTACCTCCGGCCAGGGGAGCGCAGCTAGTTCCGGCGCTTGAACCAGCCCCGATGGAGGGTGGTGTACCAGGGTCGGAGTCGTCGCTGGATAAAATGACTGTACTAGACTCTTCACCAGTTAAAGCCCCAAGACCAGGCTGATCGCCAGGGACTTCCAAAGTTTGATCTGACAGACCAGAAATGGGGATAAGCTCTTTGGCAACAAAGGCATATGTAGAGGGCCCATCCTTTTCTGCGGCAAGAATCTTCAGCACATCAGCAGGGTACGCGATGTTGATCCCATCCCCAAGCTGCTGCATGTAGTACTTGTAATAGTGGTCTGTCTCGACGCCTTTCTGCTCGTCAATTTAGTCTGGCATTAGCACCTCCGCGTGGCCTTCGAATTCCCTATTCTCCCAGCCAGACCTGTAACTTTCCACAGATTGGACATCCACCTACTTTTGATACCTCGTTTTTAGTTTTTCCGCGTCCGCTAGTCTATCCTTCAGCGCTGTCAGCCTCAGCTCCGCTACCGCTGCGACAAGTCGACCAAAAGGGCGTTAATGTCAACAAGGTCTTGGCCATGCTTGCAAAACAACTCTACTTGAGCCCCCATCAATTTTACATGGTCCAAGTAAAGATGTCGGCTTACCTCGATCGACCGTTCAAGTCTGCGTTGCAGAGAATGGGCCTCCGGTTTGGCTCTGGCTTCGGCTTTCCTCGCCTCTTTAGCATCATCAACGGCCCTATCGTGAGCGAGGAAAGCCAGCCCCATCTCTGCCCTAGCGCTCTGCAGCTCTCGCTCCTTGACCTTGAGCTCGTTTTGGGCCAGTCTGACAGCCTCAGATTGAGCAAGCCCATCGGCCTCCGCTTCGGCCAGTCTCGTAGCTAGCTCCTCGCGCCTGACCCTCTCGACACTCAAGGCATGAGCCACCGCGCTGCTGACCCTAGCCTCATTGAGGCTCTGATAGAAGTCAAAGTCAGTCCTCAACTCGGTGAGGGTAGCCTCGCTGCACTCGGCCAGTGCAGAGCGGGAGTTCAACTCCTCGGTCAGGGCCCTGACGCGAGTGGAATAGAAAGACCAGATGGCGGCTAGCTGCAAGATAAATTTTAAAAAAAAAAGTCAGCATCTAGCAAGGATGCTGAGAAGTATAGAGGCAAATAGACGAGCCAAACCTACGCAAAGGTACGGCTAGCGTCGAGCTCGACGTTCTCTAAGGAGAGCACCTCCAACTCGGGTTCTGCGACTGGACCCTCCCTTTGTGCGTCGTTCGCATCTGCAGAACACGACTCCACCCTGCCAACCACGATGGCACCCTCTTCCTCGACTGGGCACGCCCCCGAAGCAGCAGTGGCGGGGATGGAGGAAAGCTAGGCGCTACCGGGAGTGCCGTCGGCAATGGCGGGAGGCGGTGCATCCCCTCCTGACGGTCCACTGCGCACGGACCTTCTTCTCCTCAGAAGGGTCAACGTGGCCCGATCGTCATCACTGTCAGATGAGGGGGCAACCCTGCCCCTCTTCTCTGCTGGGCCCTCTTCTTCTTTAGATGAGCCGACCTCGTGGCGCCGCTTTATTGGGACCGTAGGAGGGGAAGACTGCCGAGATTTCAACCTCGGAGCCCCCCCACTGAGCTCGACGATATCCCCACTGAGGCAAGCAGCACCTGACCCCGCGCTTGTTTTTGAACAAGAGTCGGGAGTAGAAGAGGTTGGTGCAACAGATCCCCCGGGCAAACTCAGGGGCATCCCCTTGCCATATACGGCCCGTGTGGCCGACGTCTCCCTGGATGGAGGTTCGCTTGCATCGGAGCGGGGGACCACGGGCACTTCATCCTCTGAAGACACCACGAGACGACGACCAGCAGTTGCCTTGGGGAAAGCCTTATGCCCGGCGGTACCCCCCTTGATGGGGGAGGGGTCTGCCGAGGGGCCTGTCTCAGAACCTATAAAGAAGAAGCAACATGGTTAGACCACGGCCAAAACCCGATCGACAAAGCTCAAGGATGCAGAAATGAACCCACCTCTAGCCCTCTTAGGGGCGGCGGTTTCCTCCCTACGGAGCCTGACGCACTCTTCGGCCACGAACCTCATGGCCTCTTTGAGCTCGTGGCTAGTCGGTGCTACCAGGTCGTTGGAACTCGCCGACTGGCTTGAAACCGTAACCTGATGACCCACTCGTCCCGACGGAATCGGTTTAGAACAGATGCATCAAGTCGGCTCCGCAGGTGCTTTGTGATGACCCAGGTGTCCAGAGGGAAGGGAAGGTATGAGACCATCCTGAGCATTATATTCATCATCAGGGGATTGAGGGCGGCCTAGATGTGTCGGCTGTCCCCAGGAGATCTGAAGATGACGATCCCTTCTAGGCCTTTGAGCCGCCCCACCGACAAATGCGGCTCGAACCTGTTTTCTTCTGCAGAGGATGCATAAGACAAAATAACGTGAGCAATAACAGACGAGGAGAATGCAGTCCCGAAAATCACGACCTATCACTTACTCTGCAGGAAAACTGAGGGAATTTGGAAGTGCTCTCCATTAACCTAAGAGGAGCACCACGCCCCTCTAATGGCATATAGCTTAGAGTAGGAGTCTCATTGCTTGTCCGACCTCAGCAAGTCCCACGGTTGAAGGTAAAAGGTAGGGTAGGAACTCGTTTTGGGGATGAGGGTAAGTTTGTAAGCATAAAAGACCACCTCCAGGTCGATATGCAGGTTATAAAGAACTGATAGGGCAGAGAGCCCATCAGAATTATGACCCCGTTTGTATTTAACTGCATCGGGTGGATCTCTGTCAAAGTGAAGAACTGGTGGATCAGAGGAGGAAGAAGGAATCGCAGCCATTCCAGATGTTTTCTTCCCAAGATAATAGAGCCTTCAGGGGCAGAGGGATGTAGATACCAATTTGCGGGGCCCTCGACCCTTTGTAGCGTGACTCCGCCGGGGAGGCAGAGTTGTCTCCTCAGTGAATCCAACTCCGAGTTCATGACGGGGTGCAATTCCTGATCTTGATTCGAGGCCATCGTTCTGAATACGATCGAAAGAGCAAAAGTCTCTAGAAATGGGAGAAGTCGGAAACCCTAAGATTTTACGAGGCTAGAATAATTGAAGATTTTAGTAAAGTAGCAAATTAGCGTAAATGCAGCTTTTATAGAGGGGGAGCCGAAGAGTTTTTCTGGAAAAGGGCAGAGCAAGGGAGACCGAACCGTCGGAACTTTGAAAATAAAAAAATTTTGTGACATGGGACGGCGTGCCTCCGCGTCGGCAAGGGGGAGCGACGTGTATCCCTCAATTGGAAGAATAGATAAACGATTTCTCCACTTGATGGATACAAATCCATCAAGTAGGGAAATGGGGGCAGTTGTGGGACTTATTCCTAAATCATACACCACGTGGACGATTAAATAGCAGAATAGGTCACAAACAGGGCATACTGTCCGATATGGTCGAGAAGGACTAGCTAAAGGCCACACGAGTCGCACGTGGTACCACATCGGCCATTGGACTGTCCAAGGTTAGGGCCGAGCCCATCCCAGACTCTGGATAGACTTGGCCCAGTCCGATTCTTACCTCGACAGCTGGGGGTCGGAAGCCTCAAGGGTCTTCCACCAGAGTACTATGGAAAGCAACTCACAGCTCCAGACCCAAACAGAGTATTTCATGTGATCTTGAGTAGGTGTTTGCAGGGGGCAAGCCGTCCTGACAGAACGGTGATTTGTCCAAATCTCGCCCCTGACAGACTCGAGCCATAAGGGACGGCGGAAATTAGGCTACAGCGGTGCAGGGGGGATTACGGTAATCTCGGCCTATGACCTCTGGAGAAAGTCTTGACGAAATAGGTACTCGGTCCTGAGATTGAGAACTAGGAAGTTCACAATTTCAGGACTATATATATATGAGCCATGCGTCCCCAAAATGGGGGAATGTACGCATACAAAAAGAAACATTTAAAAAGTTTACGAGCAAGAAACAAAGATATACTCATAGAGATACTGAGAAAAACTGAATCTTTGCTACTCAATCTCAGGGGTAAATATCTGACTTAAGCATCAAAGAGTCTGTGCAGGTAGCCACCCCCGCCTCTCGATCTTGCCCGAAGCCGGGAGCATTTTGGAATAGCAAGGACAAGTGGACAGTTGGAGGATATAACACCGGCAGTTCAGAGGCACGTGGACAGCTGGTGAAAACCACTCCAACATTTAAAATATAAGTTAAGGCTAAAGAATGGTATACAGAAACAAATCTGCAATCACAAAAGGATTATTGACGATGATGAAATTAATCTAAGCCCAAAGAACAACGTAGGAGGGAAAAGAGGAGCTTTAGAGGAAAGCTATTGAAATAATAGATTTAGGTGAGGAAAAAATAGGAAAAAGGAGAAAGAAATGAATGCTTCTAAGTGCCGGCTCAGCGTGTAGATTTGCTAATGGTTAATGAAATTGTAAATGGTCAAGATGAATAAGAGCGACAAAGATGAAGATGAGTGATTAACAAATGGATATGAGTGATTAACAAGTGGATGGAAAAAAGAAAATAGGGATTATAACTATAAGGACTATTTTGGAAAAAAGAAAATTAGAGGTATGATAAGAACTTATTGAATTTTTTATTTTAAATAAGGGATGATTTTAGTAAAGGTGTGGGAAAAATAGATAGAAGTGTGACTATAAAGCCACCTTTTTGTTTTTTTTGTTCTAAAGACTTTATTTGAAAAGAAAACGTAAAATGATTTTTTTTCAATTTACAAATCACATTGTGTTTTAAGAAATATGGAAACCCTCCGTTGAATTTGAGTTTGATTTTCTTTACTAAAATAAGTACCATAATTTGACTATTTTTGAAATTTGATATCCTAACATCCTAAAATTAGAGAAATCGATGAAAAATGATAAAATTACCTTTAATAAAGGATAAACTATACTAATTTCTAAGCAATATTTGAATTTTTCAAATAACTAAGTCATAAAATAGTTTCCAACAACTATCTATGTATTTAAACACAAAGTAAAATTATAATATAAACTTAATCTACTATCTACTAAGAGTAATTTTATCGTTTCTTATTAATTTTTCCAATTTTGTTTACTTGAGAAGCTCGGATTTTAAAAATAGTTAAACTACAAGTTTTTCTACACTAAAAGAAAAAAAAAAAAAACCAAAACAAAACATACTTAATGGAATTTTTCCATATTTCTTAAAATACAGGAGCTCATGTTAATCCGATATCGTCCGTGTGCCTGTACTTTGGAGTGCACATTGTGCCTAAAAACATGCTCTTGGCCCAGTCTATTACTTTTGTCATGCTTGGTATGGTCTGATACCATCGTGTACATGTTGTGTGATGGTAGGTATAGTATTTTTTTGCCTTGCTGCCGTGCCAAATGAGTGGCTCGGTCCATTTCACGTCTCGAAGGAAGGTTTTGCAAAACTCATGGGCCATATAAGATATGGATTGATATTTGCTTATTTTATTATGATTGGGTTATTCAAAGGTATGATTTAAGTAATTATCAAAATCTATTCAGGTATTTCCCATATTCTCTATAAATTTATTTTATTAACTTTTGTATTCATTGTAGGACATAAAAACTACATATAAGGCTGAGCTTTTAAATCCGACTAGTGGATTTTTGATTTGCCAATGTGTGGGGCCCATTCCTGAACCTTGTACCACGAGAAGGGCCACGCGGATCGCACGTGGTCTCGCCATCGGCCTTTGGGTCTTCCGAATTTAAGGCAGAATCCACCACTGATCCCAAACGGTTCAGCCAGTCAGACCCCAACCACGACAGCTGGCGGTCTGAGGCCCCAAGGGTCTGCTGTCTAGGAACAGCGACCCTTACCTCAACAGTCGTAGGGGTCAGAAGCCCCAAGGGTCTTCAGACTGGATACGATGGAAAGCAGCCCCACGGCTCCAAACCCGGACAGAGCATTTAATGCGTTTCTGGGTAGGTGCGCGCGCAGGGACAAGCCGTCCTGACAGAACGGCGATTTGCCCAAATCTTGCTCCTGACAGATTGAAGCCGTAGGAGGCAGCGAAAATCAGGCCACAGTAGCACAGAAGAGGTCACAGAAATCTCGGCCCGTCACGGTTAAAAAAGATCTTGAGGTGAAAGGTACTCATTCCTTTTTTCAAACAGAGAGAACCAGACAATTCACTATCCGATGACTACATATATTGAAGCTATGCGTTCCCGAGAGTTGTTGTTCGCACAAAAATACTTGTAAACATAAAACAGTCTGAGAGAAGAAAAAAGAAGAAAACACAACAAACAGATAGATATTGATACTGATATATTTTTCTCCTTGCTACCAAAACGCAAAGAAAAACCACTGACTTAAGCATCGGAGAGTCTTTGCAGGTAGCCACCCCCGCCTCTCCGATCTTGCTTAGAGTTTAGAGAGTTTTGAGACAGCAAGGACACGTGAACAGTTGGAGAATCTAGCATCAGCAGTTCAAGACACGCGGACGACTGGTGAGAAACCGCTCCAACACAATGTACCAAATGACTAGTGAGTGGGGTGAAAATCAACCTATATTTTATTTGATTTGGCTGATTTTAACTAACAAAAACTGTTGTGCGGTTTAAAATCCTATGATAGGTCGCATGAGTAAGATTAAGTGCGACCTCTTCCGAAAGAGTTGTATGCGACCTCAACCGCATAAGTTACGTGCGACCTCCTCTGAATAAGTTAAGTGCGACCAAAATGAAAAGGAGACTAGTCTACTCTTCATCAAACGGGTAACCTACAAAGAAAGGGAAATAAAAGTTTCTCTTTAAAGATTGACCAGTTACCAGTTACCTTATTTAAGTAATTATCCAGTTATATTGTTACTCAAACTATATTGCCTGATTGTACATTTACCCATTCTCACAATTGGGAACATTGAGCTACCCTCATCTATATAAAGGGAGTTCAATATTTCGGTGAGGAGATAGAGGACTTTGACCAGCTTGTAGATGCGACATCGGGGCATGAACTCTTAAGTTTCATGGACGCATATTCTGGATATAATCAAATCCCCATGTACGAGCTAGATGA
>JXTB01000061.1:939214-952430 GCA_002914805.1 Parasponia andersonii
ATCATCCATGATGAGAAGCTTTATCGAAGAAGTTTTAGCTCGCCATTATTATTATGTGTCAATGATGAAAAAGAACGCTACATTATGAGGGAAATCTACGAAGGAATATGTGGAAATCATTCTGGGGGGCAAGTACTTGCAAACAAGATTCTTCGACAAGGGTATTTTTGGCCGACTATGAAGAAGGATACAATGGAATTTACTAGGAGGTGTGATAAATGTCAACGGTTTGCGACTATTCCTAGAAAACCACATGTTCCTTTAACTACAATTACTAGTTCATAGCCATTTGTTATTTGGGGAATTGATATTATCAGGATGCTTCCATTAGCACGGGATGGTTTGAAGTATGCAGTGGTCGCAGCCAATTATTTCACAAAAAGGACGGAAGCTGAAGCCTTGAGTACTATTTCTGCAAAGAAGATGATAGATTTTGTTTACAAATCTATAATCTGCCGTTATGGTATATCGCATACTATAATTTCTAATAATGGGAAACAATTCGACTGTGATGACTTCTGTGACTTCTGCAACAATTTGGGCTTCAAGAAGAGTTTCTCTGCTATTGTTCATCCACAAGCCAATGGGCAGGTCAAAACGATAAATAAAATACTTAAACAGAATATAAAGACAAAGCTAGAGGAGCATAAAGGAGCTTAGCCAGAAGTACTTCCAGAAGTTTTATGGGCTTATCGCACCACTCAACGAACCACTACTGGAGAGAGTCCGTTCTCTTTAGCTTATGGATATGAAGTAATGATCCCAGTTGAAATTGGTGCGAGCTCTCTACGACGATCTATCTATGAGCAAGATTAGAATGATGTATTAATGAGAATTGAGCTCGATTTTTTGGAAGAAAGGCGTGAACAATCTCAACTTCGAATCACTTCATACCAACAACGCACTGCTCGACATTATAACTCCAAAGTCAAAAGTAGACATTTTGAAGTTGGTGATCTTGTCCTTCGAAGAGTTCTATCTAATAATAAAGAGCATGGTGCTGGTGTATTTGGACCTTCCTGGGAAGGACCTTATATTATTGACGACGTCATTCGACCTAGGACATACAAGCTAGCTCGCATCGGCGGACAAAAGATCGAACATGCTTGGAATGCAGAACAACTTTGTCGTTATTATCAATGAATCTTCTTATTTATCTTCATATATTTTCAACGGCTTCTTGTATCTTCATTATTTCGACATTCGATGTCATTCGTCAATAATATTTCTTCGGCTATCACTTCAACTTCATTTGATTCATCTCTTATAATTTTATGGCAGTTTTTGGACACTATAAAACTCGGAGGGCAGTGGGATCAGAATATTATCTCCTACTTGTTTCCTAAGGGACTATGCAAAACGTCCATTTAGAAGGGATGGAGTTTTAAATCGTCGAAATATCTAAAACTCTTTAAAATCTTAGGATTTTCTCCTCGCTTCATGCTCTAGCATGTCGTATTACGCAATTTCCCTCCTCGAACAACAAAGTAACTAAGCAAAATGTTCATTGTTCGATGTGAAATATTGCTATATTATATTTTGCCATGGAACTTTTGAAAAACAGTATTGAGTTTGCATCACTCTTACTTGTTGTTTTCTTAAGCGACCTAACCTATCCTAACACTTAGAACTCGTTTTAAGTTAGTTGGATTCAAATCGCAAAAAGCGTACCAATCAGTCACCTAGTGATTGACTACTTAGTTAAAATTATAATATTGTGTTTTGATTATTTTGCAGGAATATGTCTAACAAGGAAAAAATATTCTTCATTATAAAAATCGCACCCGTATATAAGTAGAGAGAGAAAGGGGGACCAAGCCCGCATTGTTCTGAAACAAAAAAAATAAATAAATATAAGTGTTTGTTATGCAGAAGTGCTCGCATCGCTATCCCCAGTTTTGGTAGTATCCTCCCTCCAACTCTGGACAAACTCGACCACATCCTCGCCAAGGATAGAGAAATCAAAGTCCGGATGCTCACAGAATATGTTAAAAATAATGGTCGACAAGGCGATACTAGCTTTATCTTCGAGCTCTTTGACTTCAGTCACCTTGAACTCTTCGATAGCTTTGTGAACCGCCTCTGTTGTCGCCTTCTTCATGCGATCCGGATGCTCAGAGATAGTTTTCTCGAGCTCTTTGATTTTCTCCTCGAGATTCTCCTTGGCCAGGCCTTCGAACAGCTACTGCCTCTCCAAGTCAAAAGCTTTTTTCTCCTCCCGAGCTTTCTCCGAGTTCTCAAATGCTTGGGATATCTCTTCAACTTTTTTGGCGTTTTCCAAACATTTGAGGACCGGGTCATGCATCAGGACAGCAATAGCCGCGGTCTGAAAATATAACCATTAATACCAAGAAATAATACATTTGAGGAGAGAATAAAAAGGTGCTTACATTGGCCAGCATCCTCATCACAGAACCGAATGCAACCTTGGCAGATCATCGCTTCATACTCTCCCAGCCCTCCTTGGAAGTGAAGCGATCAATGAAAGCTGTGCTCATACCATCCTTCTCTGGTAATTGATTGAGGAGTGCAAAGAGCTCCTCATCCTTATATATCAGGTTCAGTTCCGAAGTGGTGGCAGCCTCCTTGGGTGGTTTAAGATGGCTCATTGTTTGAGGCTGTAGAGGAGGCGAGCTTGCCAGGATCTCCTCGAAGGCAACTTTTCATTTTTTTGAATTGTCGACCTTCTCTTTCCCTTTCGATGAGGAGGAGTGCTCTCGGGTATCTTGGATTTTGCCATGGACCCGAGAGTGGAGGGCGGTGCTCGCAGGCCGCTACCGATAACCATCTCTGTATAGATATGTTAGTAAGCGAGGTGACATAATACAATGATGATTAAAATATGTATATATATATATATAATTACCTTCTTGCTGTTGAGGAGCTGGTTGAGGAGCTGGTGGTAATGTTGTTTCTGGAGAAGATGGTTCCGAAGTTATAAGGGTAGCAGGTGCTTTTCGTTTCCTAGGTTTGGAAGACGAGGCACTTTTATCCGTCTGCTTCCTTGGCTTCTTTTTCTTCGAGCTCAAAGGTCTGGATGAACGGACGGGGGGGTCAGGGAACGCGGCTCCCTTTGGAAGCAAACTGTAAGTGACCAGGTTTTTGGAAGTACCAAGTACCTTTCAATCAAATTCCTCAATTGGAAGGTCGTTGATTTTGTACACCCTTGCGAGCTGTTCCCTGGAAAGACTGGGCCGTTCCCTGTTGTCTGCGATGACATACGAGTGCGATCAGGATAAATATAACAATACAGAAAAAGACGATAAATTGAAAAACTACCTACTAGAATTTTGAAAGAAGCCGTTATCCACATAGTCAAAGTGGAAAAATGGATTTTTCCATTTTCCCATGTTATTGCGAACCCCATAGATTTTTTTTATTGCTTGGTTCGACCATTTGCTCGGGTAAAAGAAGCCAAGATCTGATGGGTTTGATTTCACTTGGTAAAACCAAGCGAACTCTTCAGGAGAGGGGAAGTCTAAACCTAATTTGTAGTAAAGTATGTACAAACCTACCATATATTTATATGTATTAGGAGTCAGTTGGAAAGGTACGACCCCATAGTAGTCGATAATTGATTTTATGTATGGATGAAGTGGGAGGTGGACACCGCACTTGAGAACTGCTTCAGAAAATGAGGTAATTCCGCGTGGTAGTATGTGTGGTCAATTGAATTCCATGGGTAGGCAAAGAGGGATGGCGATCTTATAGTTGCACACGATTTTGCTGAGTTTGTTCGATGTGCAGCTCGTCC
This sequence comes from Parasponia andersonii, assembly GCA_002914805.1. NCBI lineage: Eukaryota > Viridiplantae > Streptophyta > Magnoliopsida > Rosales > Cannabaceae > Trema > Trema andersonii. The sequence goes on from JXTB01000061.1 coordinate 942,969, forward strand.
TTATATTGGTACATGACCAATTCCCCTCTATGTATTGATAGCCCGATGCGAAGGCAAGGGCATCCCTGATATGTCGAGGCCACTGGTCCTAAGGGAGGTCGCTTATGCGAGGACTATTTTGCCTGACCCCTGTTATCTCTACTTCGGGTTCTGGCTCAAGGTAATCTTCAGCTAACACTGGAGTTCTCAGATTCTCCTGAGAATGCATTCCCTTCCCTATAGTCCTCACTACTAGACATCTGAAAAGAAATACGGATGAATTTAGTCCTATGCGAGCATCAAGAATCTTCACTATATGCTAGCAAATTTTGGGGGTTCACCCTAGGATTGTATTAACAAGCAAGCTCATCGAATTTTTTCTAACCGGTCTACGGATTCATAAAAATTACTCAAGCAGTTCATCAAAAATAAATAAATAAATAGGGTTTCATACCCTAAAATCTCTTTCACGAGTTCATCTTTGTCCATTGTCTAGAAAAAAGTCTATTCTACAAACTGGTAAAGGAGATCTAGAAAATTCCCATTCCAGTCCATCCGAATGTGGGATGTGTTTCAATTCCTAGAAATAAAAACTGAATAAATTTTTTCGAGAACAGACGAAGAACAATAAGAGAGAAGAAATATACTAACCTTTTTTCGAAAACCGAGGGATTGAGATATGGTCTGAACTCCGTCGAAGAAGATGCTGGAACTGTGCGAGCTGAAAGAACGAAATGACACTGGAGGGTTTGCTCTGAAACACTTTGGGTTTTAGAGAGATGGAAGACGAGAGAGTTTATAATGAAGAAGCAGAAGCAGATTGATTTCCGATATTTATCTCTTAAGCATCGCTAAATCACAGCCATAGATCAAGATATTTGATTTTCAGATCTAAAGACCAAAGTTCACGCAGGATTTGATTTTTTTCCGAAATTAAATCAATATCTTTCAAAATTTGAAACGATTCGATTTAAAGACGACAGTTGGCATCATCGCTATTATTAAGTCTCCTCGAATTCTGCTATTTTTCTTAGAAAAGACGACACGTTTTCATCCGTCAGAAAAAGGTGCGCGTGAACTTGAGAAAGGTGAGATTCGAGATCTGGTAACTCTTCGACTCTTCAAGGGTCTCAAGTCTAGGTTGTGACGTCACATTTTTTAACCTCGCACTTACATTAGAAGGAAGCTTCATTTTGTCCTAAAGAACTAATGAAGCTGGGGGGCAATTATTGTGCAGTTTAAAATCCTATGACAGGTCGCATGAGTAAGATTGAGTGCGACCTCAACCGCATAAGTTACGTGCGACCTCCTCCGAATAAATTAAGTGCGATCAGAATGAAAAGAAGACTAGTCTACGCTTCATCAAACAGGTAACCTACAAAGAAAGGGAAACAAAAGTTTCTCTTTAAAGATTGACTAGTTACTAGTTACCTTATTTAAGTAATTATCCAGTTATATTGTTACTCAAACTGTATTGCCTGATTGTACAGTTACCGATTCTCACAATTGGGAATATTGAGTTACCTTCATCTATATAAAGGGAGTTCAATGTTTCGGTGAGGAGATAGAGGATTTTTTTCGATCTTGAGAGACTGAGGAATTCTTAAAAGAACTTTTTTTTTAACTTTCTTCTTCTTTCCGAACAACACATTGTAATTTTGAGTTCTTGTAATTCTCTAAAAAATACTGAAAAACAGTGGACATAAGTTCATCTTTTTCGGGGCTGAACCACTATAAAATCTGTCTTTTTATTTGCTTTGATTAATAACCATTTTCATACAAGCCACATCTCGTAATTGTTTCTAAATTTATTGATGACAAAACCTCCATCAACAAAAACCAAATATTTTCTGTAAATTAGGATGGCTGTCGAGTTCGTCTGTCAACGGAAGTCTAGTGGACAGGTAGAGACCTGGCGGAGAGAGATGACAAGAGGGGTTAACTAAGCCTAGAGGGAGAAATCACAGAGAGAGAGATAGAGAGAGAGAGAGAGAGATGGCACGCAAGAAAGAGGGTAGAGAGACAGGCTAAGACTCAGAGACTTGAGTGATTATGAAGAAAAATGTTGAAGAGTGTGAATTGGTTGATGATAGGAAGAAAAGGAGAATAGATTTGCGAAAGCTCGCACGAGATTGGGTTGATAACGTACAAAGGGGAAATGAGATGTTAAGATTGCGAGGTTATTTGGCTGAGTAGCCGTTTTGGAAGAGTGACTTAGAATCATAAAGCGAAAATTCTTTTCTAGAACGGCTATCCTTGAAAAGAAGCCCCCAGATTGAGGCATTTGGGTTTAGTATGTATTTGAGAACCAAGGAAACAATTGGGCTTGTTGGAAGAGGAAAAGAAATGCCCTGCTGGTAAGCATTAGGGCTACTTACAAAATTCTAGGTCCAAATTCAAAAAATTGAAAAATTCGTGATTTTTTAAATAAAAATTAATTTTAAAAATTTTATTAGAAAAATAATAATTTCATAAAATATTTAGAAAATGCTATTTTTTTCAAAATTAATTTTTTTCAATAGTATTCGAGATAATGAATTAAATTATTTAGGTAACCAATACAGATATTTAAAGTCATTGATCAAGTTACCTTATATTACACTATTAGTTGGTATTTTTCTAAATATTTTGAAAAGTAGTATTTTTATAATTAAATCTGAGATTTTTCAAACAATTTCAAATTCTAGAATTTTTCAACCTTTTTTTTTTTTGAAAAATTACTATAACAAATCAAATTTCATCTAAGCATTATATATTTAATAGGGCTTCTTAAATATCTAAAAAAGATTGAAAAATCCGAGATGTCGGTAAACGTAAAATACCAACATACCCAAAATCCAATCAATCTATATTAAACCGCCTGCGAAAAATCGCAATAAATGGATAGTATACTTTGAAACCAACAATAGTCAACTGCAATTTTCATTTTTTAGAATAGTTTCAAATCATACCGCCCACATAAACTAAAATACAGTAAAAAAGACTAATTGTTAAATTATACAATTATAATTTGTTTGGTGTTTTAATTTTGTGACCGTACTTTTTGAAATTGTATCTATTTAATGGAATATAGTATGAAGATTTCACTATGAATTCTATTATTTATAGGACTTTATTGCAAAATGGTTATGAAACTTTGTTATGAATAATTAGCATTACAATTTTATCCAAAAAATATTTTAGATGGATTGTGAAGTCCTGAAAGTATAAACTTTTGTTATTTGATAATTTAGTATTGCTAAATTTTATATAATTAAAATTTAGTTTATGTTATGATGTTGATTATAATGTGTTTTTCTTAGAAAAATAATCGCTTAATTTTAGGTCCTTAAATAACCAAGAAACCTCATCATATCGCCAACTAAAAAAACCGCCCAATGGGCAATATAATTGGGCAGTTTTTGCATGAAGATTTTAAAAAAAGCGTAAAATAAAACTGCCAAAACCCCCCAATGTGTATGTTTTTCACCTACTAGATGAGCTAAATTTTCTACAAAAATCCTTGATATATTTGGAAAATATTATTTTTAAAAATTTATTTAAAAATATACCACTTTTCAAAATACAGAGAAAAATACTTCATTTTTGCCAAACTTGGTTTCTTTAAAAAGTACTCTAGATAACTAATTAGGTTACTTAGGGTAACCCATTAGACTACTTAAGCTAACTAGTCTAGTTATCTTAAGTATGTAATCTACAGTAAAATGCGATATTTTTTAAAAAAATATTTTTAGAAAGATATTTTTAAAATAAATTTGGAATTTTTCAAATAATTTTAATATTTAGGATTTTCAATTTTTTTTAATCAAATTTTACCATCTAGAATCAAATTTCTATTTAATAAAAAGGAAAATTTTATTTTATGTCATAAATTCTATTTTAAAAAAAGAATTAAAAAATCTCAGATTTTAAAATCGTTTAAAAAATCTCAAATTTACTTAGCAAAATAACACTCTTAAAAATATTTAAAACAATGTTATTTTTTACAACATGATAAGATACTTAAGGTAACTGATCAAGTTAATTGAGATAACTAAATTATCTCAAATAACTTGATTGGTTTCTCCAAATAACCTGACTGGTTAACTAGAGTACCACTAAAAATGACCACTTTAGAGAAAAAGTGGTATGTTTCTAAGTATTTCAAAAAAGTAGTATTTTCTTTTCTAAAATAAACTTAAAATTGTAATTTTTCGAAATATGTCCTAAATTTTTTAAAAAATTCTGCATATTCGAGATTTTTCAAATTTTTGGATATTAGGCCTCAATTTTGTAAGAAGCCTTTTAATAAAATTACGAATCTTCTGGGCTTTGGAAAATGGAAAGATAAGATGCCCAAGTGCAAAATGGACTGTGTTTGAGAGTTTTATTTTGGATTTTTTTACAAAATTCTAGGCTTAAAGTACCAAAAATTAAAAAATTTAAGATCAGTTGAATTTTTTCGAAAATTTCTAAATTTATTTAAAAAGTATTACTTTTTAATTTTTTTTAGACAAATAAAATTTTTAGTAAATATTGATAAATATACCACTTACGCTTTAATATTGATATTTTTTAATAGTACTCAAGGTAACCAACGGGGTTACTTAGAGTAACTAATCTAGTTACTTGAGATCAAGTATCTCATCAATTAGTAAAATGTGGTATTCTTTTAAACACTTTTAAAAGTGAAATTTTTCTATTTAAAATTTGGGATATTTCAAATAATTTTAAAATCTTAGATTTTTCAATTTTTTTGAAAAATTACCATAACAAATCAAATTTCCCCTTTTATTGTTATTTTTACATAGTAATCAAAAAGATAAATTGTAAAAAAAAATTATCTTGAGATTTGAATATTTTGTAATTTAAATATTAAATTTAAACTCTATAAAATAATATCCTAAGATTAAGAATTACTAAAAATTAAAACCCTGAGTTGACTTTTTGAATAATTTTAATTGATAAAAGATAATAATATCTTTGAAATCATTCAGAATAATAGGGACTAGTATAATTTTAATAGAAGATATTATTATTTTTTATTAGTAAAATTGGTTAAAAGATCAGTACAGAGTATTAATTTTTAGAAATTTTTAATCTTATGATATTATTTTATAGAATCCAAACTCTAGGATTTAAATTACAAGATACTAAAATTTTATGGTATTTTTTTGTAGTTTAAAATTTAAATGTACATTTTATATATGATAACTATAAAAGATGTATACATAATTATTATTTCAGCTGGTCGGAATTTTTATAGTTAAGTTTACACCCTGGAGTAAAAGTGACTTAGTCATTTTTTTGTTTTTTTTTTATTGTTTTTATTTTTTATTTTATTTTCGATCTTTTCAGGTTCGATTTGGCTGATATTTTCATTTAGTTGGTTTTTTAGTTTCCTTGCACCAACCTACAACATATGCATTATTCCCTTTCAAAAGAATATGTGGGTAATTTCCATGATTACAAGACAAGTGACTGGGCAAGTTGCCCGCACAAGATCTAATGTCACTTTGCACCTGGCCAATTGGGGCTAGTTCAGTTGGTTCAAGGCATGAGAAATATGTGTGTGAGTTTAAGAGAGTTAGAGGTTCAAACCTTGGCAGTGTGTTTATGTTATATTCCTTTAAATTTGTAATAAGTGATGGTCAATAGTTAAGTCCTACTTTTTTTTTAAAAAAAATGTCGCTTTGCGCCTGTACAACAAATTGCATTACTGCCACTGCAAATTGGAAAAAAAAGTGAGAGTGAGAAATTTCATATTTTTGTTTGGAGCATGCAATTTGAGAAATTAAATAATATATACACAAAAATATTCTAATTTGACCCATATGCTCAAGTTAATAAAAGGATATTATTATTTTTATAGATTTTATTTTGATGTTTTATTTAAATTATATTTTGTATTTTGATTATTATCAATTTTGATCTTTAAATTTAAAATCTGTTATAAATTTATACTCTAATACTAATTTAGAAAAATTAATTTATTAAGATATTGTATAAAAATTAAAAATAAATTGTATAAAAAAATAAAGAAATACGTAATATTTTAGAAAAAGAACCTCGAATATACGGTACTCCAATTTAATTTAAGTTCATACGGTGATTTTTTAGGTAAATACCTATTTTCCCCTTCATCTTTTTCTTTGTTGTTGAGAACCGAGAAGCTCGACAACTGAGTACTCTGTCTATTAAAGCTCACGACGTCGTCTTTGGCAGCCAAGTTCACCGTGTTTCCTCCAAACCCACCTATGTACAAGCTGGTCTTCGTCGTTGTCGTTGCCGATTGATTCGAAAAATGATTTTTTTGGTCTCATCTAGTCCTAAATTAGATCTGGTTCCGTTTACTCTGTCGTAGAACTCTTTGTTCACTGTGATTCATGCTCTTGAATTTACGCCCCTAATGCCGTTGTAAGCTCCATTTTTGAACAATTGGTTGTTTTTCATTACTCATATGTATGAATATATATGTACTTCTATATGTCGATTTTACAATTATATTGGCATGGGTTTTTGTTTATATAAACGATTCTGTGTAGAGATGTATTATATATATGGTTGAATTGAGTAAGTCTGGGAATGGGAAACAAACATTCCCAATCTTGAATGAAAGAACATTGCCCAAGTCATTGGAATAAGTTTGGATGGAGAAAACGGTGAACAGAAATAACTCAAGGATTAAATTTTTTTATGGATTGTGAGACTAAACCAAGTTTCGAGGATTGAGGATGGTATTCATACATATGTTTGTGTTTCATTTCTTATTGTAAAATCATTGGAAAATACTTGAGAAAAGAAAGGGGATGGGACCAAGGCTTGTTAGCTATTATCTTGTGTTATAAGTAATATGAATCTATTTTTGTATGTCGTGTATCAGGTGGCTCAATTTCATTATAGTTTTTATTTTTTTCCCCTTGCACTTTTGAATTGATCACCATTATTGACATGTTTGCAAATGTTCTACGTGACCAAGAGTGGTAACGAGAGTAAGTTTTGTATACTTTAGTTGGTTATTTTCCCAGTTATTCTTATTTATTATATTGATTTTCAAGTTTTATGTGTACATCATTTTATGATCATAATCACGTAGGTGGATGACAAGCATTGACAAATATAGAAAAAAATTTCGATTTTGCAAGTAAATTCTAGTAACTATTTATGTACGTAAATACTGGTTAATGGTTACTGATAACCAACAGCTGGATTAGTAACTAGTAATCAGTAACTAGTAAGTAGTCATTAATCTTCATAATTAACTACTAATTTGAAAACTAGTAATTAAATTAGATATTATAACCGGTAACTAATTTATTATTACTACTCAATCTAGTTATGATATAGTTTTGAACATGGTAATCAATGTGGTAACTAGCCACTAATCTTATATTTGTCATTAGTTTGGAAACTAATAACAAGATTGATAATTGGTAACTTGTAACCGGTCTTACAAGTAGCTAGTAGTCACTAGTTTAAAAATCATTAGTCATCAATCTGGAAACTAGGAGCCAAATTAGACACTAGTAACTAATCTAGCAATTAGTAAGGATTAACAAAATTGGTATCTAATAACTACATTAGTAATTGGTAAGTGGTAACTGTAGATGTCAAATTCTACCATTAAATTTATTGGAGGGTTCATGATTACTTGTAATCCTGTATCCAAAAGAAAATAGGTTAACTTTTTAGATTATACTCATGAGAGTTGTCTACGTACTTTTTTCAGGTATCGAATCCTGATGTATTTCTAATTTACCTTCAAAATAGCAAAACGTCAATTAAACTATATACGAAAACGGCTATAGAGAATTATGTAGACCATGTGGAGAGAATAGAATAAAATAAGGAGATCTAGAATTGTGGTGCCCAAGGTTCTCACATGCATATTAAGCCAATAATAATTATGTTCTAATTGCATATTAGGCATCTAGAAGTCTTTAATACTATTTTTGTAGCAACATACTCATTCATTATGTTATGTGCATTTACATACATGTTATTACACTAATGATTATCGAAATATCCCAATGTAGTGTAAAGGTTCAATATCCTCAGAGAGAGAGCTCGGTGTGCTAAAAGAACAAAGAATATAATTATGAAAGTAATACTATGTGCACATGCATTTACTTACTGATAACTTAATTAAATAGTAGTTTTCGATAAAAAGCATCTTTCATGCGTTTCAGAACCAAATTCACTGTGCATTCTATAAATTGGGAAATTATACTTTATTTGCATTATCAATTAAAGTCTAATGGACTTTCTTTTTATGTTTAATGATTGGTTATGGGCTAGGTTCCACCAAATTAGAATAAGATTGGCCATATAGGATCATAAGTCAAAGTATGACTAGATTTCACTTTCTAAGCTAGGTTTCACCATTTTGGTCTACACTTGGGTGTATAGGATTGACCAGCAACGTGGTGAGTATGCTAAGAATGTTTTAGAGCTTGACACATGGAAAGTAGTGTGTAAAATACCCAAAATACCCCTTAGAATTTAAGTTATACCATTCTTAGCCTTTAAGTATTGATTTTTGACCAAATCTGGTCATTTGCTTTCTCTTTCTCTCCAGCCACGATCTGAGCCTCTCCAATAACATTTTACACTTCTCTCAACTTCTCTTAACCATCTCCAAGAGTTTCCAAGTGGTAGAACTCAAGTTGGAGCCCTAGAAAGCAAGATACACCAAAACTAGTCAAGGTAATTCTATTAAGTTCTTCTTTTCAAGTCTTGTCCTTTGATTTCAATTCTCTACTTGTTCCCACTTGAATAATGGTTCCTTCAGGTCATATTAAGTTCAAAAATCTAATTCTAAACCTAGAGAATCAGTTTGGTGGAGGTAGAAGGCAAGAAATCTAACAAAAGCTCAAACTAGTCAAAGTGAGCATTATGTATGATTTTGAACTTATAGCTAATTTCTTTTGTGTTAGCCCTTAAACCAAAGTAATTATCCGGTGAATAATGATCCTAGGAACCTTATATATCACTGGAAACATAAAATTTAGGTGGAGGATTAAAGTTAAACCTAAGGCCCCAAAGATTGCTATTTATGGAATTAAGTGTTTTCATGTGTGGTAGATTAAGTTTTCCATATTTTTGATCTGATTTCTTACACTTATAGTATATATTTTATTGATTCTATTAGTTATTACATTTATTTTATGGCTGATTATGATGGCACACAAGTGTAAAAGTCGTTTAAACTTTGTAAAAGATTGAAAGGAATTCAAATGCACTTAGGTTGTTCCAAATGATCCTCTTTGATGTGTATATGTGGGAATTGGATTGTCAATTGTTATCGCAGGTTTAAAACCATGATTTTAATCATGTGGGAATGTCCCTAAAATAGGGGAGGTGCTGTCCAAATATTTTTAAAATGAAATGACACCATTTAGGAGCAAATGGACTTGTTTTTACAAAATTATGTGCCATTTTGGATCATTTTGTGCTAATGAACTAGCATTCATATTTTAAATACTTTTCAACAGTTTTTCAATG
>JXTB01000061.1:953051-1009400 GCA_002914805.1 Parasponia andersonii
TTTTTATCAAAACAAAAGGTAATGTTTAAGAAAGAATAATACTTCATAGTTTGACTGTATATGACAATATGGTTAAACTAGGGGGTGTTTCAAGAATAAAGTAGAAGATTGTATATTTATAGGCAAATAAGATATGTTTAATAAATTAGAAAGTCTATTAATTAGATAATTAATAATAATTATCTTTAGATAACCTAGTCAAAATAGGATACTTACTTGATTTGAATTTCGGGTATCAATTTAGATGCTTACCTGATATTATCTGATAGGTGCCTTCAATATCCAATAATTACTATTTCAGAAAATATATTCGTATCATCCATAAATAATCAAATGTCACATGTTTGGCTAAAATAGAATTGACAAATTCTGATCCTAACAATCAGTCCTCCACTCCTTAGTACGAGTTTATTCGGACTAGAGGAGTAGACACAAAAGATGTTTTTTTGCCTCCATTTTTCCTACAATTCTTTATATTATATAAGTAATATACACTCACATAACTTTTTTAGATAAGCATGGGCAATTATGCTAAGTAGTCAAATAATTACATGTCATGAATGTTCATATAAAAGATAGAAACCATCATTATGTAGAAATTGACTTGCCTGAATAGGACCATATTGTACTAAGTGTGGAATGTCCATGATGATTCTACACCTTGCTAAATCATATTTTATTAGGAGCGTATGACTCTCAAGACACGTATGTCTGAAAAAATCGGCTCTACGGAGAACATGGCATCCAAAATTCTTCATCGGATAGTAGCCAGTCCACCCGCAAGCACTCCTGCACCGTTTTAATACTTAGTTAGTTAGTGGCATGACTCTTTAGGGTACGTATGCCTAAAAGGATCAGCTCAACTAGATGAGTCAAGCGTCTGACATTCTTCATTGGAATTAGCTAACTCACTAGCAAGGAATTTATACCCTATTACGAAAATAGTGAGGGGGTGTATAGCTCTCAGGACATGTATGTCCAAGAGAATTGGCTCGTGAATGGACTAAATATCCGAAATTCTACATCAGAATAAACTAATCCATCCATAAGGAAGACTGCACTCTACTAGGCTTAGTGAGGGGACTTTAAATCATAGGTTCAAGTATTGATTTTTATACATATAAAATACACACATAATTCATGTTTATTAACTCACTTATTCTCATCAATCAAACAAATAAATGGATCATATGCAATAAATTCATGACTAATAATTGAATAAAGATAAAACTTTCATGGTATAAAAATCTTTTAAGGTGTAAAAGTAAAGACGTACATGTTGCTCCGTATCTATATTTTGATGTAATAATTTTATCTAAGAATAAACAATAAACATGAAAATATGTGAGGACATTAAATGTATTGATATCAATAAAATTGAATATATCAATTACTCAAGTAATTCAAATAAGTAAAAAATCCAAGTAATCTTTCAAGAAATCCAGAGAATTCAAACACATCAAACAATTCAAATCAAACTATCCAATTCATTTACACTTGGTAATCCTCAAATCAACCATGTACAGACAATCTAAATCAATCAATTCAACTACCAGTAAAATCAATCATTTCTGTCAATCTAAACAAGTTGTCATAAAGTAAATCATTCCAATAAAAAGTTATCACAAGACAAACAAGCCACGCAATTCAAGCTGATTAAACATCAAATGAGTCAATCCAAACAAGTCACTAAATTCAAGCCAATTGATTCAAGCTATTCAAATAGCAAATAAATCACTCCAAATAAATCAAACCAATCAAACAGTAAACAAGTCACTCTAATCAAATCAAGCAATTCAAGCTAATCAAATAGCAAATAATCCAATCAAAAGGTTTCATACCCTAAACAATTTCAACCACTCAAGCCAAACAATCCATCAATCCAATTATTTAAGCTAATCAATCCAGATAATTAAGCAACAAAGTCAAATATTTCAAACCAACAAACTAAACAGATAAAACAATTCAAATCAAATACCACATAAACACAGTCCAACCAAAATATTTTATATTTCAAGTAATTCCAAAGATCCAAACCAAACAATCGAATCAATCATTTATGCAATTCAATTCAATCCAACATTTCATTCATAGTAATAAATCAATTATCTATTTCAAGTATATAATCTAAACACTTCAATCAATTCAATCAAGCAATAATTCCTCATACAAACAACTATTAGTATTAGAATACTTATCTCTTTTAGAGCTCGACAAAACTCTAAGAAGTTGATATCTAATTAGAGATTTTTTTTTTTAAAAAAAAGTGGGGCTTAACTAATGACCTCCATTTGTTACAAATTAAAGAAAAGTATCTATTACTATCTAATCCTCATCCTACCATATTAGAAATAATAGGTTTTCATGCCTACTTCTGGTATGACTCGAACCTACGACCGAGATTCTAAATAGTGGGTACTCTTACCACTTGAGCTAATCCACTTCGTCCATATCTAATTAGAGTTATGTCAACTTTCTGCAACATGAGCCTATGTTACCTTTCTTTATCCTTTTATTATCACCTTAAGTGCGAGTTTACTCGGACTAGAGGAGTTGAGAATTATCCTAGATCACGTTCCAATTGAGTCTCCTACTAGATATACAAAAGCAATAGAGAACTCCAAAAGAAGAAAGTGTCATGATCATTGGATATGGTGACAGTGATAACACAAACATAAAAAGAAATATAAATAAAAATCTAATTATACTAAATTTACATTATAAAATACATCTTCTAATACAGAAATAGAAATCAGATTAATGGATAATAATAATAATAATAAAACTTGCACAAAGATGAAAACAAAGACAGGTTGCGACTAAAGATAAATGTCGATATATGTATTATATATATAAATATACATACATTATCAAAAATTACTAGAATCTAAAAAATATGTGATTAAAAATCTGTATGGTCATATTTCTAGAAAAACCAAGTTAACTGTTCTGAAATTTAAATAAAGATAAAATAAAAATAGAAATAAAAAAGAATTGACATGTACCAAATATACCTCTAAGTACAATACTTCAAATACTAAAATGTATTTATATTGACTATTTATAAATTTAATTCGATTATACATTATATAAAAAGTTCTATACGATTCAAGTATATTAAATACAAATATCTGTAAAATAAAGAACTGTGGCGAATTGGTAAACACGTATCTTTAGAGAGTTTACTACAAAAAGTGTCAATGAGAAGAATAATAAAATAAATAAACACTGGTTAACTATGCATATTAAGATATTAATTAAATAGAAAAAAGAGGTGAATTAAAACCCAAAGGAAGTGACTAACAAAGTTTTTTTTTTTTTTTAAAGAAGATGGAAGGATAAAACTTTTATGTAGGAAATTACATGTAAGCAGTAACATATTTCAGAAACATGGAAAAGTATATATGAATCTTTCTGTTTTTTGGAAAAATATTTACCAATTAATCATATACGCTGATGGTTATTAAGTCAAGAGATAATACATATAGTTCACATCAAATAATATTCAAATCCAAATTCAAGAGAACAATTGCAAAAAATTAAAATAGATATACAATTTAGCCAACTATTGCATAAATACATATCTTTATAATTTAAGCCAAAGTTTTTATTTAAAAGAATTTAGACCAAATTAAATATTTATGGTAGCTTATACTCAGACATGGAGCTGATAAATGATTAATTCACTCATAAATCAAATATCATTCAACTCAAATAATTATAAGTTCTCAAGTATTTTTGTTGGTTTGATGTCTTTTTATTTTATTTTTTTAGTTTTTATGAATAAACGAGAATCAAAAAATTTTGGTGATAGATATTGATATTTCAACTATTTGAGATGAAAGTTGAGTCCGATACGAATACAACACAATAAAAATCAGGCAAAATAGAGCTAAAAAGAAGAAATGGAGCCCCCAACAAGAAAAATTGTCGTGCTAAGTTCTAAAACTGAAAGTACCACGACACTGTAATAGTAGCATCGCGGCACTGTCTAGAAAACTGAGTTCCAAAGGCTAGAGTACTGCGATGCTTGCCAAGGAGCGCTGCGGTGCTACATAGTATTCGGAAATACATTTTTGGCGAGTTTTTAGAGCCAATCTGGACCATTAATGCTATTTAATTGAATAGTTGACATATCACCTGGCCTAGGTCAGCTTGGAGTCCCTTAAATACATTCTTAAGCTTCTATTTAATGTGTAGAGAGTTGGACAGAAATACAACAAAGTGAACTCAAAAATCCTAGAGAGGAAGGAGCTTAGAGAAAAAATCTTGGAGAGTATGCTTGAGAAAGTGGCTTGAAGAGATTAAAGCTTGAAGTTCTACCTCTACAAAAGAGTTCTTCTCTTCCTTTTTCTCACTTTAGTCTCATTTGAATTTTATACTATGCTTGATTGTTGAATATGTTTGGATATATGAAATTCTTATTGAGATTAGTATTGGATTCTCCTATGTTGTATAAATTATTATATGCTTGAGGCATGTTGTAGCTTATACTTTGATTCTATGTCTTGATTTCCATGTTCTTTGATGTTGTTTTTGAATTTATTTATGCAATTTCATACTTAATACTTTTCAACTAATTATCTATTAGTTGGATAATTTGATTTCTAAAATTTGACACTTGAGAGAGGGAATTTTAGAAATAACCACAGGATAGTAAAACCTAGGATTTTGTAGAGTTTGAGAGAATCTGTAATTCCTTTGAAGCCAAAATCAAAGAACTATTAAATATAATGAATTATTAATTTCTAAGTTTAGAATAAAGATATTAGAACCGAGATTTAGGAGTGATTTTACTCGGCACTCGAGAGAGGGAATAGAAATACCTTTGGATTCTTGGTTTATAAAATAAGAATAATTGATTTCAATGCAATTGGTGATCAAAAGATATAGTTGATAGATAGTTGAATTCAATCCCCTAGTACATTTGTGCATAGAATTTTCATATTTTATTTTTATTTTTGTATTTATATTTATCTTTGTATTGATTTAAGTTACAAATGCATATAGTTTGATTGCCTAGATAAAGTTTAAAGACGACAATTCCAGTACTTAGTGATAATTTAATATCTAATTTCTCATGGGATCGATAACTCTCTTATCACTTTATTACTTAATTACGACCCTTGCACTTGCGGTTATTTTATGTATATGTATTTAACCAAAAATCCTGTCAGAATCTGAAAAACTATTGAATGTGAGATGAGGTTGACACCGTAATCATAAATAACTCGTGTATAGATGAGGTTATAATTGGAGTCTAAATAACCCGATTTAAGTGAGGTTCCTACCAAAGTCTAAATAACCCATATATCAGTGAGGATTTACACCGGAGTCAAAACAATCTAAGGTTAAGCATGATAGAGTCAGAGTCAAGACCACTGTAAAGATGATAGTGTACCTAAAAAAAATTCACTCCGTTTGAAAAAGAGTCGATCAAGGCCATAATCTTGATCCGATAATAGAAAGTTCGAAATAAGTTGTCGAGAGCCGGGGACGTAGGTAAACTATGGTCTTTGTTGAACCTTATAAAAACTGAATTTGTATTATCTCTATCCCTACACTCTTTATCTTATTGTAAAACTATTTGATTATATGTTTGATATTTATTGTGCTTAATTGACTTGATATTATTGTTATATCTTTGTTATTATTGTTTATTTAGCCCCAAAGTTTCAAAATAGTAGCCTATAGTTTTATATAGTTGAAAAGTTTCTTAAAAACTTTTAGAACTTGATTCACTCCCCTTATTGGGTAGTTAATCTTGGGCTAATAAAAATAAGAGATGTTTGATAAATAGGAAATTCTATTGATTAGATAATTAATAATAATTATCTTTGGGTAACCTAGTCAAAATAGCATATTTACTTGATTCGAATTTTGGGTATCAATTTAGATGCTTATCTAATATTATCTGATAGGTGCCTTCAATATCCAATAATTATCACTTTAGAAAATATATTCGTACCGTTCATAAATAATTAAAATGTAATGTGATTGATTAAAATAGAATTGACAAATTCTGACTCTAACAGTAACTATGTTTGTTAGTAGTCTTGATCGGTAACTAATAACTAAAGAAACTAGTAACCAATCTAGTTACTAGTTACTGGTAATTACCCATCTAGTTACCAATGTGGTGATTATTCTTTAATAATTATGGTTACTAATATGGTAGTGAATGTGGTAATCAATATGGTAACTAATACCTAGAGAAACCAGTAACCAATCTAGTTACTAATTGCTAGTAATTACCCGTCTAGTTACCAATTTGGTGATTATTCTTTAATAATTGTGGTTACTAATATTATATCAAATATGATAGCCAATAACTAGAGAAACCAGTAACCAATCTAGTTACTAGTTACCGGTAATTACCCATCTGGTTATCAATTTAGTGATTATTCTTTAATATTTACGATTACTAATATGGTAGGGAATGTGGTAATCAATATGGTAACCAATAACTACTCTTCTGATTGACCATTAAATTTGAAACTAGTAACTAGATTAATAATTGATAACAAATAACTAGTATTGTATATAGTAGCTTATCTGAAAAATAATAACCAATTACTATTATTGTAAGTGGGCTAGTTTGGGAACCAAATACAAAAGTGATTCCAATGAATTACTAAATACTCGTTTCTTGAGGTAGTTGGTTATTAAGTATTTCTTGTTTGCTAAGATAGTTGGTTACTTATGGTAACTACCTTTGATAATTTAATAGATTCTCATTTTTTCTATAATAATAAGAAATAGAAAAAAAATCTTAGTTAAAACAAAATTATATAAGAGTTAAACAATAACAAAAAGATTTAAAAAAATATCTATTTTGTTATTATTTAACTCATTCCCTAATGATTAAATAAAAAATCAAAGTAATGCCTCATGTTATTTTTGTTCTTTTTTTTTTTTTTTTTGGTTAAAGAGGTTAATGCCCTATTTGAAAAAATTAGGGAAAAAACAAATTAAAAGGAATGAAAAAAGGAAAAAATAGGAAAAAAAAAAGAAACAAAAATCAAAAGGGAAAGGAAATAAAAAAAAAGAATAGAAAAAAAAGAAACAAAAAGTAAAATGGCAAATAATAAATATACGAAAAAAAGGGGGAAAAAAATAAGAAATGAAGGTTTGAAACTTGGACCTTGAGGGAGAGTAAGCATGTAAGGCTAAACCACGAGGCTAGTTTAGCTTGAGCCGTTCCATCAGGACCTCACCATTTTTATTACATAGCATGTCATTCTATTTTGTGTCACAATGCTTTTTAAAAATGACAATTGTGTGCGATATTAAAAGTGAATTATTTAAGTTCACTTTATCTAATTTCTTTTTATTTCTTCCGTAAAACTCCAATTATTGTTCTAACTTAGAGTCAGATTATAAATTTATAATAGATTTCAAATTTAAAAATTAATGTTGATAATAACTAAAATATACACTATAAACTGAATAAAATGTCAAAATATAATGTATAAAAGTGATACTATCACTTAATAAATATCTACAATATGTGCTTTTTAACTAAAATGCCCCTGAAAACTTGTTCAAATCTTTCAAAACCATTTTGAAAACCACATTTATAAGATAATATGTATAGCTTAAGATAGCTAATCAGAAGTTTTAAGTTGTTCTAAGGTAATTTATGTGTTAAAAAATTAATTTTGTGTTAAATTTTGCGAGTTTAAACAAAATATAGCGATAATTGTTGATAAATTTCGATGATTTTCGATGATTTTTTCAATATAAGTTACATTTATATGAAAGTCGTATTTTTAATAAAATTTCTATAAAACTCATATTTTCGACACTTTTGGTGCAATTATAATATGAGCTGTCTAGTTGTTTGACCGTTCTTTAACCCAAATTATGTGACCAATTTTAAATGTTTATAACTAAATATCCAATTCACTTAATGACAAAAATAGAAATACAAAACATTCTATAACTAAAGCGGTCATTTAACTAGTTTTCTTTTGATGGTGATATTTCTGATAGAATTTTGAAAAAATTGTTATTTTAGATTACATTTCGATGCAACTGGTATTTTGGATACTTTTGGAAGATATTTTAATAAGGGGTATTTTCAATACAATTTTGATTTTAAGTAGCATTTTCGATGAATTCTGATTGTTTTTAATACCATTTTGATGGAGTGATATTTTTTTATATAATTTTAATAATTTTGGACAATTTCGCAAATTATGTTTAAAAATTTCAAAAATTTAACTCAAATTTGATTTTTTTTTAACACATAGATTATCTCGAAACATAATAATAAACTATTTAAACTATACCCATTGTATTTAAGCAAAGAAATTATGGTGACAACTTAAGAAATAAAATAGGCTACAAACTTTTCAAATGTACTTTTGTCTAAAAATTGCCCGGAAGCATTATTTCAAATATTTATTGAATCGAGCATTTAAGTCAAATATGAAGTGTTTGGAAGAATATTTAATAGAATTTCTCCATAGTTTATATATTGTTATAAATAATATAGATAGAGTACATAATATTAGAGTATAAGAATATTGATGCTAAATACAAAGAGATTAATATGAGAAAATTCTTTTCTTCCCTCTTTCTCCCTTCTCTTATTTCTCTTCTTTAAAATTATATATATATATATTTTGAACAAAACATTTGTAATTCTATCAATTTGGTAAAATAATACTACCGTCAAACAACCAATTATCAATAATATCATGAACAAAATTTATGAACAGTACAGGTAAATGATATAATAAATATATGGCGAAGTAAAACATAAATAAATAAATGAAACCAAATAAAATAAATGATAACCACAAAATATTCCAAATTAGAAGATAAATATTCGGGAATGATAAGAACAAGTTGAAAGAAGATAACAAAATCTAATTCCACACAGATTTATATATGTGTAATAATACCCATCAACTTAATAAGCATTTGCCCATACGATAATGCAAGATAAACCAAAATCACTTTTGGCAAACAATAAAATTTCAAATATATGGGTTCTAATCAAAGAGGCTGTCTAGATATTTTCGGTAAGGATAATGGTAATACTCACAACGCTTTCTAAGATTAATTAAATAATATATTGTTGAGTATTTCTTCGTTAAAAATAATAGCCGTTGATAACGTAATATAAATAATATAGATAGAACGTATAATATTAGAATATAAGAATACTAATGCTAAACACAAAGAGATTAAAATGAGAAATTTTTTCTCCTCTTACTTCTCTTATTTATTTTCTTTAGTTATGTTTTTCAAGTACAATAACTAATTTAAAATATGTACCTAACTTTTAATGATTTATACATCCCATTATTCTATTGATGAATATTTTTTTAACCATTAAATTATGATATGATGATTATTATAATTTGAGTAATTAAAAAAATATATATATTATATAATATTTTTTTCTCCATTTTACTATGAAAAAATATTTATAACCAATTTCAATTAAACAAAATAATACTTATAGATAAAGAAAAAAAAACCCATAAATACGTAGTAAATTGATGCCCATATATATGATTTAGTAATGACACATTTTAATAAGTGACGCTGTGTTAGTCCACATAAGCATACAAAGCAATTGTTCTGCTTTTTGAGATATTGTATAAACCAACCTACATGTTCTCCGTAATTCAATAAAATATTTCAACCCAACTTATTCACGGGGCTTGATATCTTGAGTCTTGACCCGAAAGTCGGCCTTAGGACGGACAGCTAATTTATTACAAGGTTGGTTTCAACCGGTTTGGATACTCTCCTTTTCTAATTTTATCTAGAACGATGTTATATTCTTTGCACAATAGCAAAGACATGCATGTTTAGTTCTTATTATATAAGGGAAATAATAATCACAGTGTGGTTTTTTACCATGCTAGCTTTTTTCGTGATTAGTGAGTAGCACATAGAACAATTACCTGGTTGAATGAGTTCTTCCACGCCAATAAACAGCGTACTCGCGACTAAATTTGGAATGAAAAAGAGAAGTACAATAAGAACAATAAGCAGAAATAAAGAATAATTTAATTTAATGAATTAAAATTAGGCATATAGTGCTGCTGTGCTTGGTTCTTAAAAGTGCATGTGATTCAACAGTAATAAAATAATAATGGAGTCACATGACAATTGTTCTACTACTCTCCAATTGGTTGAGACATTCGAATAATCCTTCCTACTTTTTCTATGACTTTTAATTCTTTGTTTGGTTCTTGGTTACGACAAATGCAGACAATAGTTTATGTTATGCGTCTTTAGTACTATCTTGAATCTGAACCCATTTTTTTCTTATAGAACCAAAAAAAAAAAACAATTATCTTCTGTATAGCTTTTTGAGAGGAATCTTGTCATGGATCACTAGTTAGTCTTTTAAATTATTATCATGAAGACCAATATTTATAGAATAATTATCCATGGGAGCCTTTTTAAAAAATTAAACCCTTGATAAACCCATATATATTTTTTTAAAGAACCTTGATAAACCCATATTGAGTATTGGCACGAAATGACAAAAACATTTGAGAATTACTTTCTACATTTGGATTGAATTTTTTGACCCTTAGGTAAGTTGTTAACTAGGGGATAGGGATGACAATAATTGTAAGCTTAATAAACTACTGTTATGTATGTCTACATTCATGTATCAATAATGATATATAAGTAATATTTTCATTGTAATTTGTCTGTGTTTCACAATATAAGATTAAAATGAGAACTACAATAATTCAGAGCGACAAATAAGGAAATTAGTTTTGCAAAATGATGACTTTCAGTGCCGTTGTAAGGACTTCTTTGTGATGGGAACAATTAGCAAGTAATGATAAAAAAAAAAAAAAAACAAAACAATATTGGTCATAAGTTCATTAGAGATGAGGAAAGGTGTCAATTCAAGAATTGCAGCAGGAACATTGTGAATTACAAAAGATCATTTCAATGGAGGCAAATTAGCGGGGAAAAAAGTGTCATTTTAATTATTTAGTATAGCTCTCGTTCTCTCACCACTAATTAGTTGCCCTTTTTGAAAATTTTAATATCTATATGTCAATATTAAGCATCCGGAAAAAAAAAAAGTGATAGCTTCTTCGATTAATATTTTATTTTTAAAATTTTTAGAAACTTTTGAATTCAATTTTTATTTTTTCATATTATAATTAGTCCTATTATTATTTTTTCATATTATGATTGGTCAGAATATATACATGTATTATATAATATTATATTTAATTTAATATTAATGATAGCTTATATTAAATTTAATTCATCAAATATATAGTTGTGCTATATTCATCTTATCAAAATAAAACAATTATTATTTTTATCTTCATACATTTATCTTTTGAACATATGTATTAATATATTTTTTTTAATATTATAATATATCTAACCTAACTAATTAATGTATTATTTAAATAAATATGTACCATTTACTATTCCATTTTATTATTATTAATCTCATTTGCTACTACGTATATATGGGCACCATTTGTTTTTATCTATCTATAGGACTTTTTTTATCCAATTAAAATTCATCATACACATTCTTTCATAGTAAAAAATAGAAAAAGAAAGAGCATTAAATATTATATATTTTTTATTATTAAAAAATTTTAACTAATCAAATTATGATAGCCATTAGATAATGATCAATAGGTAAAAGAACAAATAACTATAAAAAGGTGGGAAAAAAAACACATACTAGATTATGGTCTTGTGTATATATATATATATATATATATATATATATATAAACTAATTGTTTGTATTTAAAATTTTAAGACAAGTATGATTATAAGATTCTATTACATTTATCTAAATTATATGTTGATTCTATAGTTGTTAGTTACTTTAACAATTAGTCATTTTACCATGCTTTGTGCAATTTGTTAATTAGGGGTAAATTTTGAAATTTACCAAAAAGCAGTTATAAAATTTAAACTAAAGAATTCTTAATAGTAAAAACTTAGCCTAGTGAAATGCTGATCTTAAATAGTTGCGTGTCTCACCGAAGGAAAAAAAAACTATAATGGTGTAGATATCGGTTAATAAATAAATAAACACAACAAAAAGAAAGTCTTTTGCTAACGCATTAGATCGTCGGTAAAATAAAGCATTTGCATCTGGAAAAGTTTCCCGACAGAAAAATGCATCAGCATGTTGCATCGGTGAATGACCATAGGCAAAAGTATTTTCACAATGCAATACAAACAGCATCCGAAAAAGATATGTTTGCTGACAGAGTCACCCGGTTGGAAAATGCTAACGTGTTAGGAGATAATGCCGGAAAATGATAACCTGGTCAAACCTTTACTGATATAATATTGTACAATGTCGTTATACTTTAGATTCACCAACACATAACTTCGTCGAGAAAAATTACATAAATTATTTTAATTTTTTTTATTTAGTTTTAGATAATTGTCATTTGCCAACAATACATTATGTCGGGAAAGATATACTTTTATTACCTTTAGCAACGCAAAAACTCATTGGGAATTGTTTATTTCATTTTTAAAAATATCTTTTGGCAACACTCTTTCACACCGGCAAAAGTTAAAAAAATTTAAAAAATACAAAATAAAAAAAATAGAAATTAAAAAACAAAAAATAAATAAAATTAAAAAATATTAAATAAATTGATGTTTCAAATACATTAAAAATAAAAAAGAAAAATGTCCTATCCATATCTAGGTGGAGGTAGAGGTGGAGGTGGAGGTGGTGGAACCGGAGATTAGAAGTTGAAGCCCGACTGTTAAGTTGAGCAATCAAGGAGGCCATCATCTGTCTTTGGACCTCCAACTCACGTTGAGTCTTGTCTAGGTGGCACCGGTGCTCCTGGTCTCACTCTGTTAACTGCCGTTATAGGGTTGCAAGGGCCTCAGCCTGCTGCTGCTGAGTAACTAAGGACCACTGCTACTTGTTGCTCTAAGTCCTCCAATAACCTTTAGTCTCGACATCGAATTAATACTCTTTTGCCACCTCGAATGAAGATAAAGTGTCTGTGCCATGATCGTACAGTCATCAAAGTCATTGGACCAACAACATACTCATAAGATCCAGCTAGATTAGTTGATAGGGACTCAAATTGTGCATATAATTGTGTTAGAGCCTGAGTTATAGCCTCCTCTCTCAATCTGACCATCTCCTCCTATATAAAAAAAAATGAATTAGAATTAATTAATTATTACATAGAAACCTAGAACTAAAAAAAAATTAAAATTAAACTTACATGTTTCTCTTAAGTAAAGTCATCCCTCTATTGAGAGTTCTTGAAGTGCTGCTATTACCAAATATTGATGAGTTGGTCAATGGCACCTATCTTTGAGTCGACCGACAACAAAATTATTGACCAATAAAATTAGAAAATAATATACACGAATATAAAGTTAAATAACTAATATTTATATGCATACCCCTATATGAATATAACCCGTGATACTCAACGAGCATCGCCCTAAAGAATATAGTTACTGTTAGTAAATTGATCTAACACTTAGAAAAATCATACATGCATGCAGATATAGAAAATACATGATCATATCATGAATGCAGCGGAAAAATTAGCAGATTTAGATTTTAAAATTTTACATGAAAATATTTTTCATAACCATATAACACACATGCATCATATATAGGATCATGTACAACATAAATCAAATCTAGATATAAAACCCTAGAGATGAGATTAGGGTTTACCTCTTGTAGCGTGTTCCTCCTTGATCTCCTTATTGGTGGTGATCAAACCTCGAACTCTAGATTTTCTTGTCTATGCTCTTGCTCTTGGTTGATGAGGCGAGTGGACACCAAATCGAAACCTTCGTTGGAGAACGATCAAGAACGCTTTCTTGATCCTATAGAATACTGAGACGTGAGATGGGATTATGAGATAGTAGGAAACTTTTTCTCTCCTCTCTTTCTCAGCCTTGGCCGATTTTTCTCCCTTTCTCCATATGTCTATGCGTGTGACTCTACATGAGTTACTGTGTAGTTTTTTTCTCTCATATATCTTATATATATGGGACCAAAAACTGCTAACCCTAGTCCAATTAGGATTGAGCTTTTTCTCTAATTTAGGCTTTGGGTATTTTAATAAATATGTCCAACTCATGAAACGTTTTTATAAAAATACCAACTTCTATGTAGAATAATTATTTTACACAGTTTCATGAAACTAATTTCACAAATACCACTACCAACAATTAATGAGTTTAATTAAACTAGACAAGGGACCTAAAAGATTCAAATAATCTAAGTTCCAATAATATGATAAATACATAATAACTCTTATTATGGTATTTATATAAATATTATTAGTAAAAGAGATACTCTACTAAAGGCCCAATACTGTACTCTTAGATTAAATATAATGTCTTTTATAGAGATTTAATCAACTAACCTTGATTAATCGATCTATCTAGTATATTCTATACCATATATAGAATCCCTATATAATGCCGTAGTTGGATAGGTGAAATTACCGTAATACCCTCTAGCACCTATTTACCTTTAAGTTACCATCTTTCTATCGAAGAATAATGTTGTCGATAATTTTATTCTCAACGGCCATTTAGACAAAATTATCAACCAATTCACAAAGTGAATACTAAGATCTTAGATTTAATTATTCCGTAAATCTTCAAAGAACCTAAAGTAGCATTAATGTATAATGTCCTTAACTATTTGGTGTTCCCATCAATTCATAAGCCATAACTTCCAATATGCCAGAGTTCACTTCTAATTTCATACAGGTTAGTCTTTTAACAAATTAAAAGGCTATAACCCATGAAAGCAAGTCCAGTCAAAGATCAAGGATTAAGATCTATATGCTAAGAGCTAGTTTGTGATAATATGAGTATTGAATTATGGCACTCAAATTCTTTATATTACCTGGTCCAGTTTAATACACATAACTTGTTTATGTTGTATTAGTGTTTCCATCAGAAGTCAGATACTTCAATGATTTGAGACACATAATTCTCGTTGAGATAGACAAATACTACAACCTATAGTAAATAATGTATTCCATCTTTATTTATAGATTATAAACTACTTCATTTAGACTTAGATAAAGAAATAAGTTTCCCCATAATTAACACTTAATCATGTTTGTTTCTTTATACACATATAATGGAATCTTTTTCAGATGAATAAACTATTCAACTAAGATAGTTTAATCTAGCAAATATCATAATTGCATATAAAAGAAAGTTATTTATACTCAAAAGGGTAAAACTAGAAATCTACTTTTAGGGCAAAAATCCCAATAGCTACTTCCCCTAATTCTCAGCATTTTCACTGAAAGTTTTTGGAGAAAAGAGTAATTAGTGAAAATGTGAAATTTTTGAAAAAATAAAATAAGTTGAAAAACAATATCACCTGAAACTTTGGTATCACAAAATAATCACAAAGAATAGCCCAATCCCATTGTCACATTCTTGTAGGGCTTCTTCTTTGTAGCCTGGACGTCATCCTTCCTGCTATGTAAGTCAAAATATCTCTTTATATTACTCTGTCAATATCTCAATATACACATCATCATCTGCATAATGTCATTCATGAAGAAAACATTGTCACGATGAAATTTAAACTTCAATTGCATTAAAAACAAAATTATATTAGTTACTAAAATATTATAATGTATGAAAGATTTGAAGTATTCTATATTCACATTACTCACCTCTAATCATTGAAAGATGAGTTCCATCTCCTCTTTCTTCACATTCACCTATGACAATGTAGTAAGTAGAATGGAGTCTCTGACATACTAGGCAAGTATACTGTTAAATATCTTCCCATTTTTTAGCACAGACTTCCTAGACTTGGTGTTAAATGGCACTGCCATCTTGGAAGACTTAGTCCTCGTTAACTCTTTCTCTACAATAATGCTTCTAGATTCCTCTCAAATCCTCTTTCTCTTAGGATCTGGCCTGTCTCTGCGTCCACCAGAACCACTTCTCCTTCTAGATCTATCAAGTTGAGCACTTGTTGCACTAGACATACTATAAGAAAAAAGACAATAAATTAAAATGATAATATGAGAACAACACAACACGATATACAAATTCTATTCACAAATGAAATAATTTATAATTCAACTATCTTCATCAAAAGACGTTTCATCTTAGTCAGCACAACTCTCACTTTCACTACTCCCAACATCCATTTCTTCATCATTATATTCTTCTAATGTGTCATCCTTAGAGTCATCATCGTCAAACAAAAAATGATTCATGGTTATAACACAAGTTTGACGAAGTAACTCATCAACATTGTCGGTATTTTCTAGTTCAATATCCTTACAATGATGTTGAATGTTATCTAATACCAGAATATCTACTCACAACTGAAATGAAAATGAATTGGCCTTTTACAGAATTGGAATCTCACTACTTGTTGAAATATCATTTGACATTTTTCCCGACATTTCAGAAATCTTACATATTTCGAGGTATAAATTCATGAATGAGATTCCATAATGGCCCATTTTTGTCATCACTAGTGTAATAGATTAGTTTAGCTTGTGAGGCAAGTATAAACGAGTTACTCTTGTACCATTTGTAAATCTTCCATCATATTGAATTCTTCTCTTTCGCAGATCAATGTCAAACTACTTGGATCTAAACATCAAAATTAAGTACTCTTTATGTATGATAGTTCTAAAACCTCTTCTAAAAGACTTGAAAACTGATTTCCATCTACACTAGGAATTCGGATATCGTAATTCTACATTTTACATTTCACATCATGATTTTCAATAAAAAAACCTTGATACCATTGACAACACATCCAGGATATGAAAAAGCAGAAATGTTTGATCTATTTGCCAATGCATATAACTCATCAGTGTACTCATTTGATCCTAATTCTCATAGTTAATTGATCTACATCAAATAAAAGATAAGGTAAGAGTATTTTATAGTTAGATTAGATCAAATTATCTACTCCTTCTCATAGGATTATTCATTGGTAGGAAATACCTATGCCTTATATAAGCAACTTCTCATAGGATTATTCATTAGTAGGAAATACCTATGCCTTATATAAGCAACTTTGCCCTGTATGCCAATAAATGGAGTTTCTTCATTGCATGTGGAGCATGCTTTATTTCATTCCATACTTCATCTTGACTTTAACAAATATGTTGGATACTCATTGATTGTCCACATCACAATAGCACATATCAGGGACATCGTACCATTCACTGCATCTCTAGTTTTAACACCATGTTCCTCGAGTTCTTTCTCCTCGTCCATAAGAGGCCTCATAAATACATTTATACCTTTTCTTGGTGCATTCGGTCCAAGTATAAGAAGTGACAATATCATGGACTTTGATTTAATGCAAATCGAAGGTGGCAAATTATACAGAACAACAAAAATTGGCCGCATAGAATATGCTTCGCTTATATTTCCAAATGGGTTAAATCCATCTGTAATACCCCTTAGTCTAAGGTTATTAGATTAGAAGATATCATCATTGAAATTTCTTAAAACATAAAAAAATACGGAATATTTTTTTATATAAAATAATTATCTCATTAAATTCTCTACTAAATTCATAAAGGAAATACCCACAGGAATTTAAAAGTCACGCAAGATAAAAAAAATCTGAAAAAAATATAAAATGTCATTAATAGAAAATAAGGACTAGAAAATGTTCATTCAATTAAAATCTAGAATCACATAACAATATTTATTGACAAATTTTCAGCACACTGACAACGTGTAATCAAAAATTTATTACTATTTAATTAAAATACTATTGACTCTGAAACTTTTTGAGACTAAATTAGACATCTCCAAAAATATCTACGAAAAAGAAGAGTACAAAAATAAATTTTGAGCTCTTTTTAAAAATTTGAAGGAAACATAAATCAGTTTATAAGAAAACAAAACAGTGACATATTTATACTAAGGAATATTAAAATCACAAAATAATCAATAAAATTATGTTTAATCATATAAATACAGTCAATTAAGACTCATTATCATACCTAAAGAAAAATAATTAAATAAACAATTGGAAGAAATATGTGTAGAGATTTTACTCACAAATTTAATAAAAGTGACAAAAATCTTATAATTCTTGAATTTAGATTTCTCTTTGAGATTAAAAATTTAAAGATGGAGAAATAGACAAAGGATGATGCTTAGAGAATTTCTTTCTGTGTTTTTTTAGAGAGATAAAAAAGAGATGGAAATGGCTAGGGTTTAGAAAAGAATAGAGACATAAACATTAATATCACTATATATATAATTGAAATCCTAGTGGAATTAACTTTATGTTTCCCTTTTATTTTATACTTTATAAAAATATATAAAGACTCATGGTATTACCCTTGTTTTTATTTGATAATTACATTCACAAATTTATATATATATATATATATGTGAGTTTAGTTTAAATGATTACAATAATATTTACCCATGGATGGTTACAATGGTTTAAGCCATTAGATCTATATCCTACGATAGTGATTAGTTTGGTAGTTAGCCAAAAAAATTTAATGTAATCACTATTTCTTTTAGTATCTATTTATGGTCACAAAAAATTAAAACCATTAAGAAGTCCTCCATATATAATTTATATTTAAATATTGATATAATTTATATTTAAATATTGATATATATATATATATGTTTTATAAAATTCAAGAATAAAACAATGACATAAATGATTTCTTTCTCTTTTTTTTTTTTACACGATACTTAAATTATATGTATATATATTATAGTTAAATACCACATGTTGTCAATTTAATACTAATAACATTAATAACAATAATTACTTATCTAAATAACTTCTAATCAATATATAAGATTAACTAATCACACTTTTTTATTATTTTAAGTATCTACAAAATTTTAATATGCATGTAAGATAATTATATTAATAGTGTACTCATAATAAAATGTAAAATAACAAACGAAAATTTGCAACACGTAGTAAATTTTACGTTATAATTTTTATATCAGGGCACATATATATCGATCGAGCACTGTTGGACATTATTACTATAGAGTATCACGTTAGGCATAAATACTATATAAATTAAAAAATATTAAATACAATTATTAACAAATAATACTTAGCAATTCTAAGGCATTCTAATAGTGGCTATTACACCATCTGTCGCCAATCCCTAACAAACATTCTAAGATCTATTGCAAAAGATAGATATCGTTAGTCAAATTCTTTCCCAGACAGTTCGTCTATGGGATATCTCAAAACACCATCTTCTTTCGATCTCTTAGAATCATTCCACCTTATGTCTTATACTTAACAATTCTAAGGCATTCTAATCAAGGGTATTACAATTTCCTTTCCTCTTAAAATTAATTTCGTCCTTGAAATGGAACATACAAAAAAGATTGAGATACTTTGCACACATGTCCTCTTCCTATTCCCACGTCGCTTCTCCAATTGTATGATTCCTTCAAAGAACTTTAATTAGAGTAATAGTCTTATTTTGCAACTCTCTAATTTCACGATCCAAAATCTTTATTAGACCCTCCTCATAAGAAAGATCGTTACGAATTTCTAACATTTCATAACTCAAAATATGGGAAGGATTCAAAACATATTTCCTCAACATTGATACGTAGAATACATTATGCTCACTCGACAATGATAGAGGTAGTGCTAGTCTATACGCAAAATCACCCACTCACTCTAGTATCATAAAAGGTTCAATGAAACGAGGATTTAGCTTACCCTTAAATCTAAATCTCATCACTCATCTCATAGATGCTACTTTCAAAAAGACCATATCTCCATCAGTAAATTCCAAAAGCTTCCTTTTTTATCTGCATAACTTTTTTGTCGACTTTGTGTTATTCTCATATGTTGCCGAATCTTTTCAACCACTTTAGCTATTTGTTGTGCAATGTCTGGAACTATCAACTTTTGTTCTCCTATTTCATCATAATGTACAGAAAAACTATATTTCCTTCATATTGAGCCTCATATGGCACCATTCCATTTATGGCCTGAAAACTATTATTAGAAGAGAACTCTACTACAGGTAAGAACTTATCCCAAGAACCTTAGAAATCGATCATATAAACTCTTAATATATCTTCCAATTTCTGGATAGTTCTCTCCAATTGACTATCGATCTACGGGTGAAATGCTGTGCTAAATCTTAATTGCGTTCCCATAGCCTTATGCAAGTCTTTTCAGAAGATAGATGTAAACTTTAGATCTTTATCTGAAACTATCGACAAGGGTACTCCGTGCAACCTCACTATCTCTACCACATACAACTCTACATACTAGCCCATGCTGAAGGTCTTCTTAACTAGTAAAAAGTGGGTTGATTTTATAAGTCGATCTACTATCACCCAAATCAAATTATATCCTTTTGAGTCCTAGGTATACCAAGTAAAAAATTTATTCCCATATGCACCCATTTCAATTCTGGAATCAAAAGTGATTGTAAGAGACTAGAAAGTCGTTAATGCTCAACCTTTACATGCTAGCAAGTCAGACAATGTTCAATGACTTATGCTATATCCTTTCTCATACCAACCCACCAATAATGATTACTCAAATCTCAAAACATTTTGGTACCTCTTGGATAGGTAGAACAATGAGCATAATGACCTTCGTTCATAATTTCCTTCTTTAATTCTTCATCGTGAGGTATATATAGCCTCTTACCATACCTTAACATTAATTTCCTTCTTTAATTCTTCATCGTGAGGTATATATAGCCTCTTACCATACCTTAACATTCTATTTTCAGAAATTACCAAGTTAAGATATTTTCCTAGTTACATATCACCTTTTAACTTGGTAATCATCGAATCATTTTAACTTGGTAAGAACTCTACTTATGGTCTGTGAAGATTTCACACTTGGCTCTATATAAATAATGCCTCAAAATCTTGAAAGCAAACACAAAAGCTGCTAACTCAAGATTATGGGGGAGATAATTCTTTTTATAATCCTTCAATTGTTGTGATGCATACGCAATTATTTTACCATGTTACATTAAAACACAACCAAACCAAGTTTGAATGGATCAATATAAATAACAGACCCTTCAGTAATTGCAGGGATAGCTAAAACTAGTACTAAGTTAATCGTTACTTTAATTCTTGAAAACTTTTTTCACATCATTGGACCAGTGGAACTTGACATTTTTCCTTGTCAATTGTGTTAAAGGAGAAGTAATATGGGAAAATCCTTCCACAAAATATCGATAATAACTAGCTAAATCTAGAAAGCTACAAACCTCACTTATATTTTTCGGTACGAGCCAACTTTTAACACTTTTAACTTTACTAGGGTCTACGACTATATCTTCTTTGGAAACAATATGGCCAAGAAATGGTATACGATCTAGCCAAAACTCATACTTCTTGAATTTAACATATAATTACTTCTCATAGAGAATGTCAAGAACCAATCTCAAATGTTACTCATGCTCTGTCTTAGAGCATGAATACACCAGAATGCCATCTATGAAAATAATCACAAAGTTGTCTAAGCATTCCTTAAATACTCTATTCATTAGGTCCATAAATACATCTAATACATTAGTCAAACCAAATAGCATGACCAAGAATTCAAAATGCCCATACCTTGAATGAAAAGCAGTCTTAGACATATCGTCCTTTTTAACCTTCAGTTAATGATAACCTGATCACAGATCTATTTTAGAGAAATGGCTAGCATCTTGTAGTTGATCAAACAAATCTTCAATTCAAGGAAAGGGGTACTTATTTTTAATTGTGACCTTGTTTAGTTCACGATAATCAATGCACAATCTCATGGACCCATATTTTTTCTTAACAAATAAGACTGGAGCGCCCCATAGAGAATAACTTAGTTAGATAAATGCCTTATCTTGTAATTTTTGAAGTTGCATCTTGAGTTCCTTTAATTCCATAGGTGCCACGCGATATGATGCCTTTGATATTAGAGCAATACCAGGTATCAAGTCAATCTTGAATTCAATCTCTCGATCTGGTGGTAACCCATGCAATTCATTAGGGAAAACATTTGGGTACTTATATACAATTGGTACATCCTCTACTGCCAATCCTTCTTTTAAGGCATCCGCAAATGAAGCTAGATATCCTATACAACCTTTATTGGGCATTTATCGAGCTTGGGTTTTGAACTAGTAAAACTAAAGCTTGGCTCAATCAAGGGATTGAATACCACGACTTAATCATGATAATCTATATTGGCATGGTACTTACTAAGCCAATCCATCCCCAATATGATGTCAAAGCCATGGAATTCAAGAATTAAAAAATTAGAAAGCAAAGTGTGTCCCCATACTTGATTGTACATGCTTTTAAGATGCGTATTCCATTATATATCCTGACAAGGTGGATATACTAACTCAGGTATTTAATGGTATAAATGTCTTATTCAACTTCTTAGCAAAGTTGCTATTAATAAAAGAATGAGTAGCCCCTGAATCTATAAGTACTTTTATAAACAATCCACAAATATCCATAATACCTAACATAAATAATGGACAAATAATTAAGCCATATAATAACTATAAGTTAAAGTTGTAAGAGTATATTTGTAACTATAGAGAGTATATCCTTCGTTTCATATTGAGTCATGGTATAAACTCGGGCTTGAGTCTTCGTTTGACTGCCAGAGTTGTCACTAGTCATTGCCCATTCTACAGTAACGAGAGATATGTCCAAGTTTATCATATTTATAGCACACGTTTGTTCCCATATGACACTCCCTTCGATGTTCCTTACCGCACTTAGGGCATGTTGTTTTCTACTACTTATTACAATCATCTCTTGTGTTGTTATTATTCCTTTGCTCATGCTTTTTTTTTTTTTTCTGATTTTGTCCCTTGTTTTTCTAAAATTTTGACTTTCCACAGCCACTATTATTATTTCCTTGTTGTGCTTTGACCTCTTTTTCTACCATCAGTTGGGTCCTCTCCACCAAGAGTGCCTTACTCACTACTACACTATATGAATTAAGTATATACAAAATGACAACCTATTTAATTCGGGGTTTCAAACACTCTTCAAAATGTCGAAATCTAGTGGCTTCAGTCGCCACTAGTGTAGAAGCAAACTTAACCAAATGAGCAAACTCTGCCTCATACTCAATGATTGACTTATTTCGTTGTTCTAATTGTGTGAAATCTCTCTTTTTCTATTGTTGAACACGTTTTGAAAATACTTCTCATAGAAAGCATCTTGAAACATAACCTAAGTGAAGGGTACATCATTTTACTCATGTTGACATTGAATCAGTAGCCATCAGTCATATGCATCTCCTTGAAACATGTATGCAGCATGTGATACTTTGACCCTATCTGTGCAATTGAGCACAACAAAAGCCTTTTCCATCTCAACTAACAATTTTTCAGCTTTAAATGGATGAATAGTGCTTTCAAGGGATAGAAGAGATAATTTCTTAAATTTAGAAATAATACTTGGCAATCTCTATTGAGTAGGTGCTCTTTGTTGCACCTGCCTAAGAGTTGTGATTGCTTACATAAATGCTCCCACTGTTAGTGAGGTTTCAGGTGGCACATTTTGACTAATAGGGTTCGCCTTTGGATTTCCATTATTTTGCGATCTAGTACTTGATCCAGTCATTCTTAACTAAAGAGAAAAGAAGAATCTTAGTTTTTATAAACCGATTATGCCTAAATATGAAATACTAAGTGTATACACATATAATCTTCACAGAATAAACTTACAGTGTAATATAAATAAACTGTAATATTTAACAATACAAGATGGCAGCAAATTTGCTCTTAGTGACACAATGTAGTAGTCTAGAAAAGTCTATAGAATCATTTAAAACTATGCTCTGATACTATATAATTATAACACCCCCTTAGTTTAAGTTTATTAGATTAGAAGATGTTATCATTGAAATTTCTTAAGGAATATATTTTTATAAAATAATTATCTCATTAAAGTCTCTATTAAATTCATAAAAGAAATACTAACAGTAATTTGAAAGTCACGAAAGCTAAAGAAAACTTCTAAAAAAAATATAAAATATCATTAATAGAAAATAAAGACTAAAAAATGTTCATTCAATTAAAATATAGAATCCCATAACAGTGTTTATTGATAGAATTTCAACACACTAACAACGTATAATAAAAAATTTATTATTATTTAATTAAAATATTATTAGTTCTGAAACTTTTTGAGATTAAATTAGACATCTCTAGAAATATCTAAAAAAATAAAAGAGTACAAAAATAAATTTTGAGCTCTTTCTAAAAATTCGTAGGAAACAAAAATCAGTTTTCTGTGAAAACAAAACAGTGGCATATTTATGCTAAGGAATATTAAAATCACAAAATAATTATTAAATCTATGCTTAATCACATAAATACAATTAATTAAGACTTATTGTCATACCTAAAGAAAAACAATTAAATAAACAATTGGAAGAAGTATGCAGAGAGATTTTTTGCTCAAAGTTAATAATAGTGACAAAAATCTTGTAATTCTTGGATTTAGATTTTTTTTTTTTTTGGAGATTAAAAATTTAAAGATGGAGAAATAGACAAAAGATGATACTTAGAGAATTTATTTCTATGTATTTTTTTAGAGAGATGAAAAAGAAATTGAGGTAACTATGGTTTAGAGAAGAATAGAAACATAAATATTAATATCACTATATATATAATTGAAATCCTAGTGGAATTAAACTTTATGTTCCCTTTATTTTATTTTATTTTATATAAAAACATATAAAGACTCAAGGCAATACCATTTTTTTATTTGATAATTACATTCACAAATTTCAAATTTATATATATATATAATTTCTATTTAAATATTGATATATATATATATGTATGTTTTATGAAATTCAAAAATAAAACAATGACATAAATGATTTCTTCCTCTTTTTTTCACACTACACTTAAATTATATATATATATATATATATTATAATTAAATACTACATTTTGTCAATTTAATATTAATAACAACAATTACTTATTTAAATAACTTCTAATAAATATATTAGATTATACTAATCATATTTTTTTTTAATTTTAAGAATATACAAAAAGTTTAGTAGGCATGTAAGATAATTAGATTAATAGTACACTTATAATAAAAAGTGAAACAACGAACGAAAATTCACAACATATAGTAAATGTAAATTTTACGTGATAATTTTTATATTAGGGCACATATATGTCGATCGAGCATTGTTGGACATTATTACTGCATAGAACTATGTTAGACACAAATACTATATAAATTTAAAAATATTAAATACAATTATTAACAAATAATACTTAACAATTCTAGGGCATTCTAATAATATCTATTACACCATCTGTTGCCAATCCCTGACACATATTTCTAAAAATTGCTGCAAAGGATGGGTATCATTAGTCAAATTCTTTCTAAGGCAATCCATCTATGGAATGTTTCAAAACACCATCTTTTTTCGGTCTCTTAGAATCATTCCACCTTGTGTCTTTTGAAGTATTGCTGGAACTATACAATCTTTTCAATCAAGAAGTAAGAGGAAAATAACGCATGACCTTATTCGGAACTTTCTTTCCCTTATCCCACCGACTTTCCCTACATACTAGAAACTTGTCTAAATTGGTATTCTCTTTCCAGAACAATGTATAATCATGCTTACACACGTGAATGTACTCATAACCTGGACCAATATTATGCAACTTTATCTTCACCTCGTAATGCGATAGGTAAAATTGTCCCTTCTGGAAGTGCTTCGAATAACATCTTCAACAAAATGTCGAATGACTTGTTACTCCACTTATTTAGCACTTTTATATGCATCAACTTAACAAGAAAGTTAAGTGATGAAAACTTTGTTCACCTAGAATACAACTTCCTCTCCATCTCTATAAACATTTCTTCAAACTGTGATGTGCCTTCAATAGGAACATCATTAGACCATCTCCACATGTATATGACTTGATTCATTTGTACCAGCTAAATCACCTAGTACATTATGCATTTCATTGCCA
The DNA here is from genome assembly GCA_002914805.1 of Parasponia andersonii. Lineage (NCBI taxonomy): Eukaryota > Viridiplantae > Streptophyta > Magnoliopsida > Rosales > Cannabaceae > Trema > Trema andersonii. The sequence continues at coordinate 979,039 of JXTB01000061.1, forward strand.
TGATCATTATTATCATCTCATCATTTGATATTTATAACTTCAAATGATTCGCCATAAAAAGACCATACAATATAAGACGGTTGGATACTAAAATGCACTAAGTGCTGCTCAACTATTTTGGGGTCTTAGGATTTCCAATTCAAACAATGCAAGCATGAACATCTTACTTCACTTTATGAGTTTACATACGCAACCACCCTTTCCACAAATGCCTTAGTACCTTGTCTATACTGGGGTGATAGTCGATTCCTCAAGCTCATCCAACTCTTGTCTATATCCATCTTCGAGTATACAAGTACGATGAAAACATTTAAAGGTAAGTACATGAATCACTAATGCAAGTTTTTCCATGTTCACTCCATCTCTAAAGGGTAAGGCCCTATCTCATTAAGGATTATTTTGTTCTGTGGTATATCATTCACCTAATCATTTTTTCGTTTACACCAAAATTTCAGTAATATCTTCCTATAATTTCCCTAAGTATGCTATATATATAGAACACACCCAAAGAACATAGAGATACTATCAAAACTTGATCAAAGAACAGGATTTATAAGTAAACGAAAACACATAACGTATAATTCCAAACTGTCTAGTTGGGATAAAATAATGTATTAATGTCATAAAATTTGCTAATATACACATTATGACTATAAACAAAAAAAAAAAAAAATACAAGCAACATAAGTCATTCCTGGGTAAATATCTTCTTATTAGACAATCATGGGTACAATCTACTAGGAAATGCTTGTCGATGAACAAGGTATAATTATAAAATTAACATCACATGTGAATTATTTTAGAATATTGGTACTCATCACAATTGTATAACAACTGCGATGAGCAAGAATATTTCAAATCACTTCAAGTGTGATGATCATTCTATTGTGATGGTATTCTTGGTCTACTTTGTGTTATTTTGGAGCATTTCCAGTATTTTATGTCTATAGGGGTGTTTTGAGTATTTTCAATCTAATTACTGTTATTTTTGATATTTTATATCATATATAGATATTTTTGGTAATTTCGCACTGCTATGGATATTTTGGGTATTTTATGTCTCCTACAGGTATTTATGACATTTTATGTCTCCTAGGGGTATTTTGGGTATTTCGATCCTCTTAGTGGTATTTTGAGTATTTTCGATCCAATTAGTGGTATTGTTGGTATTTTATATCCCATAGGAATATTTTTGGCAATTTTGCGCTACTAGGGATATTTTGGGTATTTTATGTCCCCTACGAGCATTTTTGATATTTTATGTCTCTTAGGGGTATTTTCGGTATTTTGATCTCATTAAGGCTATTTTGGTTATTTTACATCTCATAGGGGTATTTTCAATCTCATTTGGCAATTTCACACTACAAAGAGTATTTTGGGTATTTTATATTCTCTACAGGCACTTGTGGTATTTTATATCTTCTAGGGGTATTTTGGGTATTTTAGATCTCCTAGAAGTATTTTTTGTGTACTTTATATTTCATTCGGGTATTTTTGCCATCTTATGCCTCATATGATTATTTCTTATTTAACACTTAGTATTTATTTACTACAATTCTAATCTAATATTATTATTTAATGATAGGTATTATTTTTATTATTATGTCCATTATGAATAATTATTAATTAATGTCATTTTATTATTTTATTAAAAATTATTATGTACATTATAAAATCTAAAATTTTTCAAGTGATAAAATTTAAGTGCCATAAAAAAAGGAGAATTTGCACTGTTTTTAGAGGATCCTAACCACTAAAAATCTTCCAAAAGATGGTACAAGTTCTCACATTTTTTCGGTGTTCAATATTTTATTATACATTTTAGTATACTAAAATGATGGACACAATTTTCCAAAGTTTTTAAAATAAATAATACTCACAGGATACCAAGTACCAAGAGGTATGCATATAAATGTGTACATACTTGGCACTTGGTACCAAACGTCTGCATACATGCACACATGAGGCCAAATATTGAGTGTATGCACATTCACAACACAATAAAACCTACAATAAAAGAGCTAAAAACAATCACAATATAAAATAAGGAATATAAACCAATATATAACATATACTAAGATAGTTCATTACTAATATAATAACTAAAGAGAGACAATAACCAAACAAAGGCAGAGAGAACCTATTTAAAGATAACATAAACCTAAACTATATTGCATTTTTTTTTACAAACTTAGCCATATTGCATCCATATAAACATAAATTAATATCCAGATAATATCAAAAAAAGCTAAAAGAAGTCTAAAAAAATTCACAAAATTACTCATAACTAGTTTAAATCCAAAAGCCAAAAGAGATTAAATTGCCAATAAAATTGCTCAAAATCCAAGAGATACACAAAGCCAATAGAGATTAAAATGCCCAGAAATATGATTAAAATATTCAAAATTCAAGAGGTATATAATATGATCAAAAGATTAAAATGCCTAGAAATATGACCAAAATATTCAAAATTCAAGAGATATATATTATGATCAAAATGGTCAAAATGAGAGAGAGACACAAGGGCAAAAGAGATTAAAATGCCAATACAAATGCTCAAAATTCAAGTGATACACAAAGTCAACAGAGACTAAAATACCCACAAATATGATCAAAATAATCAAACTCTGAGAGATATACAAAGTCAACAGAGACTAAAATGCCTAGAACTATGCTCAAAATACTCAAAATTTGGGAGATACACAAAGCCAACGATGAATAAAATAGTCATAATCCTCTATAGATAAACAAAGCCAACATATAATCAAATACCATAAAAACATGAAATGAGAAAAATCTGAGAAGCATAAAGTCACAGAAACCCAGAAACGAGAAGAACCCATAAACCTAGAAACAGAAGGCCATAGAAACTCAAGAAACACTAACATAAGGCCAAATAAACTGAAGTCTAGAACGAGAGAGGTATTCATACCTTAAACAAAACCAAATCCTTGCCCAAAGAAAAAAAAATACAAAAAACAAAATCTTTCGCCACGTACTATATATTCGTTGATAGAAAAAAATACTCGTTACAGATACATCAACTGTTGGAATATTATGTCAAAAATGGATTTTACTAGCAACTATTTAGTACCGCTCTCTACGTCAGCACACTAGTATTAGTATCTTTTCCAAGCGCATCTAGTATAATGCACGGGGAAAGCTGCTCATTCTTGTAGTAAAAATTTAGTTCACTTATATAATTTTGTGCACGGATCAGCTATCCATCTTGATTGATCTATGTTTCCTTTACAAATTTATATTAGAATTGTATTTTATAGTCATTGCACATTATTATAGATATCTTGTTTTAACCCTTCAAATTTAAAATCAAAACATTCTTATTTGTAATATTGGCTGAAAGATCTTGATCAATCGGTCATTTTGACATCTCTTGTGAAAATTTTGACCGAATGAGCTTAAAATGAGACTATATTTTGAAATCAAAATAATTATTTTGCCACATACAAATAAGCACTTTTGATTTTAAATTTGAATTTTTTTTTTTTGAAAAAAGATATCCACAATAATTTAGGTACAATTACTTATACTGTTGCCTTCAGGGAAAAAAAAAAAAACTTCTTAGATTGTTTAGGGATCAAACCATATATAGATCAATTCATCTATTATTTTATTTTTCTAATTCTATTTCTCGTAATTTAAATTAAAATTTACCTATTGTAATTTGTAAGACGAAGTTGGACAAATATTGATTCGATGAGGCAATTAAAGACGTCACACTGGTATTTTGTACGTACCCAACGGCGTCATGACATGTAGCACTAAAAACTTTTGTTGGAAGTTTCAAAACATGACAAAACTTTGAAGCCCCGCCATTGGCCACTTCAATGTCAAAGTCACAACCTCCGTGTCCGTATACATACATAGGTGACCACCACAAAATTAAGTGATCAAGTGAAAACACAGCGAAGGCGCACGTGAACGTGTTACAAGAAAATATCATATGTAAACGTTTTGAATCACAACAATATAGTCATATCCTTCAATTAATTTTTTTTTTGCAAAAATTAATTCATATCCTTTGATTGAATTGTATACATTGTTTTGATAAAATTGTATACATCGTACTTTATTTATAGCCTGTTCATTTGGTAATATTAAAGTTACTTCAATTGTTAAAAGGTAGGATTATAACTGGTTTTTGCCAGGTGTTATGGGTTCGAGTCGTATGTACCATAAGGATTGAGAGTTTTAAACGGTATCTGAGATTATTGTTGAATAAACTAGAATATGTTATATAAAATAGCACAATTATTGGTAATTCAATTAAATATTATGAATATTTGATAACGCATAATATCACATTTGCTTGGTTCTAGTTGGATGAAAATAAATTAGACAGATTTTTTTGAGTGCTTAATATTGTAGTGAAGGAATTGAGGAGCTAAACTAATTAGTAGCGTGACATCATTACCCTCTAGCTTGTGTTGAGTGCTGTTACAAGGTGTTTGCCGATGAAAATAGCGGTTAGATTGTCACCACAAAATGTAGAGGTTAACATTAATACTCTAATTTCTCTTACATATGCCTCAAATATGCATTTGAGGTTTTGTGATTAAGTATTTGTTAATGGATGAGAAATATAAAATTTTAATCACCAGCTAATTCGTCTGCTATATATTTTTTTTGAAAATAGCTAATTCGTTTGCTATATACCATTTTGATATTACTATAAACCATACGAGATGTATATATTTATATATATATATATATATAAATGTACCGAAATTCGGGAAAGATTTAATTTGATGGTTCAGATATATAGACTAATTCTGATTCCTAAATTTAAAAATGAGCGGACTTTTGGGTCGTTCTTCACCACCCACCCCCCCTCTTTTTTTTTTTCAGTAATATTGATTCACTCGAATGAGGATAAAAATCGTGTGGAGTGAGCCGAAAAAAGAAAAATTACACTAAAAGTGGTCCAAAGTGGTACGCATCATGATCTTAATCAAATGTCCATGTCCATGTCCATCTAGGTTAGTAGGTACGTAACTCAAAGTAATTCATTATCTACAAACCTAGTAGATTCATAAATCCACAATTAATGATCAAATAAAGAAAAAGAAATTAATGATATAGATTCACGTTATACATATAACGCGTAAGTAGAAAGGGCGCCGTCACACGTAGAAAAACACAATCTTCACAGTTCTACTGGTCTGCCCGAGTTTGACACTGCTTCCCTTAAATTACATACCAATAAGGGAAAATGAAGCAAACTATATATCTGGCTAAAATTAGAAAATATTAAAAAAAAAAAAAGAAAAGAAAAACATTTATATTCTCGTGCTGGTCAAAATTATCAATATAAATAACTTTTTGGGGAAAGTAAATTTAGCTTTGCATATACATTATATATTAATACAACAGATCACAGGGGCGAGAACCCGGACAGCAGAAAAGGTCTTGCAATTGCATGATTCGAAGGGCAATTCAGTAATTTTTGTTTCTGTCCAGTGTCCCACTCGCAACTGTTTTTGAATGAGAGAGATGTCTTCAAAACGACAAACCAACCCAAAATAAAAGATTAAAAGTAGTATAGTTTTTTTCTCTCTCTTTTTCTTTTTGTTTTTTATTTTTTTTTAAGTGGAAAAGTAGTATAGTATTAGACGATGAATATCAAGTCCAGCCAGAAACCAACCAAGGCAACCATATATGCCATATTCGCCATTTTCTTCCATATTTCAAAATTTCCATTTTACCCTTTGGTCGTCGGCAGCTGTATTTGGATTCTTGCGAAAAAAAAAAGGGGAAATTGCCCTACTCTCTATCTTCTTCTTAACCACATGCGCTTTGTTTTTTATGGCGGAGGGTTTGCAGGTGGGGTTTGGCTTTTCTGGCTAACGAGTAGAGAGAGTAAAGTCTTTAAATAAGCTTGACCCGCCATTTCTCTCCTATGGTTTAAACCAGAGAATCACTCCTCCTCTGCTTCGAGCTCTTCTTTCATCTGGGTTCACGGGCCAAAAAGCAGAACCTAACTAAGCGAGAGGGGAGAGAAAGATAGAGAGAGAGCTTGAGAATGGCGAAAATGGCGTTCTGTTTCTGGGTTTTGCTCCTTTTTATGCCTAATGTTGTTTTAGTAACATCAGCGGGAAGAAGCGGCGTTGTTTCGCAGAACAACCTTCAGGTCAAGAAACGACTCAAGCAATTGAACAAACCGGCTGTTAAATCCATAAAGGTAATTAATAGGAGATTAATTTTTTTTATTTATTTTAATATATAAATATACATTTAATTTAAACTCAATTTGGTTTGAACAGAGCCCAGATGGAGATATAATCGACTGCGTCCATGTCTCTCACCAGCCAGCTTTTGACCACCCTTTAATGCAAAAGCATACAATTCAGGTCTTAACTAATACTATCTTATTTGTTTATACATATATATATATATATATATATTTGAACAGCTCAATTGCTTTTTTTAAGTGATTTTCGATCTGGGTTTGTCTCAAAAATTTGTAATCTAATTGATAAAATTTTGTTCAATAGATGAGACCAACTTTTCATCCAGAAGGAGTTTTGGGTGAGAGTACCATTAAGGTTTCTTCTTCAAAGTCTTCTAAACCAATTGTAAGTCAGCTTTGGCACACCAAAGGGAGCTGCCCCGAAGGAACCATTCCAATGAGAAGGACTAAGAAAAAGGATTTGTTGAGAGCAAGCACTATCAAATCCTATGGGAAAAAAATGCACAAATCAATACCTCAGCCGCCAAGGTCTTCTGATCTTGACTTCATTAGTCAAAGTGGCCATCAGGTATGCTACTACTTAGTGTTATACTATCTTGAGTTATACTATCTTGAGTATTCTATTACTTAAATTTACCAAATTTTCGTTACCAAAGTCTCAGATTTTTTTTTTATTGTGTTAAAAAGGAAAAATTCGATAAGATTTCGTATTTTAGGTCACTTGGTGGCGTAAATTTATTAGACTTGTTTCAAATACAACATAGAGTAAAAGACAAATATGGAAAGGGATTTCAACTATAAGCAGTATTATATGGATAGCTAAAGGAAGCCATTGTTTATTTTACTGTGATATTTTATTATGGTGCAAGCTTTCTTAATGTTATTATGTTTTTTGGCCTTTTGGAGTTTGCAGCATGCAATTGCTTATGTGGAAGGAGATAAGTACTATGGAGCCAAAGCAACCTTAAATGTTTGGGAACCCAAAATCCAACAGCCTAATGAATTCAGCTTGTCACAAATCTGGATCTTGGGAGGTTCTTTTGGTGAAGATCTTAACAGCATTGAAGCTGGTTGGCAGGTACTTTTTCAAACCCTATTATTCCTCTTATTAATTTATTTTTCATATATTATTACTTTCATATTTCTCTACTGGTTGTATAACACTAGTTAATTACAACAGGTTAGTGAAGATCTGTATGGAGATAATAATACTCGACTCTTCACTTATTGGACTGTAAGTACATTATTTTTCTTTCATTTTTACATTTTGAAGTTTGTAAGTTTATCCTTATGGGTTTTTGTTTTAATATTTCAATTTTTATTTTTGGTTTTTGGGAATTGATACTAGAGCGATGCATATCAAGCCACTGGGTGCTACAATCTCCTGTGCTCAGGCTTTATTCAGATCAACAATGAAATAGCAATGGGTGCTAGCATCTACCCTGTTTCTGGCTACCAAGGTTCACAATATGATATCAACATACTTCTTTGGAAGGTAATTTAAAAATCAACATGAAATTTGATTTTTTTAAACTACTTTCTACTGCTCACTTTTGAGATTTGAGATCCATGAAAAGCACACATACATAAATCTAAATGAGTACTTTATTATATCATCAGCTCCTCAAATACTAAATAATACAAACTCATTAAAAAGTTGCAGAGAATCTCTGACATCTCCTAGCCATACCTTTCCAACTTTACAAAAATTAAGCTCCCTTTTCTTGGCAAAGCATGACCAAAAACTTACTAGTTATTTTAACAAAATTTCACATGCCAACTTTTACACAAAGTTCAAACTGTTTTACTTCACAAATTCCATTAGTAAAATTAAGAGTTGTTGATTATTAGGTATGATAATTAACATTTTTGAAGATATGATAATTAACATTTTGAATAAACTTGTTAGCTAATACCCTTTTCAAATCCAGGGATATACCCTTTTTCTTCGTGAAACATGATGGAAATGTTATGTTATGTTGTCACAACTACAATTTTTAACCAATTACTAATTCACATTCGAACTTTTAGACAAAAGTCAAACTGTTTGACTTGACAAATTCTAACTAATTAGTGAAATTAAGAGGTCATGATTACTATATATATGATGATTAACATTTTTGAAAAGCAATGTTTTCTAATACCCTTTTCAAACCTGGGCAATAATTGTGTTTGTAGGACCCCAAGGAAGGTAATTGGTGGATGCAATTTGGGAATAGCTATGTGTTGGGCTACTGGCCAGCTTTCTTGTTTCCCTACCTTTCTGACAGTGCTTCAATGATTGAGTGGGGTGGGGAGGTTGTAAACTCAGAATCTGAAGGGCAACATACCTCTACTCAAATGGGCAGTGGCCATTTCCCTGACGAAGGTTTTGGGAAAGCAAGTTACTTTAGGAACATTCAAATTGTGGATGGCTCCAATAATCTGAGGGACCCCAAAGGAATTGGGACTTTTACTGAGCAACCCAATTGCTATGATGTTAAAACTGGCAAAATGGGTGATTGGGGCAATTACTTTTATTATGGAGGACCTGGTAGAAACCCCAAATGCCCATGACCTAAAAAGGGTCAATTTAGACCTTTAAATACAGGGGGAAAAGGTAAACTCCTTTTATGGGTATGTATGTAACGTGTAATGTGTTTATATATAGTTAATTTAGGCTTGTAATATGTGAAATCTTTTCCTTCTTTCCTTCATTCTTCATAGTCTGAGGGGTTAAGAAATCTTGACTCCCTTTTTAGGCGGTTGTTGGACTGTTAGAAAATTTGAAAGATGGTTTAGTTGATAGTGTCTAGGCTCAAAGGAAACAAGGCACCTTCCGGTAATTTCCTTGAGTGGGATTGTAGGGACCAGGAGCAATATAGGTTACCTTTTTAATTCATTATTATTCATGTCCATGGGATCGAGTCCATTGTTATCTTTGGTTTGCCTTTTGGAAAGTGTAGCTAGTTATTGGATATTTCAGTTTTATTTAATACATTATATTTTTATGTGGACATCAACCCTCATCAGCTAAGGATTTCGATAGTCTTTCGATAATTTCAAGCCAAGGATTTCGATAGTCTTTCGATAATTTCAAGCCCTGAGCAATGTCACCCCCGAGACTTAAGGATATGGTGTTGGAGCGGTTTTTCATCAGCTGTCCACGTATTTCTGAACTGCCGATGATATGTTCTCCAACTGTCCATGTGTCCTCGCTATCCTAAAGTACTCTAAACTTCAAGCAGGGTCGGAGAGGCGGGGGTGGCCACCTGCAAAGACTCTCCGATGCTTAAGTCAGTAGTTTTGCCTTTGATACAGGGTAACAAGGAATTAATTCAGTATATGTCTATGTTTTTTGCTCTTAAGCTTTTTTATATATTTCTCTCTGTAAGCGTACATGCCCTTCTCGGGAACGCATGGCTTATATATGTATAGTCCTAAGATCGTGAACCATGCGGGTCTCAATCTCCGGACTGAGTACCTTCCTGCTCAAAGTCTTTTTTAGAAGTCACGGGCTGAGATTTCCGTGATCTCCTCTGTATCGCCGTAGCTTGATTTCCGCCGTCTCCTACGGTTTGAATCTGTCAGGGGTGAGATTTAGGTGAATCGCCATTCTGTCAGGACGGCTTGCCCCTTACGCACGCCTACCCAGGATTATATTAAATGCTTTGTCTGGGTCTGGAGTCGTGAGTTACTTTCCATTGTATTCAGGTGGAAGACTCTTGGGGTTTTCGACCCCCCTAACTGTCGAGGTAAGGGCCATTGTATTCAGGTGGAAGACCCTTGGGGTATCCGACCCCCCAGCTGTCGAGATAAGGGTCGGACTGGGCCAAAACTGCCCAGGGATTGTGACGGGCTCGGCTCTAACTTCGGACGGCCCAGCGGCCGATTGTGAGATCACGTGCGACCCGCGTGGCCTTTAACTAATCCCTATCGACACCTGTCAGATGGTAGACCCCTTTTGTAACCTGTTCAACCGCTCGGCCATCCACATGGCGTATGGCTTGGGAACGTGTCCCACAACTGCCCCCATTTCTCTACTTGACGGATTCGTATCCATCTAGTGGGGAAATCGTTTCTCCGTTTCTCCAATCTGGAGGACGCGCGTGGTTCCCCTCTTACCAATGCAGAGGCACGCCATCCCATATCACGAAATCTGTTTGAATTTTGAAATTCCGACTGTTCGGTCTACCTCATTCTCCCATTATCCAGAAAAACTCTTCGGTTTCCCCTCTAAAGATCTCTACTCTTTCAGTCGTACTTCAGAATAATGGCTTCAAGTCAACACTAGGAATTGCGCCCCGTTGTGGATTCAGAGTTGGATTCACTGAGGAGGCAGCTCTGCCTCCCCGGAGGAGTGATGCTACAACGGGTTGAGGGCCCTCCAGACTGGTATCTTCGTCCTTGCTCCCTCGAGGGTTCCATCATCCTGGGCAGAAAGCATCTGGATTGGCTGCGATTCCCTCTTCCTCCCCTGATCCACCAATTCTTTGCTCTGACAGGAATCCATCCGATACAGCTGAATGCAAATGGGATCATGATTCTGATAGGGCTTTCCGCCCTGTCAATTATCTACAATATGCATATTGACTTGGAGGTGGTCTTTTATGCTTATAAACTTATCCTCATCCCCAAGAAAGGCTCCTACCCGACCTTCTACCTCCAACCACTGCCAAGACGTCACATTTTCTGGGGATTGCCGCGGTCGGACAAACAATGGGACTCACACGCCAGGCTATATGCCGTTGGAAGGGCGTGGTGCTCCCCTTGGGTGAACGGCGAGCACTTCCAAGTTCCCTCAGCCTTCCCGTAGAGTAAGTGTCAGGTCATGCTTATCGAGTCTATGTTCTCTCTATTTATTATTGCTCACGTTATTTTGTCTTGCGCAGCCTCGGCGGAAGATAGTAGGTTCGAGCCGCACTTGTCAGTGGGGTGGCTCAAAAGCCTAGAGGGGATAATCATCTTCGGATCTCCCGGGGATTGCCGGCACATCCAGACCGTCCTTAACCCCTTGGTGATGAACATGATGCCCAGGATGGTGTCGTATCTCCCATTCCCTCTGGACACCTGGGTCATCACTAAGCATATGCGGAGTCGACTTGACGCCTCTGCCCTGAACCGATTCCGTCAGGATGAGCATGACAGAATTACCCTGGTGAGTCGGCAGGTTACGGCTTCAAGCCAATTAGCGGGCTCCAACGACCTGGTAGTGCCGACTAGCCACGAGCTCGAGGAGGCCGTAAGGCTTGTGGCCGCGGAGTGCGTCAGGCTCTGCAGTGAGGAGACCGCCGCCCCCAAGAAGGCTAAGGTTGAGTTCGTTTTCGCATCCTCGAGTTTCGTGGGTCGGATTATGGCCGTGAGCTAAACGTGTTATCTGTTCTCTGCAGGTTCTGAGACGGGCCCATCGGCTGACCCTTCACCCGTCAAGGGGGGAGCCGCGGCACACAAGGCTCGTACCAAGGCACCCGCTGGCCGGCGCCTCGTGGTGCTTTCGGGAGGCGAAATGCCAACGGTCCCTCGCTCCAATGCAGGCGGGACTCTATCTGGGGGACTGTCTGCCACACAGATCGCGCAGGGAGGAGAGACGACGCCAAGCCCGGCTGGGGGGTCTGCTGCAGCAATCTCCTCCACCCCTGACTCTGGTTCTAAATCGAGCGCTGTTAGCCTCGGTGGAGAGATCGCCGAGCTCAGTGGGGGGGCTCTGAGATTGAAATCCAGACTATCCTCCCCTCCCTCGGTCCCTACAAAGCGGCAACGCGAGGTCGGCCCGTCCAACGAAGAAGAGGGTCGGGTGGAGAAGAGGGGCAGGGTCGTCCCCTCGTCTGATAGTGACGAGGATGGGGCGACGCTGATCCTTCTAAGGAGAAAATAGTCGGCACACAGCGACCTGCCCAGAGGAGATGCACTGCCTCCCACCGTGACCGATGGTGCTCCCGATGGCTCTGGACTTCCCTCAGTCCCTATCGCCATTGCCTCAGAGGCGTGCTCGGTAGGCGGAGAGGGTGCCCTTGCGGCCAGCGGGGCGGTGCCGTGCTCCCCAAGTGTAGGCGACGCCCAAAGGGAGGGTCCAGTCGTAGATCCGGGGTTGGAGGCGCTCTCTTTGGAGAATGTCGAGCTCGTCAGTAGCCGCACCTTCGCGCAGGTTTGTTCCATTCGGTCACTTCTATGTTTTTCAAAATCTTTGCTAAACGCTGACTCCGCCTTTGTTGTTTAACTTGCAGCTGATTGCCATCCAGTCCTTCTACTCTTCTCGAGTCAGGGATTTGACCGAGGAGCTGAGTTCCCGCTCTGCATTGGCCGAGCGCAGCGAGGCCGCCCTCGCCGAATTGAGGTCCGACTTTGACTTATATCGAAGCCTCTAGGAGGCGAGGGTCAGCAGTGCGGTGGCTCTAGCTCTGAGCGCAAAGGGGGCTAGACGCGAGGAGCTGGCCGCGAGACTATCTGAGGCGGAGGCTGACAGACTTGCCCACTCCGAGGCCGCCAGATTGGCCCAGAACGAGCTAAGGTCAAGGAGCAAGAGTTGCAGAGTGCCAGCGCTGAGATGGGGCTGGCCTTCATCGCTCGTGACCGGGCTGTTAAGGACGCCAAGGAAGCGAGAAAAGTCGAGGCGACATCCAAGCTCGAGGCCTATTCTCTGCGACGCAGACTTGACCGGTCCAACGAGATAAATCGATGTCTCTTCTTGGATTACAAGAATCTGATGGGTGCTTGGGTGGAGATGTCTCGCAAACACTGCGAGGACCTTGCCGGTATTAACACTTTTTTGGTTGACTTATCGCAGCGGCAAGCGGAGCTCAGGCTGGCAGCGCTGAAGGATAGGTTGGCGGACGTGGATAAACTGAAGACGAGGTACCAGAGGCAGATAGACGTCCTTTCTGCGAAAAGTTACAGGTCTGGCTGGGAGAATAGAGAGTTCGAAGGCCACGCCGAGGTGGTAACGCCAGACCAATTTGACGATCAGAAAGAAATCGAGAGGGACCACTACTCCGTCAAGTACTATATGCAGCAGCTCAGGGATGAGATCAGTATCACGTATCCAGCTGACGTGCTGAAGATGCTTGCCCCGGAAAAGGAGGGGCCCTCTACATCTGCTCCTGGTGCCATAGAGCTTGTTCCCGCTTCCGGTCCGCCAGATCGAACTTCAGAGGTTCTAGATGCTCAGCCTAGTCTCGGGGTCTCAACTGGCGAGGGGTCAGGCGCGGTCATTGTTTCTAGTGACAAATCTGACCTGGCCACGCCACCCTTCTCCGAGGCTGGTCCAAGTGCTGGGGTTGGCCGCGCCCCTTCGGACGGAGGTAACTAGGACCCCAAACTTTGTATATTTGTAAAGCTGACATTCATTGTAATCCTTCGAATAAATAATAAGAAATGCGCCACCATTTTTAGTCTGTTTTCTTTTGCATCCGACCGTCTGTATAAATAATTGTAAAGACTCGATTTTGGATTACTAGTGAGTTTTCCTCGAGTCATGACTACCAAGATTAGCTTCGGAGATAGGGGCGCAAGTTTTGGCTCATCCGGTTTCGCAGAAATATAACTCTTGTTATGACTTGTTTTGGCAGAGTTCAACCCACCCGTGTGGCTAGATTTCTCTGACCCCAAATGGGACTGTGCTCGGAACCAGCTCCAGGGATTGGTCGACCATTGTTTAGACTTGTCGTTGCAAAGGAGAAGGCCTGGGCTTAGCTCTTATCGGGAACAAACAGGACATTATCACTCCGACGTCTCCTTAAGAGTCCACTCTAGACCTGTATCCCGCAAGTAGTGTTCATGAGTGCTCACCACTATTATCCGCGCACTTTGTATTTTTAGGACATAATAAACATGTTTTAATCTTGATTTCTGTCTTCACGTTTGGTTTGGTTCTGGACTACTTCCAACGGGTAGACTCCAAATCCGTTCACGCCCTGATCATGAAAAAATAGATCATCCCCTGGCTAGAGTTTGTTTCCCTTTAGCTCTTCATGTAGTCAAAACATTCCTTAGGGAGGGTCCACTTCCAACGGGTGGATCCCGACTCTGCTTTCCTTTAGCTCTTCGTGTAGCTAAAAGTGTTCCTTGGGGGGTCCGCTGGCAAGCTTTTGGGTTGCACACCCCCTTTCCCTTTGTACGTTTTCTTGGTTCATCGACAAGTGTTTTATTGCACGATTCGATTCCCAGAGTATGATCGTTTTCGAGGTCTGCTGGTAAGTTTTTGTTGCACAGCTATTTCCTCTTCGCACATTTTCTCAGGTCGTCGACGAGTGACGTGAGTCCCACAGTGTGAGCATTTTTGAGATCTGCTGGCAAGATTTTGTTGCACAGCTATTTCCTCTTCGAACGTTTTCTCAGGTCATCGACGAGCGATGTGAGTCCCATTGTGCGAGCATTTTTGAGGTCGGCTGGCAAGATTTTGTTGCACAGCTATTTCTTCTTCGCACGTTTTCTCGGGTCGTCGACGAGCGATGTGTTCTCCAACTGTCCACGTGTCCTCGCTATCCCAAAGTACTCTGAACTCCAAGCAGGGTCGGAGAGGCGGGGGTGGCCACCTGCAAAGACTCTCCGATGCTTAAGTCAGTGGTTTTGCCTTTGATACTGGGTAATAAGGAATTAATTCAGTATATGTCTATGTTTTTTGCTCTTAAGCTTTTTTATATATTTCTCTTTGTAAGCGTACATGCCCCTCTTGGGAACGCATGACTCATATATGTATAGTCCTGAGATCGTGAACCATGCGGGTCTCAATCTCCGGACTGAGTATCTTCCTGCTCAAAGTCTTTTTCAAAAGTCACGGGCCGAGATTTCCATGATCTTCTCTGTATCGCCGTAGCCTGATTTCCGCCGCCTCCTATGGCTTGAATCTGTCAGGGGTGAGATTTAGGTGAATCGTCGTTATGTCAGGACGGCTTGCTCCTTAAGCACGCCTACCTAGGATCGCATTAAATGCTTTGTCTGGGTCTGGAGTCATGAGTTGCTTTCCACTGTATTCAAGTGAAAAACCCTTGGGGCTTCCGACCCTCCCAAATGTCGAGGTAAGGGCCATTGTATTCAGGTGGAAGACCCTTGGGGCATCCGACCCCTCAGCTGTCGAGGTAAGGGTCGGACTAGGCCAAAACTGCCCAGGGTTTGTGACGGGCTCGACCCTAACTTCGGACGGCCCAGTGGCCGATTGTGAGATCATGTGCGACCCGCGTGGCCTTTAACTAATCACTCTCGACACCTGTCGGATGGTAGACCCCTTTTGTAACCTGTTCAACCGCTCGGTCATCCACGTGGCGTATGGCTTGGGAACAGGTCCCACATATGGTAACCGTTGTAATCAATAATTTTTACTAGTTAGATTATGTTATATTTGAAACATTTTGTAAATATTTTATTTTAAATAACTCAATTTCAAAACTAATATTTTTAGTATAACATATAAAATCAATTAGAAACAAATTTACAAACATATAATATATTTCAAATCTAAAGTTTCAACTTCATTCAAAAGTTAGTAATATTTTTAAATTTTACGCTACAATTTTTGGATGACTATGGTCACATTTAATCATTGTGAATAGGTTTACGTTTACTATATTTTACCCTTGTAGGTAGGTCCATATTTACTATATTGAACTTTTATAACTAAGTTCACATTCACATACCATCCACATTTAACTTCTGCATAATAGTTCTACATTATATAGTTAACTGAAGAGTGTTTTTAACACATTCATATTCAATCTAGTTCAAAAAGTGATAAACTCTCAAATTATTCAACAACAATATCAATTATAAACTTGATCCATATTTTCTTAAGAAGACGGTATAATTTGATCAAAACAGATTTTATCCAAAAACAACTTACTTAAAATAAATATTTCAGATTAATAAATATTTTTTTTCAAAAGGAATAAATAAAAATTAACTTTAATAAAATAAAAGTTACTAATAAAGACAAAAAATTACTTATTTGTTCGCTAATTTAACTAATCCAACAACAATTTGCTAGCTACCACAAGAATCATATATGAATATTAAATACTTAATAATTACCTTAAATCATACCTAACACAATATCTAACCTACTGCCCATGCACACTCAACGCATTTACTACATTATCTTGCATAACCTCGACATAAAAAATTCATAACAATTATAAATTAATTCTAAAAATTGTGAAACTTGGAGGACATTTTATACAAATGATAAGGGTCCTAAAAGTGCCAAAACATGGTTGTAGAGTCCATAGGTAGGCCTCATGAAACCAAGTAAGCCGCTGTCACGTTATACTCTAAATGCTGAAAATTAAAAAAAATTTCCAAATTCGTAGTTTTAATCTCTAAAGGCTATATCTCTCTAGTTTTAAGTCTGTTGTTGAAAAATTATATATCGTTGGAAAGCTTATCGAATAAACTTTCTAACTATATCAAATATGATATTAGACTGTTAGAAACTACTGAAAAATCAGTTGCAACCTTTGTTACGTTTTATAATCTCAGACCAAAACTCAAAAATCTATAACTTTTAATCCAGACATCCAAATTACGTAATTTTGGTAATATTTTAAACCTTCTAGTTAGACTAATCACTTAAAATATAAATCATTCTTAGAATCATGACTGGAATAAAAAGATGCTTAAAGAATTCTAAACCCTAAATAATGGATTAATCCTAAAATTTTCAAATAATAGATTGACAATTAATGGGGAGGAGTTCTTTATGTTAGAGAATTAAAAAATTAACTTTCTTATAATCCTTCCTCTTCTCCTAAGCCTCTTAGTCGTTCTCCTCTCCCTTTACAGAGTGTGAAATTTTTTTTTTCAGTCAGATTCTCAAAGATGATACGTATAGGATTTCCTAGCTTTCAAAATTACGGAATTGTCCTTAATTAACTAAACTCTTGGTCTTTTTGTCTTTTGTCCATTTTATTTATTTATTATTATTATTTTTTCACCTATACAGGTTAGCACATTCTCTCCCACTTAAAATAAGTTTATTCCTCTAAACTTCACATACCTTTAGTCTCAAAAAGGAAAGGGTTCTTCGCTCTTATTTCCTCTTTTAACTCCCATGTAGTTTTTCTTTTAGTGTGGTTGGTCCATTAAATCTTAACATAAGAAATAACTCGATGTCTTAACACTTGTTTATTTGTATCAACAATACGTACATGACGTTCTTCATAAGTCAAATCTTCTTTAAGTTGTATCGGCTCGTACTGAATCACATGACTAGGATTAGGAATATATCTCTTTAGCATGGATACATGGAATACATTGTGAACACCAGACAATGCTGGTGGCAGGGCAAGTCTGTAGGTTACCTTACCAACTTTATCTAATATCTCAAATGGGCCAACAAATTAAGTATTTAGCTTATTTTGAACTCTAAATCTCTTTACCGCTTTCATAGGTGACACTTTTAAGAAAACATGATCATTAACTTCAAATACCACTTCCTTTCTTTTGGGGTCTGCATAACTTATCTGACGACTTTATGTAGCCAAAAGTTTTTCTTTGATCAATCTAATTTTCTCAACAGTCTGTTGTACTATTTTGGGTTCTATAATTGCCTTTTCTCCTACATCATCCTAACAAATAGGAGATATGCACTTTCTACCATATAGAGCTTTATACGATGCTATTATTATATATGCGAACTCCACCAAGGGCAAATGCTCATCCTGAGAACCCTTCGAATCTTTGGTGCAAGCTCTCAATATATCTTCCAGTGTCTGAATATTTCTTTCCAAATGTCCATTTGTTTTTGGGTGAAAAGCTATACTGAAACTTAGCTTAGTCCCAAAGACTTTGGGTACAACATTCCAAAACTGTGATAAAAATCTAGGATCTCGGTCAAAAATAATAACTATAGGAATTCTATGTAGTCTCACTATCTCTTATATATAATTTTGCTAATCTCTCGAGAGAAAAAGTGATTTTGATAGCTAAGAAATGTGCGTATTTAGATTTACGATCCACAAAAAATAAATTACATCATTACCACTATTAGTCATTAGTAATCCTATTACAAAGTTCACAGTGATACAATCCCATTTCCATTTAGAAATCTCAATAGGTTGTAACAATCGTGCAGGTCTGTGGTGTTCAGCCTTCATTTGCTGACACACCACACACTGTGCAACATGCTAAGCAATTTCTCTTTTTATGTTATTCCACCAGAAATTCTCTCTTATGTCCCTGTACATTTTAGTGCCTCCAAGATGTACTGTATAGCTTGTGTTATGTGCTTCCCCAAGAATCTAATTCTTCAATTCTAGATCGTTTGGCACACATAATATCTTCCCAAATCTCAAGGATCAATTTTCATGGATAAGAAACTCTATTTTCACTCTTGCCTCTATCTTAGCTCAAATCTTCTGCAAATTGGGTCATTAAATTGGGCAACCCTGATTCTATCAATCAATAAAGGTTGCACATGCAAACTAGGTAAATGAACTTTAGACTCTAGTACTTTTACTTTGATATTTAGCTTTCTCATATCTTCCAAAATATTCTTTTGATCGGTGATCAAAGTTGCAAAATTACTTGAAGTTTTTCTACTCAAAGCATCTGCTACCATATTTTCCTTCCCAGGATAGTACTGAATAGCCAAATCATAATCTTTTAACAACTCTAACCACCTTCTCTGCCTCACGTTTAGCTCCTTTTGAGTGAAGATGTATTTCAGAACCTTATGATCAGTATATATCTCACATTTCTCTCTGTGGAGATAATGTTTCCAAATCTAAAGAGAAAAAACTATAACATCAAGCTCTAAATCATGCATATGATATTTTTCATTGTACCCCTTCAATTGTCTAGAAGCATAGGCAATAACCTTATTATGTTTCATCAAAACATATCCTAACCCCTTCTTAGACGCATCACTATATACAATGAATCCTCCAGTCCCAGAAAGTACGATAAGGATTGGTGTAGAAACTAATCTTCTCTTCAGTTCTTGAAAACTTTGTTCTCAATCTTTTGACCATTCAAATTTGTCTCCCTTATGAGTTAGTTGTGTCAAAGAAACTGCTATCAGTGAAAATTCTTCTACAAACCTTCTATAGTATCCAGCTAAGCCAAAGAAGCTGCGAATCTCCAAAATATTTGTCGGCCTATTCCACTCCACAATTGCTTTAATTTTTTGAGGGTCTACAGAAATTCCATTATTTGATATTACATGCCCCAAGAAAGATACATTCACAAGTCAAAATTCATATTTCTTTAATTTCGCATAAAGCTTTTTTTCTCGTAAAATATGCAATACATTTCTCAAATGCTCTGCATGTTCTTCTTTACTTTTTGAGTATACCAATATATCATCTATGAAGACCACCGCAAACTGATCAAGGAATGGGTGGAACACTCGATTCATTAAGTTTATGAATGCAGCTGGGGCATTTGTCAACCTAAAGGGCATCACCAAAAATTCATAATGCCTATACCTCGTATAGAGAGCAATCTTTAGAATATCTTCTGTTTTAATCTTCAATTGATGGTAGCCAGATCAAAAATCAATTTTAGAGAAGACTTATTCACCCTGCAATTGATTAAATAGATCGTCTATTCTTGGTAGAGGATATTTGTTTCATATGGTCACCTTATTCAACTTCCGATAGTCGATACAAAGATGCTTGCTCCCATCTTTCTTCTTCATAAATAATATAGGAGCTCCCCATAGAGAAACACTTGGTCTAATAAAACCTTTATCTAATAATTCTTATAGTTGGTCCTTCAACTCTCTTAATTCTACTGGTACCATATGGTAAGGAGCTTTAGAAATTGGAGAGTGTCTGATAAAATATGAATAGAGAATTCGATCTCTCTATCTGGTGATAATCTTGGTAAGTCTTTTGGAAAGATTTCAGGGAATTCACTCATAATAGCAATATCTTCTAGCTTCAACTCATCTTTTTAGATATCTCAAACCATCGCCAAGTAACCTTCACAGCCATGTCTCAACATTTGTCTTGCTTGTAAAACAAAAATCACATGAGGAGGAGTATTTTGCGAATTTCCTACAAAAGAGAACTCAAGTTTGCCAAGAATATGAAAATTGACTTTCTTCCCATGACAGTTAATAGAAGTATGATATCTAGATAACCAATCCATTTATAGTATGATATCAAAATTATGCATGTCTATAACCATTAAATTAACTAGTAACTCCATATCCTCGATAACAATACTACAAGAATTACAACCATAGTCAACAACCAAAGTACTTCCAATTAAGGTGTTTATACATAAATCAGTATTTATAGGCTCAATCAATATATCATATTTATTCACAAATTTATGGACACAAAAGAATGATTTGCCCCAGGTCAAAACAATATATATGCATATTTGGAGGACACAAAAATTATACCTATCACTACATCATTTGAAGTCTGTGCATCTTGTAGTGTCATAGTATAAACTCTTCCTTGGGCTCTAGGTTTCTAGTTCTCTCCTTTATTCTGCTCAATAGGACGTGCCTGGTTTGCTTGTGTGGTAACAACATTCTTTGAAGGACAGAAAACCAACTTATGTGCAAAACTACCTTAATGAAAATAAGCACCTGTATTCCAACGACAATCCTTCTCTGTATGGTTACCTCTACCACATCTTATGCACTAAAGTCCATTACCTTGAGTCCTTTGTTTCTTAGCTTATCCACCTAAATTCTGACTCTTTTGTGGTTCTGAGCTGTATCTCTTCCTTTGGTTGTTGTCTTGATCTTGTTGAGCATCATTAAGACCCCTCTCTATCAGTAAAGCTTTGCTCACTATAGTTGCATAAGTTTCTAACTCAAATGGCTCAATTCCTTGTTTAATTTGGGACCTTAAACCTTCTTCAAATCATTGAGCTCTACTTTCTTCAGTTGCCACTAAAGCAGGAGCAAACTTTGATAATCTGGTAAATTGTACCTCATACTGAGCTACTATAATGTTCCCTTGCTCCAGCTTAACAAATTCTCTTTCTCTTTGGCGACGGATACTCTTGAGAAAATATTTCTCATTAAACGCATTCTTGAAGTTCCTCCAAATGAGAGGTTTAGTATCTTGTTCATGTTGACGCCTCACCATTAACCACCAATCATAGGCACCTCCTTGTAGCTTGTAAGTAGCATAAATCACCTTCTTAGCATCAGTACTACTTAAGGCAGTGAAAGCATACTTCATTTCAGCTAACCACTTCTCAGCCTCTAAAAGATCAGTTGCTCCTTCAAATGATGCCAGTGTAAGTTTCTTAGACTCTGATATTTCATTAGGTTGCCTGTACTGATTAATAACATTTTGTTACTGTTGTTGTTATTGCTATTGTTTCAGTTGTTCTTAGAATATCTCTTGTTGAGTTTGCTGACGTTGAACCATCCCAACTAAGGATTTCATCAATGCATGTAGCCCAGCTTGATATGGTTCCCCTTGAACATTCCTAGCACCATCGTTGACATTTCCTTGTTATTGAGCTCATTGTTGTTGCTGAGCTGTCTATTAGCCATTCGATTTTCACGAGCTAAGTCTACCAGAGTCTTATTGTCTGCCATTCAAGCCTTCAAACACAAAATAAATTTTCCAACATTACTTGATATTCAAGATAACAAACAAAATAGATGAAAGATTACAACTATCAAACATGATGTCTTAAAAACACTTACTACTTGAATCTTAGACGAGATCATCATCTTAACATAAGGTAGTCAAAATCAACAGCTTAAAAAGGTTCTAAAGATCATAACTTAGATAAAATTATAATCTTAGACAAGATCTTAAAATATCATAGCCTAATCTCTGATACCACTTTAATTGTCACGCCTCAAGACTAAGGACATAGCAACCGCCACATGCCACGAAAGTCTTCGAATCCAATCATTATTAAAATTCTAAATAGATCCATTAACACCCAAAATATCTCATCATAACAAAACACTAGATCAATCTAAACCATCAATGATAATTTGCTAAATCCATAATAACAAAAGAAACTAAAACCATAAAAACAATCTAGTATATGTCAAATAACCAACAATGTCTCAAAATGAAAACTAAATAGTATAATAGCTCTAAATAGTAAATCTGAGTCCTCAAACGATCTCCCTCCTTCAAATATGAGTTCTACTTATTAACTATTCTCTAAATTTGAAAACATTAAAGAATAAAAGGGTGAGCTCGGTAGCCTAATAAGTAATCAATAATCTTTACTAATTGGATCAAGCATATGCTATTTGAAATATTTCGTAAACATTTTATTTTGAATAACTCAATTTAAAAACTAATATTTTTCAATATAACATGTGAGAGTGGTCGGAAACAAATTTACAAAAATATAATAGATTTCAAATCTAAAGATTCAATCTCATTCAAAATCTACTAACACTTTCAAATTTTACTCTACAATTTTTGGATGACTATGACCACACTTAATCCCTACGGCTAGGTCCACATTTACTACATTTAACCCCTATAGAATAAATCCATATTATATAGTCAACTGAAGAGTGTTTTAACACATTCATATTCAATATGGTTCGAAAAGTGACAAACTCTCAAATTATTCAACAATAATATCAATCATAAGTTTGACCTGTATTTTCTTAAGAAGAAAGTATAATTCGATCCTAGCAGATTTTTTCCAAAAATAATTTATTTGAAGTAAATATTTCAGATTAATGAATATATGTTTTTTTTTCAAAAGGAATAAATAAAAATTAACTTTGATAAAATAAAAATCACTAATAAAGATGAAAGATTACTTACCTATTCACTAATCTAACCAATCTAACAATAATTTGCTAGCTACCACTGGAACCTATAATTATAACAAGAATCATACATGAATATTAAATACTTAATAGGTATTTTAAATCATACCTAACACAATGTCTAACCCATTGTCCATGCACACTCAACACCTTCACTATATTATCTTGCATAACATTGACATAAAAAATTCATAACAATTTCAAATTAATTCTAAAAATTGTGAAACTTGGAGGAAAATTTTTACAAATGATAGCGGTCCTAAAAGTGCCAAGAACATGACTGTAGGGTCCATAAGTAGACCCTATAAAGCCAAATAAACTGCTGCCATGTTATACTCTAACTGCTGAGAATCACAAAAATTTTCCTGATTCGTAGTATTCATTTCAAAAGGTTATATCTCTTTGGTTTCAAGTCTATTTTTGATAAATTATATATGTTAGAAAGCTTATTGAATAAGGTTTCCAACTATACTAAATATTAGACTATCAGAAACTACTGAAAAATTAATCACAACCTCTGTTGCGTTTTACAATCTCAGACCAAAACTCAAAAATCTATAACTTTTAATTCAGACATCTAAATTTCTTAATGGTGACTGATCACGTCAACACTCTCCACACTCTATTTTCACAGCTCACAGTAATGGAGCATAAAGTAGAGGATAATGAACATAAAAAAATCTTACTTCAAAGTCTACCTGATTCGTATGATTGGCTTATTATAAATATTACCAGTGATACCATAACTCTAATTTTCACAGCTACTGGTCTTGAAGAAAATCGGCACAAGAATAAGGAAGACAAATTAGCAAGTTCACAGCAAGTAGAAGCTTTAACAATGAGAGAAAGATCAACAGAACATGGCCACAGTAGAAGTCAGAGTCATGGTAGATCAAAGTTAAGAAGTAAGAAGAATGTCAAAAGTTATCGCTGTGGCAAGAATGGGCACATCAAAACGGAGTGTTGGTAACTCAAGAAGAATAGAGATTCTAGAGGGAAGGATCCCAAGTCATTAAATGCTTAGGGGAACGTGGCAAGTATTTTAGATGATGGAGAAATCTTCTACATCGAAGCAACAGTAGTTTTTGAGGACAAATGGTAGCTCACTAATATTTGGTTAGTGAATTCGAGAGCAACATGGCATATGACTTCTCATAGAGAGTGGTTTCACACATATAAACCTATCCCTAGAGGATCTGTATTCATGGGTAATGATCATGCCTTAGAGATCATTGGGATTGGCACATTAAGATGAAATATATGATGACACTGTTCGTACTATTCAAGAGGTGAGATATATGCATGGCCTAAAGAAAAATCTATTGTCTTTGGGACAATTAGATAATCTTAGTTGCAAAACTTATGTCGAGAATGGGATCATGAAGATCATTAAGGGCATGCCTATAGTAATAAAAGCAGAGAAGATCACCGTGAATCTATACATACTTAAAGGAGAAACACTGATGTAAGCGGAGGCATCAGTTGCTTAAGCAAATTCCGAAGAAGAATTAACAATGATGTGGTATCGAAAGCTCGACCATATTTTGGAATGAGAATTGAAAATTCTCTTTGAACAAAGGTTACTTCCTAGTCTCACATAGTTATCTTTACCCTTTTGTGAGTATTGTATCACAAGTAAATAATATAGATTAAAGTTTAGCACTTCCAGTTCTAGAAGTAGAAAATTTCTAGACTTAGTTCACTCTAATGTTTGGCAAGCACTAGTGATGGTCTTAGGAGGAGCTAGATACTTTGTATCTTTCATTGATGATCACTCTAGAAGATATTGGGTATATCCTATCAAGAAGAAGGCAGATGTGTTTTTAGTCTTCAAAATATTTAAAGCATGGGTAGAGCTTGAATCAGTAGACAAGATCAAGTATTTGATGACGGACAATGGAAAATAATATACAAGCAATGAATTTGATAACTTCTATCAAGAAGAAAGTATTGAGAGGAAGTTCATAGTGGCGTATACTCGTCAACAAAATAGAGTAACAGAGTGGATGAACAGAACCTAGTTAGAAAGGACAAGAGTAATGTTGAGAGCCAAGGGTTTATCCAAGACATTCTGAGCAAAAGCAGTCAAAACTGCCTATTATATGATCAATTAGTCGCTATCAATAGTAATTGATTTGAAGACACTGATGGAGATGTGACCTGGTAATTTAACTAATTATTCTTGCTTACATACATTTAGAAGTCCTGTGTACCTGATGTACAATACTCAAAAAATCACAAAATTGAATTCAAAGTCCAAAAAATGTGTATTCTTGGGTTATGTGCATAGAGTTTAGGGATATCACTTATGGGATCTCATTGCCTATAAGTTTGTCATCAGCAAAAATGTGATATTTGTATAAAACAAGCTACAAGAGAAGAGAGATGATAGCAACTAGAAACTACTATAGTTTAAGTAGAAAAGAATGATGAAAATTCATATTCTTCTGAAGCAGCACTAAAGCATGAAGTAGAAGAACCAGTCGAGAAAGAGACTTTTGAAATCCATCGGTCGAAGACCATCAACATAGTACACAGATTAAGTCACTAAGAGCAACATTGCATACTACCTTCTAATACAGGATGGAGAGCCAACAACTTTCCATGATGGTACCAAAAGCCCGGATGTGTTATTGTAGATGACATCAATGCAAGAAGAGATTGAAGTCCTTCATAGCAACAAGACATAAGATCTTATTTCACTATGATAAAGAAGGAAGGCCATTGACAATAAATAGGTCTATAAGATCAAGTGAGATAACCATGATATCGTACAATATTGGTGGTAAATGAATATGCTCAGAAAGAAGGTCTAAAGATATTTTCACCTATGGTTCGACTTATGATAGTTAGAGTGGTTCTGGCAATGTGTACTATGTTTGACCTACATCTGGAGCAACTAGATGTGAAAACTGCATTTTTTTATAGGGAACTTAAAGAAGAGAAGTATATGCTTAACATAGAAGGTTTTGCTGAAATAGGTAAGGAGAACTTGGTTTGTAGATTGAACAAATCTCTATACGGTCTCAAACAAGCGTCGAGGTGTTGGTATAAGAGATTTAATACTTTCATCATAAGCCTTAGGTACAACAAACTCAGTTTAGATCGCTGCACATACTTCATAAGGTTTAACGAAGATAGTGACTTCATTATCTTATTGTTGTACGTAGACAACATGTAGGTAGCGGGCACCAACAAAGATCGAGTCCAAGATTTGAAGGCACAGTTGGCTAGGGAATTCAATATGAAGGACTTGGGATCAGCAAACAAGATTATAGGGATGCAAATTCAACGAGACAAAGGTAATACGAATATTTGGCTTTCTTAGAAGAATTATTTTGAAGAAAATCTTGCGACGCTTCAATATGCAAGATTATAAGCCAATTTCTACCCCACAACCTGTTAACTTCAAGTTACCCTCCGAGATGTATCCTAGCAATGAAGCAGAGAGAATGAAGATGTCTCGAGTACCATATGCATCAACAGTGGGAAGCCTGATATTTGCTATGATATATACAAAACCAGACATTACACAAGTAGTAGGAGTGGCTAGTTAGTTTATAGCGAATCTTAGTAGAGAGCATTGGAATATTGTAAAGAGGATTCTAAGGTATATTAAAGGAACCTCAAAAACTGCATTATGTTATGGAGAATCAGAATTTATAGTCAGAGGATATGTTGATTCAGATTTTACGGGTGATTTTGACAAACAAAAATCTATTACAGGCTATGTGTTCAGCCTTGCAGAATGAGCCATAAGCTAAGTTTCGAAACTACAAACTATTGTGGGTTTGTCTACAACAAAAGAAAAATATAAGGCGGCCACATAAGCTTGTAAAGAGACTATTTGAGTTCAAAGGTTATTAGAGGAGCTCATGCACAAACAACAAAAAATTTCTCTATTTTGTGATAGTCAGAGTGTCTTACACATTATAAGGAATCCAACCTTTCATTTTAAGACAAAGTACATAGGTGTTCAATATCACTTTGTTCGAGAAGTACTAGAAGATGGAAGTGTGGATATGAAGAAGGTTCACACCAAGGAGAACTTAGCAGATACTTTAACTAGACTAATCAACACTGACAAGCTCTAATGGTGTAGATTCTCATATAGCTTAATAGAAACGTAAGCAACATGAATAATTGACAAGTAAAAAAAATAGAGATTTATCAAGTGTGAAGACATGATTAAAATCAAATCTTCAAGTAGGAGAATGTTGAAGTTTCAACGATTGCGACTGAAGTTGCAATCTATATTTGCGGTATCAAAAGGTACCACTCCTCTTCAATAAAAGGAAAACAAGGAAAGAGAAGGGAAGAATGGAGTAGAGGAGGGTGAGGGATTCACCTATAAATACTCCTCTCCTCCTTCTCAATTATCATCCTATTCAAAAATTCTCGTCCTTTCAAAAAGAGAATTCAAGCCCATGAATTTCTTATAGTGTCTCACTTGTTTTCTCTTAAATTATTTAGAGAGAGTATTTTCTCCTATTTCAAGAGAGTGATGTTCTTTTATTCTCTCTTTTTATTTAGAGAGAAGCTATGAGCTATAATCTCCTTTTCATAGAGAAATTCTTCACAATCTTGTTTATAGACATAGCTTAAATTAGGTAAACCACATTAAATCTTTTGTGTACCTTATATTTTTCATTTTATGTAAATTTTATTAACTCGTATTTTAGCTGTGTGTTGTCGCTTTTACAAAGCTGATCTCCTAATAAAAAGTACTCCAAACAGAGATACACTTGTTGGAATCTTGTTCTTCTACCCTCTCGTCATCACTGAAAATGTCATTGTAAGCTGTGCTCACCTACACAAATATCATGATATGGAGTCACAAACGTGATGGTGCTTATCTGGTGGGAGTGTATAAATCATGCCAATGTTATATTTAACATAATCGTTAGAATTGTCCAAAAATATTAGAGTCTCCAATTGTACGCCATATTTAATATAATTTTCATCGCATGCTATACATATATATATAAGTATATATATAAATATATATTTTGTTAAATACAATATGAAGAGTACCATATGTTATATTTTAACATTGTGCTAATTTATAATATTGTCATTGTAATCTGCGTTTGAATTTATAATGTTACCATTAGTATAGTTTGAATTTACAATATATTATCACTATAGACGAGTTAAAATTTACAATATTATTATTATTTTTAAATCTAAAATATGAATATATTTCATAATATAGCCAAAGTTGATATATTTATATGATTTTTTATTTAAATTTTGTTTATAATTTTATAGCCACAAAATTTTTATAAATTAGAGTTCTTATTTACTACTTTGCTACTCACATATTTGATAAGCTAAAAAAAAACTAATTCACAAACTTTATATGGGTAATAATTTTTTTTTGATTAATTACTAGTTGATAAAGTAATAAGATTTCATAGTATAAAAGGTATATTTGGTAAATAAAAATAGTACTTGAATACAAAATATAGTATTGTTTCTATCATGTATGCATTGGAATAAAAGCTAAAGCGTGTATGCTAAATTTAAAATGTCGTGCTAAATTTAATACAAGTAAATCTTTTTTAACTTAAATGCATTGGAGATGGTCTAAGTTTATGATCTTTAGTCGTAAACTTGCTGACATATAATAACATTTATAAAAACTATGTCAACCATAAACTTATTGACTATGTTTCACTAATATTATGACTAGGACTCATAGACTTAATTACTCTGTATAAATTTAATGACTAGGAGTCATAGACTTAGTAGAAACTCCATGGTATTCCACTAGGTACCTATACAGCTGTAGCCTCGTTCTTAGTAAAGACGTTATTTTTGTGCTGTAATGACCATTATACTTGACAGAATCAACAGTAGCCATTTTTGCAGATATAAAATAGAATTGTATATATATTAGACAGTTATAAATATATGACTATGTCTCATTGTTTTAGTCACCACATTGCCAGCAAGTTTATGACAAATTAAGTAACTCTTCTAGTGACACACATGTCACAACTTCTGACTTAAGCTCACTAATTATGTAATTATCACGAACGATATTGAAAACAAGACACTTTTAATAATACTAACAATAATATTAATATGAAGATTGATATTATTTGATAATTTAGAAATTTTGTCTAATAAATTTTGATCACAAATGAACAATTTGAGGGAAAAAAACAAAGAAATAGATACCTCAAATTATCATTAAAAAAAACACCAAAAATATCGACGAAATAAATGTTATGATTTCGTTAAAATTAATCATTTGAAAGTTATGTTTGCTGAAAAGTGGCCATCATGACATAATACTGTATTTAGTTATATTTTAGTATTAAATTATTTAATACGACATCAAAATTTAATACAATACTAAGATTATTATCTAATATAGCATAAAAAATTTGTATTATACTATATTATATAATTTTAACTTTAAAGTAGTATTGTTTAACACCTACTCTCCTCACTTTTTTTTTTCTAAATTTCTTTCTCATCACTTTCTCTATCGCATTACTTTATCTCTTTCAAAAGTGGTATTTTTTTAAATTTATATCTAAAAGTGGTTTTTTTATAAATCAATTTTTTAAAAGTGGTAATTCTATGAGTGGTATTTTCCTATTTTTTGAAAATGGTATTTTTCTAAGTAAATTTTTAAAAATAATATTTTTCAAAATTAATATTTTAATATAGCGTCTTATTACAAATGCAAAACCAAACATAATACTTGTAGTAGAATAATACAATACAATATAACGCGTCAAATATAGCCTTAGTTGCCTTTCTTCCATATATAAATTTCTTGTTAACTATAGAGACCGTCAATTTAAAAGAGATAAATAATAACTTGAACTTACTTTTTATATTTTGCTAATCACTAGTCGCCTTTATATGATGCGTTATAATGTAGCAGAAAATGTTGATTATACTCTTAGACTATTGGTATTGGATACATTAAGTTAAATATAGTGCCAGTACAAATATGTGGAACAGTCAAAATCTTTGAACTTTTAGACACTTGGTTAAATTACTGCTATTTAGCGCATCATATTATTTAAGCAATTAATTTGTTGTTATTACACATATTCTTTGTAAAAACCCATTTTTTAAAGGGCAAAATGGTCTTTAACCAGATTTAAAAAAAAAAAAATTTATAATCAGATCACTCTCTCTCTCCTCCCTCACGTCCCCCCCCGAACACACACTCTCTCTCTCTCTTTCTCTTCCTCGTCTCTCTCTCTCTCGGCCAAATCTCTGCGCAGCCTCCGCCTGCCGCCGACCGGGCCACCCACCGACCGGCGTCACCTCGCCTCGTCGCCACGAAGCTCCGCCGCCTATTGCTGCTCGCCACCGGCCACCGGTTCGCCGGAAAAAGCCATTAAAGCCGATTAGACCCATTTCGGAAATTCGGCCACCGGCGACGATTCCGGCATCCATTTGACTCCAAACTGGTCCCGTTGGATT